>JAWLRI010000152.1:103446-174086 GCA_034781795.1 Crypturellus tataupa
CCTCTCCTCTCCTCTCCTCTCCTCTCCTCTCTCCCACATGACCGTCAGGGCACCCCCTCTCCAGCCATTCCGGGCTCAGAAAAGGCATCCTAGAAGCCAGCTGCAGGTTCTAGCTCCCACCTCCTTTCCTCAGCTCCCAGGAGTCCGGACTGCTGCCGTCTCGGTTGCTCCTGCGGAGCAGGGGGGATCCAAAGAGCCTCCTTGTCCTGGCTGCTCAGCCCAGGAGTTCACACAGTGAAAGCCACCTTGGCCCGCGGCACAGGGAGTGTTAGCAGCTCACGGCCGGCGCCTGCCAAGTACAATGAATTCCTAGGAAAGCAGCAAATCGGAACCGGCCCAAGCGAGGCAGGCACGAGACCTGGAGAGGTCATCCCGTACCATGGGCCTCCTGAGCACCACAGGCTGCCTGAGATCCCACTGATCCCCACGGACGGGTCCTGGGCTCCTCGCGCTAGTGCGTGTCTGCGGATTGCTGCCATTCCACAAGCAAGATTTGAAAACTGAGGTTATGGAAAAGTTTATCCGCATTCAAGAAACCGGGAAGCCCATGTTCTTCCAGCCTCCCTCCTCTCTCTTCCGCGTTGCAGGTCTCTCCGTCGCATGATAAGGGCTCGTTGGGTCTCGGAAGCTGGACACTGTTGGAAAAGGGAGAGGTTTTTGTTGCCATGTGCAGGGAGGAATCAAAGCAGGGCCCTTCCCCCTGTGCCGTTTACGGGAACTTTGCAGCTGTAATTCCTACCATGTGCTGCTGCAAACGTACCTCCTCCCCCCGGGGCCGGGGGCTGCTCGAAGGCGCTCGGTGCCTCCAGATACCCAGAGGCCGGGGTCGAGAGGTGCAGAGCAGGCGCAGGGGAGAGGAGGCCACAAGCGGCAGCGGCTGCAGAGCAGGGTCGCGGAGACGCGTAGGAATGGCAGGAAATGGCATCTTTGAGGAAGCTGGTTCAACAGCTGAAAAACAAGAAAAATTAGCTGTGTAGAGCCCAGGAGAGAAAAAAAAACCCTTCAGCTGAGCAGCTTTCTGTCCACAAGCCTTGGAGCCATGACAGCATTCAAAAGCTGGAATCTCAAGCTTTAATAGATTCCGAAAAATGCTGACTTAGGAGAGCGGCGCAGCATGCCAGGCTTTTGCTTCGCCTGCTCCCTTCTCTTTACCGAACGGGACAGCAATGGAGCAGTTAGTAAGTCCCACCACCATTTGCTCCCCTTCACCCTGCCTGCACTGTGGCCCTAGGGGTGATTCAGCCATGGAGAAGTGTCACTGAGTGCCTGGGGCCTCCAGGTCACCCACAACCGAGTTCAGCATCCTCGCAGAAGCAGAAACATCATTTACTTATGTCGATTATTTGGATAGAAAACATCTTCCCGATCTCCTTATCTCTGGTTACACCTCAACTGCAAGACATGCAGTCCAGCCTGTGATGGGCATCCTTCCATGCTCCTGCTGCACGCTAGCTGCAGAGAAAAGATGGGAAAATAGAAGTAGAAATACATTATAGCCAGCTCTGAGCTCATGAAGGGAATGGGCCCATGGCAGAACTGAGGAGAAACAAACTCTCCTGGCCAGCAATCCAGGTACTAGTTAGTTAGTCTTTGCTTTTTAGAACACTCACAAGAAGAACAAGGCAATGGTTAATAACATTATCGCAAGCATTTCCTCACTGGGGCAAGGCCACAAATAGTCTATAGCTATTGACACCTTCGCAAAAACCTCTCAGTGAACTCTCCCTGAAGCATCCCCTTTTTGCGTCCCCTGCATTGCTGTGCAAGCACTAGCTGTGTCGGTGCTTTGCAATCAGATTTTAATACAGCCGCGTCGGTGACTGTTTTGCGGTACCTTCCAGGGCATGTTTTGCATTTTGTCAAACATCATTTGAGTCAAACGTCACTGGTGAGGTGGTTGGGATTCTCCCTGTGGTGGTTAGGTATGCGCCGTTTTAGTCGCGTACGTCATCTGATCGCAGGATAGAAACAGAAACCACAGGCTTTATGCAACTTTCCAGGACTATGTGAATTTGGTATAATTGCCTCAGACTGAGTGGAAATTATGTGCAAGCCAAAAATCTTTCACTGAAGCAATTAGCAAATCATTTTGAACAACAAATGCAATTGGGATCTCACGATCCCTTGGTAGATAGAGCTACGAGTAAGTTCACTGAATGGGTCCTTTGTTTTGCATCACTTTTTTAGGTTTGGCTGATCCACTTGGAGAGAAAGTCTAGTGAGAGGAGAGGATGATAACCATGAAAGCCTAATTGAAAACTGAAGGAATTGGAATAGAGAGGAAATTTCAGACTGCCTCTCACTGCTACCCTGTTAATGGCTTTATTTCTTATTCTCCTTTTTAAGAGATCAGATAACTGTTTGCTCTGCCATTCCTCGTGGGCATTGTCATAGGACAAAGGACGCTCCTTTTCTCTGAGCCTCCTTTCTCCCAGCTGTGTGAGATGTAGAGCAGCCTCAAAGACACTTTGTGCTGGCTGAGCGGTGCAGGGGCTGCGCTGCTGAGAGCACCGTGGCCCAGTGACCCTCTCTTCTCTGGACCTGGGCGTCGCACGATGCTAACGTGGCTTTCTGGTGCTGTGACTTGGCTTTTGCCCTTCCTTCCCTCCCCTTCCAGTTTCTTCCTTCCCATCTCTCTTATGCTACCTCTTCCCCCCTCTGATTACTGTCTTACCTTGCTCTTTCACCCCAGATTTCATCCCCTTGCACCCTCTATTCTGTCATTTCTGTTTTGTCTCTCTCCTTCCCTTATATTCACTTTTCCTTCACCCTCTCTCCCACAGGGGCGATGCCACCAAGAGCCGGTGATTCGAATTAGCCCATGTTGGCGCTAATAGGGCAGCCCAGACACACACGTTACCAAGACACTGTGAGCGTCGCTGCTTGGGGGAGAGCACAGAGTGGCTGAGGATGCCTGCGAAGCACCTGAGGACTCCCGTCTCTACATAAGCGGTGGCCGAAAGAGAGACATGTTGGGACAGCGCCTTTTCAGCTGGTACAATACACCCTGCACTGAGACAAGCGTCACTAACTATGGCAATAGCTTGGAGGCTTCTCACGTGGACTGTCATCTTCACCAGGGCTGTGTGCAGCTTCCCCGGTTACACCTTCCAGTCGCAAGGTAGGGACTGTCGTGGGGAGGGGATGAGGGCTGGCACGAGCCCTCGTGCTGGCCCCAGGGGAGGTATTTGTGTGGTGCTTGTATTCAGGACGTAGGTGGCTGTACCCTACCTCCAGCTCTGCTGTGCTCAGAACTGCAGCCAAAGTCCCGCTGCTGATCTTGCAGGGGTGACGCATGGCCCTTGGCCTGACTTGTGTTGCTCTTTGATGTTCTGCTCCTTGACTCCTTGCAGGATGGGAGACTCCCATGTAGGGAGTAACTCCCATGCAGACTCCTTGCAGGGTCTGGGTGAGGTGGGAGTAACTTAACAGGCTTAAGGAGCAGAAGGAGTTGTGGGAGCAGCTGGGGAAGCTCCCATTCCACATGGGTAGAGTGGAGCATCCTTGCACAAATGGAGGTTTTGTTGTGAAGAGGGATGTGTGTGTAAAGCCAGCCAGTGTGCAGGGATGGGGGTCTCTGCTGGAGTGTGCAAATATCCATGCACAGCCAGGAGTGAGGACCAGCGTCCTGCTGAAGGAGAGGTTTATGTGCATGCATTTCTGTTAAGTGCTGCTATTAATATACGGTCAAATCTGTTTAGACGTAAGCATTCCGCACCTTTATATGTGTGTGCCTTCCTCTATGCATGTGTTTAAACACAGAACTTCACATGCAAGTTATACTCATTTGTTTCTGTAACCGTTTCCTAAGAGGCAGTATGAATGTTAGCATTAGGCACCAAAGCTAGGAAAGGTAACAATGAAGAGCTCCTAAGTTAGATGCCTTTCTGGAAATGTTGTTAAAACCTCAGCAGTGCAGTTACACAGACACAGTGCTGAAATACATTCTGTGCCCAGGTTGATTGCAGCAGGGTCAAAGTCAGTGGTGTGCTCTGCTCGTTGAGCAGCACTTCATCATCTGGTCGTTATTTTGGTGGATGGGGCTTGTCTCATTGGATAGCACTGAGAAGAGGACAAAAGCTACTTGCTGCCCTCTGAACAGCATGTCCTTGCTACGTTTGGAATCTCATTGCGTTGCAGCTTGTGCTGGGCGAACAAAGAGGCAGACACATTACAGAGCTGTGGTCTGTGCATGCACAGTGCCGCACACAGCACTGCACAGGCAGATTTTCTTTGATTTGGAACGAGCGCGGATTGTAGTCTTCTTAGCCAGCAACTCTGGCAATTCCTGGTGTGAATGTTCTGGGCCTCCCACATCTGTCACCTCACACCTCCCTCCACCTGCATCGCGCTCGCAGCTCCGGCGTCACACTCACGAGACCTTCGCTGCCAAATCACCCCCGTCCATGCGCTCGGTGGCTCTAGCCCTCCGTTGACCCAAGTCTCTGCATGGGGTGATAATGCAGCCCAGGCTAAACTCGTGGGCTCACTGACAGTGTAGTTAGGGTAACGTCATCTGCTCTTACTGCTGTGCCTCACCAGAGCAACGAGCAGGCTCGGCTTCAATGCCGCTGGCAGCATGGCACCATGGGCAAGCGCAGGCAATAGCCAAGCTGCGAGTAGGAGCTTATCCCATGCCCAGCATCCTGGATCAGGCTGCCCCGTGGGTCCCTCTTACTGTCAAAGCCCTTTTTAAGGCTCCTGATCACTTGGCTCTGTGCTATTAATAACGCTCAACACTTTGCTTCGGCACGTTGCTGCGATAGTAAGTACCTAATCCTCACAACACCCTTTCGAGAGGCTGAAATACTGTTATCACCACTTAGCAGGTAGAGGCACAGAGAAACAAAAGCCAAAGTTTTCAACAGGCCACCAATTCCATGAGTTAGCAGTGGAGCAGGATTCATGGGCCCTCATGTGCCAATCCCAGATTAGTGTATTTATTTTATACAGGAGAATATATATATATATGTTGTTCATAATCTGTAGGTATCCAGGTGGCTGGTGGCAGCCCAAGTTGAAGTCAAATCATCAAAGTTGTAACAGACTTCAGAGGCCAAATAATGCCATGTGTAAACTAAGGTTACATTTGTTTATCGTGCAGGTAATCACAGATGAAACTATTAACCAAGGACACAGTATCCATCCCTCACTGCTGAATGCTTTTTAATCAACAGGAAATTTTCTTCTAGTGCTTTCTCTTAACCACAGTGACAGAGCTGAGGTTGCCCTATGTACATAGGTAGGTCTGTTCCACAGGTGTTATTGAGGATAACCTCACTGGTCCCCTCTCATTCTTCCTGCATTCCCAGCTTTCGCCATCCCCTCTCCCAGAATTATCTGCTCCTTGCTGGATGCCCAGCAGCCCTCCCCACCTTGGGCAGCTCTGTTTTCCTACCAAAGGGCTTTTTATAGCATCTCATTGAAGCAGTTTGACAGCTCTCTGGAAACACCAGGCTTCTTATCATGGATGCAAACACTTTTGATACAGCCAAGGCGATATTGCATATTTCAAGCTGAGGTCTATTAATACAGCAAGTGACTGAGAGAGCAGAGGGAACGTGACAGATATTCTGGGGGGAAGCAAGAAGCAAAGAAGGAAGCAAGGAAGGACCAAACAGTGCTCCTAGTGTGCTCCGTAACCAGGGACCAGGACTCGTGCTGTTGGGTGGACATCAAATGAAACAGGCCATGTGGATACACAGGTTTGGGGAGCAAAAGAGATGCCCAAACACTAATGCTAGAGGGGAGGAAGGGGCAGCTGTAGTGCTGCAAGAGGACTGGGTTCTTCCTTGGGTGGAAGGTCTCTCTTCATTGGTTTTTCCAGTTGCCGTGTCCCCATAGTGAAACATCCCTTCTTAAGGCATTCATGCAATGCTGGACACGGCTCTCTCTTACCTTTCTATGCCTCAGTTTCCCGACATCCCCAAGGTTGCAGGGGCAGCCTGCACAGCAGCAAAAGCTGCTTCTCACACACGTGCTGAACCCCAGGCCCTGGGCACTGTCTCTGCCCCTGGAAATACATTGCAGGTCAGGATTAGACACAGGGGCCCAAGCATTTTTTGCTAGCTGCTGGGTGCAGAAACCTCCTTCCTAGACACTATTTTGTAAGCTCCCATGAACTGCAGAAAAAGAAAAACAAAAAACTTCCGATAGCAAGTTTTTCCAAGCCTGAGGTCATTGCTTAAGTGCTAATAGCCACGCTTGTTTGCCCGGCTGCATCACACAAGCGGCAGTGTGATGTGGGAGAAGCTAAAGCACAGGAAGCTTAAAAAAAAAAGAAAAGGACTAATAATGACTTCTGGCTCGTCGAGCCAAGGGATAGGTGCCAGAGGTGCTTATGGTTTGGAAGGTTGGGAGCTAATCCCTAAACCCAGCTGGTGGGAAGGACTGTCCCATTAGTGGTGGCCAAGGAAACCACTCTGTCAGGATCCCACACTGGAAAACACACTAGAGGAAAAGGAAACTTTCCAGTGCTGCCATGTGGTAAAAGTGTAATTGGGAGTCCAAATTTATGATGGCTGGGAAGGCTTTGAAGATGGGTGCTGTGGAGCCAGGCAAAATGCAGCCACCCCGGAGCAGCCTGGCCTCTCCCTGCTTGCTTAGGAAACAACACGAAATGGGATGCAGAAGCACAGTAAGACCCTTCCAGCATGAAAAGAGGGCAGATCCTCCCCTGCTCCAGAACCAGACCTCCAGCCATCAGGGCAGAAGAGGAGAGCTCTCTGATGGGGAGTGAGGAGGGCAATCCTGTCTAATGCGGGATCATTTACATCTTCTGCTAAAGCATTCACTACCCAAGACTGAGAGTCAGCTTGACCTCAGATCAGATCCAGTCTGGCAATGCCTGTGACATTTGGGTAGAAAATGGGAAATTTCAATGGAGGTTGCAGAGAGCCGATTCCTTTGACAGCTGTAGGTGCTGAGTTAGCAGGCAGGCGCAGGCAGACATTCTGGAGGGTGATGTCGTCAGAGCACATTTCCTAAGTGGTCGAGACAGGCTCAACAGCTCAAGTATCTCAAGAGAAGGTGCTAAGCCAAGCTGATATGTTAAAGCTGGAGCTGGAAGGCAGGATGATGTGTTGATAGAGACTTGCCTGGGGAAATAGGATAGAGACTTGCCTGATTTCTTTTCTTGCTGTATTTTTGGTTATGGTTGGGGAATGCTGTTTTCCTCCTTCATCCCTTTTATTGTGACTGTAAGATTGTCATTGCAAGGATGTTGTCACAATTTATCTTTGAGGGATGACTAGCACCTAATGCACTAATGCAGCTGTGGTCTGTGAGTAGTGCAGTGCTGTAGCTATGTGAATTATCAAAATGCTGTGAGTTAGCAGGTCCATCTGGCAATCACTTGCAGAGGAAGAAGAGATTAGCTTCCATATGCTGAAGGCCATCGTGAATACCCCAGAAGGCTTTCTTGGGGTCACATAGCCTGGACAGGGCAGGGGATTTAAGCATCATATCCTTGTCATGCTGCAATTACCAGGACCTACATTATTAGGAGATGTCTATTGCAACAGGCATGAGTGTGCTCGGTTTGTTCTTCAAGGAACTACATGGCTGCTGTGTGACACAGAGCAGATACAAGGCGTCAGGGCAGTAAACTGAGTGCTGGTATCTTGTTAATGCAGTTAAATGTGCTTTTGTTTGGAGTATGAATGGCATGAGCATGTCTGACCTGAGGCAGGGCCACTGAATTACAGATTTCCCTTTGTGTCAGGATGGTGCTCATCCACCTTGCGCTATCTGTGACCTGAGGTTACGTTCCAGTGCAGCCAACTCTGTGTGAGGTTACTGGGTGTTTTGCTTTGATCTCTTTGCAGAAGATCATTTCTCCTGTGTTTGCTTTTCCTTCCCAGAGGAGTTCCTCTCCAGCCTCGATCACTATGAAATTGCATTCCCCATGCAAGTGGACCAAAACGGTGACTTCCTCACCTTTGACATGAGAAGCCAGCTGAAGCAGCGCCCTCGGCGCAGTCTGGGCTCCCTGCCCTATGAGCCATCTGAGCAGCAGGTCTTCTACAAGGTCTCTGCTCATCGAACCCAGTTCCTCCTCAATTTGACACTGCACTCCAACCTGCTGGCTGAGCACTTCACTGTCGAATACTGGAAACGAGACGGTGTGGACTGGCAACATGATTTCCATGAAGACTGCCACTATGCGGGCCACTTGCAAGATCAATACCTCAACTCAAAGGTCGCCATCAGTAACTGCAATGGACTGGTGAGTCTCCATATTTTGCCCAGCCAAGGACAGTACCAACAACTAGAGCCACCCATAGAACAGAGCAGATACTGCAGCTTCTTTGTCCTTGCTAGAGAAATGTAACTTAACCTGGGTCCCAGCAGGTAGCCTTGCAGGATGATGGGGTAGTCATGGGATTGGAGTCAAATTAGAGTATGACACTGGTATCAAAAGTCGCCTGAGCATGACGATGGCCATATCTCTTCATTGCATCTGTAGAGGTTTCTGATAAGTGTTTGGATTGCAATCCTGTTGCTGTTGAAGTCAGTGGGTGTCTTTCTGTTGAATTTAACCAGAATAGGAGAGCAAGGGGTTACTCTGGCTTTCACAGAACTCTCCAGTCTGTTTGCAACAGCAACAGCAAGTGATAAGTTTTGCACGTATTAGTGAGGCACAAGTGTAGAAGAGCAGGAATTCCACAGTACAAGTGAGATTGTCAAAAGTGCAGTCAAATCCCAATTGCAGATACATTCCTGGGGTTCTCATTTACTTGTAGTTGGATTTCAGGAACTAAAAACATGACTACTTGTGAAAAAAAATGAAGTAATCAATGTTCTCCATTCCAAAAAAAAAAAAAAGAGAGAGAGAAAGCGAACAAGGTGGCATTCTCAAATACAGCAATTCTGCTATAAAGAGGGAGGAATAATCTGTTAACATGCTTCTAAAAACTAGGACAAGACATCATGGTCTTAATTATCAGCAAGACAGCTTGATGGTAGATGTCAAGCTCTGGACTGGATAGTGTGCAGAGAACATGACCCCTCCATCACTGAAGATCTTTAAGAACAAGCCAGACAAATGCCTGTCAAGACTACTCCAAGTGTGATTCATTAGCTCTTTCAGCACTGGGAATAGACTGAGGACTTCCATCCATGTTTTTCTATGATATTTTGATATTGCTGGCTCACAAAACAGCTTTCATGACCTGCCAGATGGAGGGATGGAGCAAACATACCTTTTCAGTGAATCTCAGGGATGATGGCTCCCTTGGAGGGGTAACATGTTGAAAAAAGCTCTATAGGCCAGACTCACATTTAGCCTAAGGCTCTGCCTCTTAGCAGTATTCTGGCACTGTAGAAGAGCTTCCAAATGGGAATGAGCTCACATTTGATTTATTGCTAAATTACATTGCCAGAACAGTGCTGTGGGTTATTAACAGAAATGAGAATCTGACTCATTATATCAGGGATTCTTGTGTTTCTATCTCACAGCCAAGAATGAGAAGCTGCGTAAACCCTTGGTTCCCTGGTTAGCCCTTTGTTTAGATAGAGGAAGAATTACTGACGTTCACAAAAGAAGTGAAGGGTGAGTTGGATGTTGCTGGCTTAGAAGGAATCTGGCATCAAGCTACCTCCCCACTTCACAGTGGGCAGCAAATCCAGGGCAAGCAGTGGCCAGGCCGCACTTGCACTAGGATAATTTAGTCCACAGACTGTGTTTAGTGCTGGAAAGATACCGGGGTTGTCTGGGGAAGAGTGCAGCCAAGCACAAGAGAGGGTTGTGCAACAAGCTCTCCTCTCCTGACTACCATCCTTCTGTCCTGGAGAGCTACATATAGCAGCAGCAGGAGAGACCTTGTGGATTAAGGAGGAGGACAGGGTCAGGGCCTTGCCACAGCATGTTCTCTAGGTAGGCATCAGGTTGGCTTAGGTAGGGACAAGCAGGGACAGAAAATGGCGTTCAGTCCTTGTGGCCTCAGAGGATGTGAGGTACAGGTGTGTGTGGACATGTGCTAATAGGGTACTGCACATGCCGACCTGTCTGCTAAGTTCACAGGTGGTGCTAAGGGACTCGTGTGTTGTGAAATGGCCACAGACAGGTATGGGAGATTACTGTGCACTAAGGAGGAGGAGAAAGTGTGCGTGGAGGAACGTGTCCAACACAAAGTGTGAGAATAGCTAACAAAACCCAAACCATCTTCTCTATTCCTTGAACATCCCAAATACCTATACATCTTCTGCTTCTGCAAGGTACAACTGTAAACCCCTTTACTTCCAACACTTGCATCTCTTCTCACCTTATGGCACCCTGGCTTTAGACTGCTGATATCTGGGCACGTTCCCATGGACTCATCTGAGTGCCATACGCACACTGTCACATACCCACAGGCACGCTTGCTCTGTCCCCCATGTACTCAGCCCAGCACGCAGGCATCCCAATCTAGTACAGATAGACAGTGTACATCAACACATCTCCCAGTGGCAGAGGACTTTCCCAGTGGAAACCGTGACACGATACACTTCAGTTTGTACAGGATTAAAGTCACTGAGGCTTAAGTTGTTGGAAGCAAAGGGCAAAATGGTCCATGCTCCAAAACACGCAGAGCCACAAGCTGCCAGCGAGGCGAGGCCGCCAGCGGCCTGAACAGAGCAGCTGGAGCCTGCAGGAAGCAGCCCCAGGAGCTCTGCCTGGGCCTTGCGGGGAGCTGAAAATCCTGTATTAAGCAAAGCCAAGTTTCAGCCCACCGGCTGCATGAGATGCCAAAGGCTGGTGTCCTCCCATCAGAAAATTCACAGCTAGGAGAAAACAACGTTGGGAAAGAAATTCCACTCTTTTCCCTCTTGAGTCAGAGCTCATAAAATGACAGTGTCAAGGCCAGGTTTACAGTCCTGTTTATCCATGCTGAAATGTTGCTTTCATCTGAATCGCCCTCCTGAACTCATCGGAACATTAAATGCTCAGAGCCAGGCGGATGGCCCTGCTGATGTTGCTAATATCACACTGTTGGTGTGTATTTAAGAGGAGGTAAAGAGCTGAGTTGCAGTATGTGGCCATGCTTTCCTAAGTGTGGTTATAAGCTAATAGGATAAACCATCCTTGCTCTGCGAATGACCTGAGTGAATCATAGACAGGATATCCACTTTAGCTCCCCCACAAACCACAGAGAAGTCTCCAAGGGCTTCTTGCCGCCCCCTTTCAGCAGGCCTATGTCATGTCCACGACCCAGACCTCTGCTCAGGTCTTTGGGGGAAGTGACAAGGGCATTTTTAGGCTCTATGGTGGCAAGTCTTCACTACCAAAGGTTGTTGGGCAGATGTGGAATCTCGTGCTTCTAACGTGCTGTGCAGAGATTCCACATATAAGTTTCTGGGCAGTTAGGAACATTTTTTCTCTTACAGTACATGGTTTTCAGGCAGGACATGCTCTCCTCTCCTGTTACTCTGCCCTAAGCCGGCGGTGACCTCCTTCTCCCCGGCCCACAGAGCCGGCAGCCAGCTGGCTTCACCGGCCGACACTCGGCTTTCCGTCGAAGTCCCCGCCAGGCTAACCTCACAGTACCTCGCTTGTGTTTGAAAAGGTGGAGCCGAGCCAAGAGCAACAGAGCTTGGTGCAGAAGGAAATCCCCCGGCACTCTGTGGAGATGGGGACTTCGCTGTGCACACACTGCCCTGATTCAGCTTTCACAGCGGCGAAGGGAGAGACGGAGGGACCTATTGCAGCCGCAGCCTCCACCCAGAGAGGGGTCTCCCCTGCCGGCCTGTCAATAACATCGTTACATAGTTGGCCCCTTCCTTGCAAGGACCTCAAGATGTTTTACAGAGACCTGTTTCCCACCAGCTCCTTCATGGCAGATCAGGGTTCCTATTCCCATTGCACAGAGGGGAACCAGTGAAGTGTTACAACATCCAAAGGACAAGCAGTGGCAGAGCTGGTGACAGGACCTGGGTGTCTTTGCATCCAGAGCTTGAGCATGGAGAATGGAAGAACAGGCTGGCAATGTGGGTCTTCAATTTGGGATACTTTCTGGTCTGCTTTAGCCAGGTTAGGCATGTTTCTGTGGCCTGGTTGCTTATTGATAAAGTTCAGACAGTGACATGCCCCTGTTTCTTGGAATTTCTTGGAGTCTTCTTACTAAGTACAGTAAGAGAGTTCTTACAAAAATGAAGTTCCTTCTTCTATGGTGTTGAGCTGGGAGAACCTTTTTGGGTTGCTAGTTCTAGGCCCACAACAAAGAATTGTTCAGTCAAAGAATAAAACAAGGGAGAACAAAAAGAGCTGACTAGGTAAATCAGCTGCCTGTGAAACAACATAACAGGGGGCAATATAGCCCCATCTCCACAACACTGGCTTCAGGCTATAGTGGAGGATTTTGGCCCCTGTTGACTGCTTCATTACAAGTCAGAGTTTATATTTTGAAAATTCAGTATGGTCCTCAGGAGATCTAAAGCTAATTCTCTAAATATCTGTACTGTGCTGCATCTCTGTGCCTCAGTTTCCCAGGTGGTTATCATCCTGAGTTCCTTTAAAATGCTTTTGGGTGAGACTGAGTAGCATAAGAGGTAGACCTCAGCATTGGGTAGCGTTGATGTCTGAAGGTAAGGAATTTAGAATCTCAAAGACCACTCAGATTGATGAATGTGGAATAGGAAAAATAAAAAATAAAAAATAATTTTACAAGGAGAAACTGTGATTGTTAAAGAACTTCATTGAACATAACTGCCCCAAAGCATCCAAGAGCAGCTGGCTCAGTTTGGTCCGGTCCATGGGTTCACATGATTCAGTGTTTGTGCATAAATGATGCTGCACATTCTCAAAAAGTATATGTCATTCCCAGAAGTTCACTGGTTCAGCCATCTGGCTGTTCACCCATTTTTCTCCCTTCATTTTTTATTCCCTTCCACCTCTTTCCTTTCACAGCATGGGGTGATTGTCGCAGATGAGGAAGAATATTTCATTGAACCGCTGAGCCCAGAAGCCAACGTCAGCGCAGGGAACGAGGGCAAGGGCAGCCCCCACGTTGTGTACAAGCGATCATCTCTCCAGTACCCACACATGGATGCAGCCTGCGGCGTGCTAGGTATCTACACCTACCAACACAACCTCGATCCATCCCAGTGCAGGGTAGGAAAGTCCCTGTAGACCAGGGTTTGCAGCTCCACGCTGCCTTCCAGGGAAAGATACCAATTTTTTCTCATGCACTTTAGAAAGTTTTAGTTTTGTATTTCCTTGTACTCTTGTTAAGCATTTCTGGTAGCCTGGTCTGTGGGAATTGCTTGTACTCTCCTTCACAGCAGGGCCTTGAGATTTGTCTGTAGAGGATGGAATAGAAGAGAAAAAAAAATGCTTCTCATTGTTCTTAAAAAATCCTCCCAGATTTGGCCAATTTACAAGGTATTGAGAAACTGTGGTTCACATGTACTCAATAGAATGTTGTCTTTGGGTTTCAGTCTCCAAAACTTCTGTCCACATTGAGCATACTTCTGCTGCTGCAAGAAACACACGCAGAAAGATGTCTCCAAGGGTGGGATGCCGGATCCAGTTAGTCATAGTGGGCTAAAGGGGAGACATTTATACAGGATGATGATTGTGCATCTACCCTCATCACTACAGCAATAGACCTCTGATTTCCTCAAGGAGTCAAACAAACAGCTCTGCCATTGTTCACTTCCCACACAAGCTCGTGCTCTCCTCCTTGCCGGCAGTCAGTCTATGTCCCAGAACATGGGGGTGATCCCAGGCCCTTGGGGATGTATGAAGTTTCTCCATCCACCCAAAATGTTGTGCATGTGCAGGAGTCTGTTCCTTCTGCTTAGAGGCTTCTCTTCATTCCTTTATGGATTGGAATGAGAGCATGCAGAAGGAAGGCTGCTCCCAGTTCCCAGCAGACTTTCGTGTCACTTGAGGATATTAACCCATTGTCCCTGCAGTGACACTTGACTAGATGAGGAATCACTGCTAGGAGGGATGGAGCCTCTGGAAACATCAGGGCATGGCCTGCGTGCTGTGAGGAGAGCAGTGTCCCTCAGAGCCTGCCAGTGTGTCAGGAGACAACCTATGTTTCCCTGGCCCTGCTTCTCCCATCACAGCTCCTGAAGTCACGTCACACGAGGCTGCCAGCAGACTCCCCTACTGCTGACTCTCGGCCACATTCCCCGGCTTCCAGACGAAAGTTAGCCTGTTCCCAATTGTTTCTTGGAAAGCAAAGACGATGGAGTAGGAGCCACAGGCCAAATACAGTTCAGAACAACCACAGCGCAACTGGCCTCAGCAAAGATGCTGGACGCGCCCTGCAGTCCTGCTTTGTCCTGACCTGCCCAAGGAAGCAGGTCTGTGAGCACCTAACAAGCTCCCTCAGATCATCCCGAGGGACCAGAGACAAATCCAGCAGTTAGGTCGCAGGGGCATCTATGTTCAGCCCATTGTCCAGTCTCACTAGATATCTGGTGATCCTTGTATCAGAGAAGATAAGGATTCAAGCTGTTCTCTCAACAGGACAGTATCAACAGTTATAACCCCCAGACAGATCTCCTTCCCTGGACCGATCTCCAGGCAGTCTCTGCAGGGTTAGAAGTCAGGGATGGAGGCTTTGGTGCCTGAGCTGATGACCCCACTGACTGCATCTCCACAGTCAGGTCAGTAGCACATGGAGCTTGGAGCAAAGTCCTACAGACTTGGTGCTGCTGCTGCTTTGGAGGCTGCAGCCATTACTGTGGAGGAAAAGCCAAGTCCTATATTCAGGTCCTGGCAGGAAAAGGAAAGAGGAAATGATCTGCAATGACTTTATTTTCAGATTATGTCTGTGTAGTTTCTAAATCTGCACAGCTATTCCCTGTGACAGAGACGAGGACAAGGCTTTGTAGCACAGAAGCAGTCAAACACGTGATGAGAGTGGCTCCAGGTTGAAGCAGCAGTGTGGTGCACAGAGAGACTTGCAATGGCCTTTCTTTGTGTTAAAACCAAGCTCCAACCTCTGACCTCCATTGCTGCTGAAGTGCTGCTGGAGGGCAACACAAAAATCTCCTTTCATCCCCAGATGAGAAGTCCTGGAAGGGAAGACACTGGTGGCTGCGAACGCTGAAGCCGTCACCTCTGAAGCCATCGGGCAACCACAGCCAGCGAGGCCAGCTGCCCCTGAAGAGATCGGTCAGCACTGAGCGCTACGTGGAGACCCTGGTGGTGGCCGACAAAATGATGGTGGGCTACCATGGGCGCCGGGACATAGAGCAGTACATCCTGGCCATCATGAATATTGTAAGTGTTATAACCATAACACAAACCTTTAGGGGTCTTCAGGGCTTACGCCCCTAGCAGAAGAGAGGAAGCAAGAATGAATCCAGTTCTTAACCCAAAGGTCAAGGTTGGACATAGGCTACCAAAAGCTTTTCCTGCAAGAAAAGTGGGGTGGAAGGGACACAGTGAGGAAGCTGTTGCAGGATTGCTGTGGCTTCTCCCTGTCCCTAGACCCAGAAGTGTTCTGGTCAGCAACCTGACACATTGTCACTGTTCAGCAGCAGTGATATTTTGCAGAGCCCACAGGGATCTCTCTCATACAGACCAGTGGGCACCTATTTGGGAAAGTTAAACTCCAGCCCATCTGACCGAGCGGCAGGCCATATCCAGACTGGGAGAACAAAGCCCTTTCTTTGACCAGCATCTCCCATCTCAAATTAGCCTTGCAAACAGGGCCAAGCCAAACTGAGAAGCACACAGGAAAACACAAGGGGAGGGAGCCCTCACACACTGGGGCTGAGCAGCCAGAAGGAAGGGAAGAAACATCCCCCTGCAGCACTGCCTAGTTCTCTGAGTTCCTGCGACATCAGGTTTGAGTCATTGCTGGAGGCAGAATACCAGGCTAGACACATTAACAGGCTGAGCTGGCAATGCTAAATCCTCCTGTGAGGTGAGACTGGTTTGGAATTTGTCCATCAGACCTGTGAAAGCCCCTCTGTAATGGGTCTTTGTCCTGTCCTCTGCAGGATCTCCTTTCATGGCCTGCTCTGTTTGCATTTCTAAAGCAGATGCCAGACTTCAAAACAATACAGGTTTTAACTGTTTCATGTCACAAAAAAACGCCCATCCTCTGGCAGTAGATATCTGAGAGAAGGTTGTCTCATTCGCTGCTGATAGTAGTCAAGAAAGCTTGGTCCCCTTGGCTGGATAATGCCAGAACCACAGAGCTTCCTCACCTGAGCTCCACGGAAGGAGCAGGTGCAGCAGCATTTGGACTTCACTACTAGAATCACTCCAGAAGGAGACATCAAGGTCTGAACAATGTTTAGGAGATTGTGCAGTATGGAGTCTTGTACTCATTTCTGCTTCCTAACCAGATTGTGTTCTGACCCCACACCCCACACCTGAAGCAGGCTTGTTTCCATCTGGTGGGCTGCCTGACACGTGCCTGCTCACCAGCCGATTGCACCATCACCCAGCCAGCGAGCTCATTTTTAAGACTCGTCTTTTCTTGTTTCTTGGAGGTCAGGTTGCCAAACTTTTCCAGGACTCGAGTCTGGGCAATATTGTCAATATCCTAGTAACCCGGCTGATTCTTCTCACCGAGGATCAGGTAAGGTGGGCTTTGCCAAGGCAGCTTCCATCATGCTGCTGCCCTTCCTACGTAGAATTGTGTGCTCCTCCTGGATGTGACCCTGGGGAGGTCCCTCCAGCCCAGGCCATTGCAGTCTCCTGGGTGTACCACACACTCTCGAAGGTAGCTGGTGACAGTTGTTTCAGCTCTGAAACTCTGGGAGTCTGAGGACTGTTTCTAAAATGTCTATCATAATCCTTCTGAAGTTTTACTTCCCACTGCCGTAGGGACGGGGGACATCAGAACATGTCAGTGCCCAGCTGGTCTGGGAAGAGTTGGGACCTTTATATGAGAGTCTCTTTGGGATCATGGTGTTATATTGCTTCCATTCCAGCCTACCCTGGAGATTAACCATCATGCTGGGAAATCCCTGGACAGCTTCTGCAAGTGGCAGAAATCCATCGTGAACAGGAATGGCAATGGGAACGCTATCCCAGAGAACGGCATAGCCAACCACGACACTGCTGTACTGATCACTAGGTAAGGCTGTGTGTCAGCAGACATCTGCTGGAAGGAGAGCCCTGCCTGACCCCTCCATGAAAGATGGGGAAGATGGTAGAAATGTGGTCCATGCATCATGCTGTGACAGTGTCTTGAGCCAATGTGGGATTTGGCTTGCCTTCTTTTAGGTGCTTATGTATAGACCTGAGCTCTCTCCTTGGGTAGCTGATGGAAATGATTTCATCCCATCTCCCTTGAGGAAAGGAGAATTGTACCCTGTGCCTCGCTCCGTTCCCCAAATAACAGTCTAGATCAGTAGCTGAAACTACATGCTGGATTGGACATACAGAGTTCAGTGAAGGGGCCTGGGCCTTCCCATGCAGGACAGGTCACCCCTATGAGAAGAAATAGATGCCAGAGCCTGGAGCTACAGAGGGTGGAGGGGGACTGCTGGAAGAGCAGAGGGAGGGTCGGAAGGAGAAGGAATACAAAAGGAATGGCTGGGGGGGATCAAAGGGATGGCTGGAAGGGTGGAGGATGCAGAAGAGGCGGCTGTAAGACGGAGGGTGCTGAGAGCCACCCTGCCTCGCTCCGGTCTGCACCAGTCCTCTGGTGCCCACACAGCTTCCCCAGGGGCATGGAGGCGCGGGAAGAAGTCAGTGGCAAAAGCAAGCTTTGTTTGTGCTTTTTTTTTTTTTTCCCCTTGGAGGAATGGAAGAAAGTCATAAAATGAAAGCAAGAGACAGGGGAGCCTCCAAGCGGGAGCCGATTTCTTTGGCTTCCCTGCGCGCTGCACTCCCGCTCCAGTTCCCTGCAGCCGCAGGAGCCGCACGCAGCCTGGCTCATGTCAGGGAGCTTGTGAAATTTTTACAGCGCTGGAGGAGGAGCGAGCGCAAGGTCCTCTCGGCCCCAGCTTCACCCTCACAGGATTGCAGCGTCTGCTTTTCCTCCTCTCGCTCCGCACGTGTGGGACACGGCCGCTGACTCCGAATTCTTCGGCCTCCCTCCAGATGTTTGCACTAACCCTAAGCGACTCACTGGTCCTGCCTCGCTGAGGCCGAGTCCCGCGCCAGCCCTTGGACAGGCCAAGTGTATCCGGCCCCGGCTCTAATAAATTCCCCGTCTCCTGATAACATCTTGCTGAGCTGCGGGCTTTTTTTCTTGCACAGAGACGTGTCAAATCAGAACCTCAGAAGGGTTTAGCAGAATCCACTCGAAACAAAGCAACAAATGTTTTTCACTCACTTGGTTTCCTGTCAGGGGTGAGAGGTTTGGACACTTCCAGTGAGCAGGAGAGGCCAAAGGGACAGGAGCCATTAGCAGGAACGTTTTATATTTAACCTGTCATGTGCTATGAGCTCGTTTGCTGTCTGGTTTTGTGCCTGTGGGGCCAATGGGATGAGCAGTCTCAGACAGGACTTGGAGAAGATAAGGAAACGGAAGCAGGGTGGCTTTTATCATCTCTAAAGTTAAAGTACAATGCTCATTCTCTGGCCCACAGTGGTCTCCAGTGCTGTTACGGAACTGCTTCTGCATCCCATGACATGGTCCTGCATTTCAGTTTGGATGAGATTTGCTTTCTTGTCCTCACTAAGCTTCAACTTGTACATAGCTAAAGATAGGCAAATGATTGATTCCTCATTGCAGCAGCTGCAAGCAGAGGCAAGCAAGGCAGGAAGAATCATTTTGAATCAACCCATGTTGAATTTGTTAGGAAAATTCTCAAAAGAAGAAAGAAGCTGAAAAAAAAAGTAAAAATGAGTTTAGCATCATTCAGTATTTGGGGAGTGAACCTGACTCTAGTGAGTCAGGTTCTGATTCAGGACTATCAGGTGATTCAGGACTATCACCCTGAGTGGCTTCAAGGCTGGAATAGTGTTGTCCCTTCACCTGCTAACTTAGAGCATTTCATCAAAACCAAACGTCTGATGCCTTCCCGCGTTGGTTCATAGTTAAGAGCCCAACATGTAGGAATGGGCATGTTAAAAATCCACAACAAATCTCAGTCTGAGGAAAGTGAATGTCCTAAAATGTGCCAGAGACTTATCTTACCTTTTAGAAGGTAAGATAATTCCAGAAATACACGAACCATGTGTGATGTTTGAAGTTTTGGACATGGTCACACGAATATTAATTTTTGAAAAGTTTTGAGTCACCAAAATTGTAAGTGTTGCTCGTGACACTGCCTCCTCCCTCTTTCCTTGCAGATACGATATTTGCATCTACAAGAATAAACCATGTGGCACCCTAGGTAAGTAGGATTTTGCACCAAGAATCTGTTGCAATTGCAAAAGCTGTCTCTTGGGTAGCATATCGCACTAGCACATCCTCAGGAGCTTGGCAAGGAAGGGTTGCACCATCCTCATTTCCTAACTAGCAGGCTGAGGGGAAGTGGCTTGCCTAATGCTACCGAGAACACTGGCAGTGGGGCCAGAAACAGGCCCTGAGTTTCCAGCCTGCTAGACTGTATAGCCTCCTTACTTCTGTAAACACTAAAAGCAGCAATCCAGAGGACGGATGGGCTTTGGAACACTTTGCTGTTATATCCCTGGGTCAGCTCCAGCGTGATGATTAAGAACCATTCGCATTTAAGGCTGGTCCATAGCCTAGTGGAGTATTCCTGGCTTAGCGGAGAGAAATAAGACTTTTTTGTGATGACTATAAAGGGAGTTCTTTATTTAAACTGCTAGACACAGACAGACCCTGCAGCTCTTGCTGGCTGTAGCTCCCAATTTGTCTTGCCCTGGTCTAGACTAAGCAGTCAGGAAGGGATTATTGCTGTGAATCACTTCAGTTAAAAAGAAGTTGGTGGATCTCTGACCTGATGGGGCTGTGGATGAAGTGCCTGGGAGGGAGGCTGAGGCTGGATGGGTCGTGGCAGCTGGATTCCTTCCTTTAACGGAGACTGCTCACTTCCCTGCACTGGAGCAGAGCACAGCCGGTCCACATCTGCCTTAGTGGCACACTGTATGTGCAGAAGGTCTGGGGAACCCACCGCTGTCATCCAAGGGTGTCTTTGTGTTCTGCAACCCTCCCGATGGAGTCGGGTTGGACTCCAGAATGCGGTTGCTGCCTGTCAGCCAGGACCGAATGCAGATCCTGAATTACTCAGTTATCCAGGCTGCTCTGTCAAGGTTTAGAGCCAAGTCAAGCCCTTGTGTTGGCTGATGCCAAGTCCAAGCCAAAACAGCCCCCTGGTTGCCCTGCATGCAGTACCAGTGTGGTGACAAGGCCTACTCATCACCTCTGCACACAGTGTGGAGTTTAGGTGTGAAATTTTGTTCAGTTTTGAGCTATCCTCAATATTTCCAAGCTTGTCACGGTGCTTGTCAAGTCAGTTGACTGACAGTGCGAAGAGACCATGTGCCCATAGCCCATGAACCCCAAGGTCCATCTCAAAGCCTAGTGCAGCCAATGGAAAGAAAGCTGGTCTTAACAGCAGGTTGTGCTCAGTTCTGCTGAGCATGAAGCACATTGTTTAGCTCCAAAATGCAACTCATGTCCCCACTCTAATGGCCTTATATGACAGCTCTATCTGGCTTTCCTAGGCCTCGCCCCAGTGGGTGGGATGTGCGAACGAGAACGAAGCTGCAGCATCAACGAGGACATTGGCCTGGCTACAGCCTTCACCATTGCCCATGAGATTGGCCACACGTGAGTACTGCACCTGAAGAGGTCCCGTGGGTGGCCACCACAAGGGAGGGGCTCCTCTAGGTTTGTTTCTGGTAGCAGTAGCTGTGAAATTATTCTTACAGCTAAATCTTGATGCTTAAGAGATTTGTAAAATTGATCTGTGGTCCGTCCAGCCAAGTCAGCTCAAAGCAGCATCCCTTCATAGCCTAGGTCTTTACCGTACTAGATCACACCCACATGACTTGGAAGTCTCCATTTGACATGCTGGGTGTTGACATGTTGACATGCTGTTGGGCCATCCTGCTCTTTGTCCTGCTCATAGTACCAACCAGCAGTGCTCAGCATCACCAGAAGGGACCTTTTCCCTAGAGCCTGTGAAGATCAGGAGCTTGAGAAGACCTGTTTGTCCCTAGGGGTCAGTCCTCCTGAGGCGTCCAGATACGATGTTCTGCTTATGTCAGAACATAGTGTCCCTCTGGTTTGCTGGGCTTTCTCTGGGAAACTGTCCAGTCACTAGCATCCTGTTTTCTGACTTTTCAGCTCATCCAACCAGTGCAAAAGGTGGGTCAAAAATGCAGCAATTGACTGTGTTTCAGTTGCCTTGATAATGTTTTCTAGGTTTGGCATGAATCATGATGGGGTCGGCAACAGCTGTGGCTCTCGTGGGCAAGAAACAGCCAAGCTCATGGCTGCTCACATCACCATGAAGACCAACCCCTTTGTATGGTCCACATGCAGCAGAGATTACATCACCAGCTTCCTTGAGTAAGGAATCCACCTCATCTTACCCTTCCTCTTCTTCCTTGCGACTAGTACACATCTCCAGCCTTCCACAGGCACTGTGAGGAGTGCATAAAGCCAAAGAAGAGACCCAAAGCAAACAGCCCATGCACCTTCTGCCTTGCCCCCAGCGCCTCATCCTGTCCCAGCCAGGCATGTGCTTTCCCAACTCCTCTAGGCTTTCTTCTGTTTTGCTCGTCTGCTTAAAGATACTAACTCTACTTACCCTTTAACTATGAGACCTCTGTTTAGGTTCCTCTCTTCCAGGAACTTTACTAGTAAATAAATAGCTTCTGAAGGCATTTAGACATTTCTGAAGTTCAGCCAGGAATCACAGGGAAGGGTTGATATGATTGGGAAGGAGGATCTGGAGACAAGACTCTGGATCTGCGCAGTGCAGGCAGCTTCCCCACATGCTGAGGAATGGAGTTCTTAGGTGTGAACAGGCACCTTAGGATTTTTTTTTCTCAAAAATATATTTAGGATATGGGAGAATATATTTAGGCTTCAACAGCTCAAGAGAGCTCTTTGTCCAGAGTCCACAAGTTTTTTGTCAAAAAACAAGCAGTCAAGATCAATTTTAATGAGGCTTTTGGTAGGACACAGCACTACCTAACAGGAAGATTGGATAGATCTTAGAGAAGAATTGGAAAAAAGCGAATATGTAAGTGGCTAGAGCAATGGCTAGAGCAGTTTCAGGAAGGTCTGAGTAGCAGAACTTAGCTGACGAGGATCAAAGCTGCGACTGCTGTTATGACATGAAAGCAGACCCTTCTGATGGGCTCTTGAGTGTCCCTCCATCTCAAAAGTGGTCAGAACAATGTAGCTTATCGTTGAATTCCAGATCTAGCAGCTCATTTTTGGCTGCAACAAAATCTGTCCCTGTTGGCCTTTGACCCCTGGACTCACAACACAGCAAAGCACATTCCATGTACAACGCCGGAAAAATGCAGCGGCAGAGGCTCCCTTGTCCTCAGGTAACCCTGAGAGGTCTCAGCTGGGCTGGCGGAGGATGGCGAGTTGATGTCAGGCTGCTCTGTAATTCATTCTCGCCACCCCCACATGAGGACGTGGGCCTGAGAGCTTCCTCCATGCCAGTGCTGTAATGTGTGCGAGACCCTGGGACATGGGGCCAGGGGAGTGGTGACAGGGGCATTAATTTAAGAAGAACTTAGAGCAGCAAGGAAGGGAGGAGGGAAAGGCGTATTTCTTGCAAAAGTTGGATGTTCCTACAAAGGCCTGGCAGGCAGAAGGACGGGGCTTGGAGAGCAGGGGGCCCTCCACACTCAGCACCTCTGGCCGCTCTCAATCACGACTCTGCAGCCGAATGGTGTGAGGGCAGCCCCGGCGCCAGGGCCGGTGCTGGCGGTGCGAGGGCCCTGGGCTCAGGACTGCCTGCGTGCTGCCACGCGCCGTCTGCTGCGCCCAGGACCTTGGAAGGGCAGCCACAGATCAGCACTTGCTTGCAGAACCTTCAGATTAAAACTTCTGGAATTACCTAGGAATGAGCATGTGCTTAAAGTGTTTCCCAGAATTCATCCTTGAGGACAGAAATGCTCTGAGGATGCAGATTGAATGAGTTTAGAGCATTTTTTCAGCACTGCTTATGCCTAGAAATATATACTTACCAAAACAACTGATAGAATTATCTCCAAAAGCAGTCCAGCTTGGGGGAGCTTAGCCCCAGGCTGAGAGTGGTTTGCTTGCTGCTAGTTTTTAACCATCATATTTTCCTACAAACCATTCCCAGTTCTCATTCTCATTTCTTGCTCTCCACTCCAGCTCCGGGATGGGATTATGCCTGAACAACGCTCCTCCCAAGCAAGACTTTATCTACCCAACTGTGGCTCCAGGACAGGCCTACGATGCAGATGAGCAGTGCCGCTTCCAGTACGGAGTTAAATCTCGCCAGTGTAAATACGGGGTAGAGAGCCTTCCTGCTTTACTATCGGTTTCAAGGGAATGGAGAACTGGGGCTGTACAGGGCCAAGGGCCATGGGGCCATCCCTCTGCTGCCCACATTGCTTTGCTGTCCTGCTTGCAATGAGGGGCACCTGCACATTCCCCATGAGCTTTGCCTACCTTCCCTATGTGTGAACAGAGGAGGTCATCACAGATCTGCAAAGGTTGATCTCAACTCAGTCTCCATCACATTAGTCCTATGGGAAGAGTTCCCTTGCTTCACCTGATAACTTTGGCTGCTGCTGGACCATGAGGGTTGCAGCTGAAAGCCGAGCTGCAGTCCCTTCGTGCAGACTCCTATGTCAGTGGAGGTTAGTTCACAGAGGTATTTTTCATAATCCCTGCTAAAAGTCATTTTACAAATCACTGACACATAAAATTAGAAAGAGGTGAGAGGTCTTCCCAGGTGAGGCAGGAGATGTACTGTGGATTGTCTTGGATAAGGCTGCCTAAGGGACACCTAAGGAGTCTCTGGCTTCACATGTTGACGTCCCCTGATACTTGAATCCTGGAAACCACTGAAAGGCAAGGCTGTTTCAGGAGAAAACAGTCTTCCTGGACCTCAGCCTGACCTTTTGGTGTGTTTACCATATTGAGCGTTGCCAGCTATATGAGCGAAGCAGTGAGTGGGAAGCATGTGCACTTGAGGGTTATCTACGTAAAGCATCTATTTTCCCAAGAGAAAGCAGAAAATCCAGTGATGAGATACACTGGCATCTGTGTTGTCTGACAGACACGTGTGTATGTATATCCACCCTAGCTCAAGCCTTCCAACGCTGTGGAAGAAGGAAGCACATCGGGTCAGGTTTTAGGTTCTGCTGAAGCCAGTGGCACTGAAGTGATCTGGTATTAATCAGTTTATCACTCTTGCGTCTTCATCTAGTCAGCTTGGCTAAGAAATAGAAAATGAGATATTATTTTTTCTCTTCTGGGTCTCACAAGTTCATTAGTGATGAAACAGCAGAGCTTGGCTCTCCCAGATCCAATGCTGTCTTATCATCTGGACCCAGGGCCCCTGATCCTAGTCCCCAGTTTGAAAAGTGCCCTGAAGCCAGGTGGGAGTAGGGCAGATGCAGTCTCATCTTGAGCATCATCATCATCAGGATAGGTCTGAGGATGAACCTTGCAGTTAGTGTCCCTTCTAATCTGAACCAGAGGCAGTGGAATGGAAACTTTCCATGTTTACATGCCTGGTTCCCAGCTAATTTTTAACTTGGGCCGAATCTTCCCGCGTATACACAAGGATCGCAAGAGCACAAGATGTCCCTGCGATGACCTTTCCAGCCCCGCCTGCCTTGAGTGTGGTATGGGAAAGCCACAAGGGGTGTAAGGGCTCGTGTTTGTGCATGCAAACCTCTGGGAAAGTGCGCATGCATCCATGCACCCCCTGCCTGTATAAACAAACCCCAGGGCAATGACACAAACATAGGAGCTTCCCTTGTTTTTTGTTTTTTCCAATCTCTTCCATTCCTATGTCAATATAGAGCAGACTGAATAAAATGTGATAAAGCCAGTTTTAGCTAGGCTTTGGAGAAAGGAGCTGGGAACCTGGATCCCCTTGCACCTTGGAGGAGGCCGGTTGCAGAGCCAAGCTGCTCGGTGCCAGCTGCAGCCTTTCCCTGAAGCCGAGTCAGCCAGGGGCACATTGCTGTTGCAATCCCGGTGCAGAGGGGAAGCACGCGAGTCCCGGCCTCATGTTTTCACCCCTCTTGGTACCCGCACAGAGGATTCCCAGTCGTTGAGTCAGTTCGTCTTGCCTGGGTATCAGTTACTGTTTAGAGCACGGCAGTTGGCGGGGCCGAGGAATTCCTTACTGGAAGGCTAAGACAAGTCTGGAAGGAATGATGAACAGACTGTTACCTGACTGAAAGCAGGCGGCCCATGGGAGCTCTGCGTTGTCAGGTCCCACTGCCTGGGGGAGGCCGGGGTTGCTGCCTCGGCCCGTGTCGGCACTGGGCCGCACCAGGGCCCTGTCCCAGCCCGGGTGTGCGCCGCCAACACGGCCATGGCCCTGGCCTGCTGGACGCGTGTTGGAAGTAGCTGCGGCTGTTTGCACTCTGATCTCGTATCTCAGTTTCCTCTGTTGATAGTGTGAACCTGGTTCTTTTTCATACTTTCAAATATAACTTAAGTCATGGCAAACCATTTTCTGAGAAACAGGAAGTTTTTCATAAGTTCATTGCAGTAACTGGAGGAGCACAACGATGACCTGCCAAGCTTTTTAGCTGTTGCTTTGCAGTTTGCAGGTGTTAAGATCTAGACCAGCTGATGCAGCAGCAGAGCAGGTTCCAAGGATCAGGGCTTTCTGATTTAGCAGCTGTGATGAATTTGCAGAATCTCTGTCATGGAGCTAACTTTTGGGTGGGCTTTAAATTGACTGGTAGAGGAGATGAAATGGTTGAGGGGTGCTCTTGTTTGCTGGAGCTGGGAGGGATGAGTTGGAGCCCAGACAGCTTCCTGGAAGGAGGGCAGGAGTCCTCAGTCTGGTTTTGTTCACTGAGTCAAACTGTACCCGGGGGCTAGTGCTGGCAGAGAGCAGAAGTGCCCACCTCTGCAGCTGCTTAAGGGTATGTTCAGTTTTTGGCATTAGCTAGGTTATACTAAAAGGAGCTCTTAAAACTACCAGCAGGATCTGAAGTCTCCTTCAGAACTGTTTTGCTTCTGGAAGATTACCAGAACACAAACTAGCCTAGCCATGGCCTGTAGTGTGTTCCTGTAAGAGGAGATGGCAAATTTAACCTTAACCATTTATGCCATGTTTATGCTCCAAGGGAGTCCCAACTTTCCCCAGAGACTAGAAAGATCTGGACTCAAGTGGTGTAGAGATGCTCCTGGTAGGTATTGGGGACTGGCCCTTATGTTTAACCTCCACAGCTAAGACCCAAAAAAGGAAACATTCCTCAGGCTGTAACCCTGGGAAGAGGGTCAGAGTGGAGCACGGCAGGATTGGCTTGAGACTTAGTGAGATGTCCAGGGAGATGAGTTGTGTGTGACGCAAGCACTAAGGTTAGATGCTTGGAGTAGCTCGGGAGCCAATTCTGACACCTTGGCTCACTGACACTTGGAAATCTCAGGAAACCCAGACCCCAGGAAACATGCTTGGGCTAAGCCTGGAGAGTGGGTGATCTGTCAGTGGCCTCGGGTGTTTGCTGCTGGGAACACCTCGTGGGATTTCTTGTCATGTTTTTTCCCCCTGTGTGGAAAACCTTTCTGTTATAGTGTCCCAATCCAGCTGGTGCTTTTCAAGCACACCAGTGTGCTGCTGCCCCAGTCCTAGCAGCCCCCAGCATGAGTGAATCCTAATCCTGGCACCATTTCTTTGTCTCTTTCTTCTTCCCTCCCCCTCTCTCCCCCAAAATCTCTGTCTTCCAGGAGGTCTGCAGTGAGTTATGGTGTCTGAGTAAAAGCAACCGCTGCATAACCAACAGCATCCCTGCTGCCGAGGGAACCATATGCCAAACCAACACCATCGACAAGGGGGTAAGGAAGCCCAGGGCACCCTAGTGCATTATCAGTGTGGAGCTGAACCCCTTTTCCAGTAATAACCGGGATTGTTGGTCTCCATGGGAAGGACTCAGTTTAATAGCACCAACCACCCCCTCTCCTCCCTGCCTCCTGGGTCTCCATGCTCAGGGGAGCTCGGAGAGGGAGGATGGGACTCACCAAGGAGCCCAGAGGCCCCACATTGTATTGAATTACCATCCCTGCTTCCGTGAGCTGCTTTTTCTCGCTCGGGAGACCTAGTAACATAATATCAAGCAATGGTTAATGCACGAAACAAGTGTTTGTCTTGGGTCTGCTGAGGTGTTCTGAGGAAATGGATTTGGGGTTTTGCCTGTTTCCCCAGAAAATGTGTTTTGCTGGTTTCCCCAAGAGGACAATGTTTTTGTAACATATTTTCTAATCTGCTTATGAAAAGCTGCATAGAAATGCTACGTGTTAGGAAATACTTTTTGCACTCACCTGAAAGAGGAAGGTAGGCTTTTTCATGACCAGTCATTTTGAAAGTGAGTTTTGACATGAGAGTTGCTCACATCTCTGCTTTCTGCATACCTCCTACAGCTGTTTGCACAGACACAAAGCAAGTGTGAAACACTTAAAACCAGTGACTCATACTCCTTTTGCAAGCTGCAAATAATAATTGGGACAATAGAGAATCAGGGCTGGGACATTCACCATAAAATGGACGTGTGTTTTTCCACTAGGGTAAAATATTATTCTCAAGAAATTCAAGAGTTATTTCAAATCCTTAAGAAGCTGAGAAAGCTTATGTGCAGGAAAGAGGGTGGCTTTGACAAATGCATTATTCTTTGTAAACGATCGTCTTAGCTCTGCTAGGAGTTAGGCTGAAAAGGATTAAACAGTTCCTAGGACTGAACTTTCCTGGGAATCGCCATTTACAATGGGATTTTTTTCTACTGATGATCTTTCCTCCTGGCTATTCCCGCTTTTCAGTGAACTAAGAGTCTTCAAATATCAAAAGAAAAGTGAGGCAACAGGATTCACAGTCCCCAAAACTCAGTAGAGTTTAGTTGTTGACTCATTGTGAACGCCTAGTTACTGTCTTGTGCCTCGGTATGTCCTTTGGCATTATTCAGGCTTCAGAAGGGGTTTGATATCCTTGGATGATATTCTTGGGTGAAAAAAGATGCACCTTTGTATTAAATTGTTGGATCTTCACCAGCTAGAGTTCGCGATTGGTGGTCTGTAGGATACATGCTGCCAGGTGGGTCCTCAGACTTAAGCAGTTTGCTGCAGCTGCTCTTTGAGGTCTGCCCTGGCTTTTCCCTTTTTAGATGGAGAAAGCAGAGGGAAAGGTTAAGTCGTAGAAACTATTTGAGCTATGCAAGATTAGAGGAGAGATAGGATGAGTTTCTATGATCTGCCATGTGACCTGGAGAGCAGCGAGCAGGCAGAGAGAAGATAGAACTGAGCTCTCTTAGATGGAGGCTGTTTACCACATCCCGCACCATCTGGGTGTTTTCCCCTCCCAAATTCTCCTTTTCTTTTTCTTTTCTTTTCTTTTTTTTTTTTTTTTTTTTTTGACTATTGGGACTATTCTCCAGGAACCATTATGGTTTCACCTATGTTACTTTGACAAGTCACAGCGAGTGAGTTCGGGATCCAGGCTTGTGGACCGTTCCCTTGTCCTCGGGGTGCCGCACACCCACCTTGCTCAGACAGTGAGTTCATGGTCTCGCTGTTTCCCTTCTTACCGAATTTGTACTTTGTTTTGGTTTTCTTTTCTCTTTTTCTTTCTTTCCCCACCCGCCCCGTGATTATCAAGTGCCTGGTACGCAGGCTGTGGTCAGTACTGTGGCCCTGTGGATGGTCTTTTGTCACTCATCCTTGATCATGCAGCTGACATACATGTTTGCACATGTGCGAGCAAGCGAGGGTCCAGCTGGAGCTCCTACAGCTCCTGGCAGGCAGGGCACAGCGGCAGATCTGATTGCGGGTGCTCTTAGGAACTCCTCGGTGCGTGGTAGGGGTTGCAGATGCCAGGCAGACTCCCAGGTCCTGCCTGCAGAAGTGGCACTGTCAGTGCCTTGAATCTGATGCTGCTTCAAGCAGCGGCACGGAAGGGCCCATCTTCCCTGCATGGGATCCCTCCTTTTGAAACGTGCTGCTACACAAGGTACTCGTTAGCTAAGTGTCTAGGAGGTTCGCAGTCCATCTTCCTCTGCCAGCCGTGCTATCCACAGAAAGTCTGGCTCGAAAGGAGCCAGGAGAGGCCATGCCAGCAGCTCCAGGGTGGGTGATCAGCTCCTGACAGGAGCACACAGTGGTTCCTTCCTTCCTGGGATTATCTGAACCCCCAAGGCAGAATGTCCGGCACTGTGCCCAGAAAAACTGCAGTGGGTCTGGCAGTGTCCTGCTCCTTGCAATGTTTGTGACTCCAGGGGGTGCAGAACACTTTCCAGGTCCAAAGAAAATACTTCATACACACGTTTGCAAGAGCCTCCCTGGTAATCCTGAGTGCACAGCACGTACAAATGGCAAGGGCCGTGATTCAGAGAGAGGACACTGGGAGCCCCACGATGGTGAACTTTACTCCAAGGCCCTTGCGGCTCAGATTTTAGACTTCACAGCCAGAGCCCAGCCACATACCTCAATTCCTGGGGAACATGGAGCTGCTCAGCAGCTCAACCTGGTCTCTGCTGGCCACAGCCACATCCACCTGGGTTAGGTAGTGACCCAGAAGCTGCTCACTGCCTGGTGGATCCTGAACTTTTCCCTATGTCTGACCCAGGCCGGGGAGGTCTCTAGGAGGGGATGTTGTGTACTCAGGATCTCTGAAGCTCTCTCTCTCCCCAGTGGTGCTACAAGAGGGAATGTGTGCCTTTTGGCACCCGACCAGAGGGTGTGGACGGTGCCTGGGGAGCCTGGTCGTCCTGGGGAGAGTGCAGCAGGACCTGTGGAGGAGGAGTGTCGTCATCCGTTCGCCACTGCGACAGCCCGCGGTAGGTGTATGTGCGCACAGCTGCCTGCTCGTGGCCCTGTGCTGTCCTCGCTGAATGACATCGCTGTTCAGATGGACAGGGAAGATGTCAACCAGGTGCCTCAGCAACACTGCGCTTAATCCCTGGAGGGATCTGGGGAGATCTGAGTTCACTGGGTCACAGTTCTCTTGGCATTCACTTCACCACTCTCTCCATAGCCTTTTTCGAAGGCAGCTTGGCACTCCTGCATTCGGTGCTGACCCTGCAGTGAACATGGGCAGACCCAAAGCCCCTGGGGCAGCCCCACCATATGCAGCTTGCAGTTGAGTGCCTGAGGTCTCATATGAGGCTGCACTTCTGGACTAAGGCCCTCCAGGCAGGATCTGTCCTTGCAGCAGAGCAGGGTTGGGAAAAGTCACTGTGTTCCTGTAGGTTTGGGGCAACTACCAGCAAGAAATGTGTCTTGGAGCTCTGAGCTGTTTCTCCCATCTCGTTCCCGATTCAACAGGCCCACGATCGGAGGGAAGTACTGCCTGGGAGAGCGGAAGCGCTACCGATCCTGTAACACCGATGTGAGTACCACCAGCTGCAGGGGGATGTGTGGGGCTCCTGGGATGATGCTGGGGGCTGGGTGCAAGCAGTTGTGCTCTGCCAGGAGCAATCCCATGGTGAGGGAGGCGAGCAGGACTGCACACGCCTCCACCGGCTGCAGGCTGGTTCGGAGAGCAGGTGGGTGGTATGTACCTGCGGGGCTTCAACATCAAGAAGGGAGCCCACAAAGATAACAAAGAAAATAAGGAGAGATCAGAGACTTCCGCCACTGGCACAACAGTGACTGCATCTTGCATGCTGCAAGGACAGGCCCGGTCACGTGAGAAAGGTTCACTGCAAACACTGCTCTAGCGTCTGTTTCCCAAGGCTGGGGGTTAGAACTCATGGGGGGGCCTACAACTGCACTAGAGTGAAACTGCACTCAGAGCATGGAGAAGAACAACTAAGCCTTGGCCCCAGAAAATGGTAATTTTAATGTCGTGAGGCTGGTAGTGAAAATAATAGATGCCTAACCATTGCTTCCCCTGCACTTTTCAGTCTGTGCCTGGCTTTTTAGATGTCTCCCTTACACAACTGCTTGCAAGAGCAAGTGTTGAATCTCTAGAAAGACTGGCTAGGCCCCATTGACTCCTGCCATTGGTCTTCAAATAGTGTTAAGCTTCTCAAGAAGGATGCTCCAGCTGTCACAACTGAAATCTGTGTCCTTGAAGGGCTGTATTTGGTCATAATTGTCACAACTCCTGCCCCCTTGGTAGATAAGTCTCTCACTGACCCCCTGGCTCTGTCCCCACAGGACTGCCCTCCCGGTTCCCAGGACTTCCGAGAGTTGCAGTGTGCTGAATTCGATAACGTCCCTTTCCGAGGGAAGTACTACACCTGGAAGACATACCGGGGAGGTGAGTGATGCAGCGTGGTTTGGAGCTCCTCAGAGCATCTCTCAGCTTCAAGTGCTCCAGGCAGAGCTGGAGCAGTCTTAGGGCTTTGGTTGTCTCCTCTTAGTGCTCTCATGGTTCCTACCAACCTCATGGCTACATGTTCCAGTCGGCTCTTAGTCACCATCTCCACCGGCGCAGGCCATGCACTGTCCACTCTCTGCTGCAGCACCCGAGTCCCCTTGGCTGCTTCCCCTTTGCATGGCTGTGGATGAGGGTTCCCTCCACAGACAGCTGGCCCCCAGCACTGCAACACAACTGGCCTGTCATGCCCTTGTCCTGAGTCACATAACTCTATGCAATTGCTCTTTAACTCCTTGGCTCTGCCAAAACCAATTCCAGCAGCGTTGAAGCTGTTGAGATTCTTTCCTCAAGTCTGATTGTTTCCTTAATTATACGGTGAGCAAACACAAAGGCAGACAAGAAAAAAGGAGTTGCAAAAGCCATGCAAACTACCACCCTGTTCCATCCAGCACTCTGTCCCCGCCAGAGTCCCATATCAGATGGGGCAGAAGAAAAGGGCAGCTCTGCCTGCCCAAACAGGTTAAGATTTCAGCTCCTGCACAAGCGGGAAAGGATCTGAACTACCGGATCTGGCAAAAAGCAATACCCCCTTCTTCCCTGAGGTCAGCCCTAGCATGTCCTGCACAAGTGTCTAGCTAAGCAGAGGGGGCGGGAGGAAGTCTCCATGTCAGAAATCTCTTAATAATGAGAAAGAACAGTGCGTCTCCTTCATGTAGTTAATGAACTTGACTGGGGAAATCCTTCGCAGCTGTGTAAATAAGCACACCTCCCAGCGGGGCTCCTGCAGCTGGAGCAGATGTGCTGAGGCTGCAGGGGATGGATCAATAAAAATGTAATAAAATTGCAAAGCAATAAGTCACACAAAGACCCCAATGGATTCTGAGGTGGAAAACAGCCCTGCAAGCTGCATCTGCCCTAGCTGAGACCTCTCTCTACTCCCCACTGAGAGACAGACATGGCCCCATGGTCCAAGTGCAGGTCTAAGCCCAGTGAACGGCTGGCCAGTTGCACATTGGTCCCTGTGCTTTAGTCTGGTCTTGACACTTGACTTTTGCTTTGGCTTTCAAAAAAGTCCTTTCCCCTCTTTCTGCTCTAGCTTCCTCTTCCATAAAATGTGGTGATAAATTTTGTCTTCCTCCCAGAAGGCTGTGGTATATTCATGTTTTGAATGGATCAGGATGTTCGCTGCTTCAGAAGCTCGCCTGGCTTTGGGTAATGGTGATGGTGTTTGTTCGTTATGGCTTTTTAATTCAGAGTCGTAGGGTATCACAGTGTTTCTCTGTAGTGATACAGTTAAGGAAACTGAGCCGTAAGCAAGGAAGTGGTTTATTCTTGTTGACAAAAACAGAGGATGGAACCTGCATCTCCTCAGCCTGGTCTAGAAGTCAAATTGGGAGAACTCCTGTCCCCTGCCTTTCAAGAACTGCATGCTGAAACCTGCTTGTCAGCAACCCATCAGCTAGTGACTCGTGCCAGGTTTAGCAGCAGCCTCTCTTCAGGGCCTAGCCTGTCCTGGATGGATTCTCAGTTCACGTGGGACCATGGTGACATTAGGACATCATCACTATTTTCTCACCTGTGAAATTCTTTCATCAGGTCTGACCAGTTTGTCAGGACCTTGGCACCGTGGTGCTCACCTCTTTAGTTGCCAGTGGGATTCTGTGATACTCAGTGTCATCCAGATGTCAGAGGCACATCTGGGGAGGTAGTGGTGATCATCCCCTGTGTGTCCACCCCTGCCATGCTGTAGACCATGGGAATGCCATGCTGTAGACTGTGGTGGATCTTGAGCACTTTTTCTCTTTTGTCTTCCTTTAACTGTGTGTGGTTTTCTCTCAGGACCCATGTCCTTCCACTCTAGCCCTTGTTCTCGCAGAAACGCCAGCCTCAACAGCCATTGGTCCTGTTCCCTGAGTGTCACAAGCAACAGGAACTGCCGTTATCTCCCTTGCTTGCTCCTGGCTGCTTGTGTGAATCTGCTCCCGTGGTCCCCAGAGAGCTCCTGGGGCAACAGGCATCCGTCCCTTTCTTCTGGTACAAGGAGAAGGTCCAGATGTGTTGGCAGCGTTATCTCCAGACAGTCTCCCTTCTAGCTCGTAGGGAATCTGATCTTTGGATAGCTTTTGAACACGTGTTTCCCCTCCAGGACTGGTTCACCATCCTATCTATCCACAGCATTTCCAGCTGGTGCCTGGGAAGAGCTGCTCTTCCCCCTTCCCCCTTGTCCTATATCATGGCCATAGCATTTAGAAGAGCTCCTGTGTCAGCCGTGAGTCCCCTCCTCTGCTGAGCTCAGCCTTTGCGTGTGTCATTGCACCGTCCACCCCCCTCCTTGCTGACGGGCACGCTGGCCTGGTGACGGGAACCGTTAGCCCCGCACTACCCTTGCTGGATGGAGTGATGTCCGCGGCACGAAGCACTCATGAGCTGAAGGCAGCAAGGATCCGTGTGGCTTGGATGGTGAAGGGCACGGATCCCACAGACAATTTGGGAAAGGAGAGAGCAATCCACTGAAAGCCTGGCCCCCGATATGGGTCACTGGCAAGGGGAGATTGGGTTTTGCATGGGGCCAGGACAGCGTGTTTTCCTGGCACTGATTTATAACGGTCCTGGAGCCCAGACCCCAGGAGCGCAAGATACACAGCCCCGTGGAAAAGCGCTGAGCTCAGCCTTTCAGAGTTTAACAGTCAGCAGATACCTCGTGGAATGTGGCTTTAATTGTTTGTTTATTTTGTTTTATTCGCTTAGTTATTCATTTTGCTCTTGGCGGATGCAAGAGCCAAGGGAGAGTGGAACGGCTCACGGGGCTGAGATTGCAATGGGGAGGAGCAGGGGCTCGCAGAAAACAGGAGATTGCTCATCATAATTTGTAACGCATTTTAATTCCCCTAAGGGCTGTGGCATGCAGGAGGAACAAAACCTGTTCTTGAGGCATGGTGGAGTGGGTCAGTGCAGTACCTGTAGCAGATCCTGCTGTTATTGATTTGCATCTGGCCAGCCCAAAGCAAAAGAAAACACGTTTCTCAGTGAACTTGATAATGGCCTGTAGATTCACCTCCTTGGGGACCTGGGTTTAGGATTTGCAGAGTTTATGATAGAGCTTGTGTTCCTCAGGGCTCCAGGCTGCCTATCTGCTATTCATTTTCCAGCTGCCTGAGAACAAGTAATGCTCTCTGGGCAGAGGGCAGACAGAGAGGGTCCCACTCAGTTGATGGGACCCTGCTCCCAGACCCACCTGCACACGCATGAAAGCATGTCCTGCAGAGCCTGCCCTGACTATCCACTGCCAAACGTGTGACTAGGCTGGAGCTGAGCACCCTGTTTGTGCCGTGCAGACGTTGGTAACGCTGGTCTGCAGGCAGCAGTGAGCCAGCGCAGGAGGATGCAGAGCACCATCCCGAAGGCCCAGCTCTCACTGAAACATTCATGCTCTGTTTCTTTGGGGTAAGAGGAAGCATTGGATCTTGGCCGTTTATGAAAATCTGGCCCTCAGTGTTCACATGTAGAAAGCTTGAAGCATTTTGTGATCCCAAAGGATCTTTTTGGGTTGTTCACAGTCACTAACTTCTTGTTGCTGTGGTAATGAGAAGCCAGCAAATGTTACCTCTCATGGCAACGAGTAGTTTCCACTGGTCTAGGCGCTGACACGGGATAAGCCAGTGAGTTGTCTTTAGAAAGGTACCTAAAGAAGCAATAAAGACTATTCTAAAAAAAATAACTTTGCAACAGAGCTCTTGGGTAGAGCTCAGTGCTGGGGCTCAGCTTTGCAGTGAGGACCCTGCTGCCTCTGGTTGGAGGCAGTCATTAGGAATAAGTATGAGAAAAGAGTTGCTTGCCCTTGCCACCCCCAGCCCCTCTCCTGGGGTGACCGGGAGCCTTCCTGAGCTGCTGCTGCTCAGTAGAAACCACATCTCCTGGAAACCACTGTGAAATGAGAAGTTGCGGCCACTTGGGTTTCCCACGTCCCCTGCAACACCTGTCTTCGTGCTCAGCATGGGAAAAGGCTGCCCAGAGATGTGGAGATGTTGCCCTTGACATCTCTAGCAGGACTGCTGGGGCATGGCAGTGTTTTTCTACTATGGCATTTACCAGGGCTACCCTTTTGGCAAAGTTGCCTGAGGATTCCAGTCATTGACAGCTTGATTATGTTTCCAGATCTATAGCCATAATTGGGAAGAGGACATCAGTGTGGGGCGATCCTCCCTTTTCTCCCCTCCACTCTCTCCTCTTCCTCCTTCACTCTCCTTCCCATTAGTCTTAAACCTTTTTCTTTTAAAGGCAACAATTTTTTCTATCTGCAAGCCTGTCTCAAATCCCCTCCAAAACAGCTGGCCAACAACAAGTCCAGTCACCTCTCTGCAGCATACTGAGAAGTTTCTCAGGCCTGGGCTGGCATGGGCTTTGGATGGGAGCAGGCGGTGGGAACGGGCACATCCCTGGGGATGTCCAGTGGGGTCTGAGACTTGCAGGGAGCAACTGCTGCATGACAAGCTCTGATGGAAGTGGGTGCTGAATTCCCCTGCAGTTCTTCACTACCACTTGCCTTTGAAAGAGGTTAAGTCATTGTGGGTTTAAATGTGTGCGCGTTCACACAGCTTCTCCTGGGCTCCAGCATGAGGAGGAAATCACCGCGGACATCCCCATGCAGCGCTCAGCGCTGTTTTGCAGCACTGCAGCAAAATCAAGGCACTTAAGGCAAAGGATGGAATTTAGCCTCCTGCCGCCAATTCCCGATCTTTTTTTTCTCTCTCTTTTCTTTCTTTTTTTTTTTTTTTTTTTTGCTCCTGTTTGTTATATTTCTCTGGCTGGCTCCTCCCGCGAGATCATAACGATTGTGCTCTGGGCTGCTTGCTGCTGGAGGAGGCTGGGCTGGCAGTGCCTGGCCAGCAGCGATAGGAAAGAGGATCCTGCAGCAGCTTATAAAGGCTGCTAAAACAGAGCTGGGGCTGTGCGAGCGGGTTAGCTCCCTCCTGGGGAAGCAGGATGAGGTGTCTGCCACAAATCTCACCTCTCCCATAGGGCTGCAGGAGACAAGGAGCTAGAGAGCATTTGCGTGACAGCTTGAAGAAACATTTGAAAGTCCTGAAATGAAAGCCCAAGTTTCTGGCTGTTTCTCAGCTCTGTTTTTGTTGCATAATCTGCCCTGCGCTCAGATGATGGCAGGAAAGAGAACGCTGCCTTCGGGAAGATCTGGACAGAGAGGGAGAGCCAGGGGCCAGGCTGGGGCTAGAAGATGCCCTGCGGTGCATGGAGCATGGGATCGTCTGCAGCTGGGGCAAGGCCATGGGAAGGAGAGGTGGCTCCCAAAGCAGGCAAGGACTGGCTGAATGTCAGAAATCATTTGGGAAGGGGTAGCAATAGCTGCTCTTCAAGCAGGCACGACGGTCACATTTGCAGGGAACGTAAGGGACCTGGTGGCACGGCCTGCGAGCTGCCGGGTCCTGCAGCTTTGATGTAAAGCTCCTCAACATGTCAGTCTCCTCAGGTGACTCCTGTTTTCTTGCCTTGTTGCCAATGGAAATCGTGGTCTCCATGCAAAGTCATCCTGGGGTTTTGGTGTCCCGCCTGAGATGTACCTGACCCCCGTCCCCCCTGGTCCTGGTGGACTCATCAGGCAGGACAGGAACCCAGGCTGAAATGATCAGGCAGTTGCTGAACCTGCTGTAGGGAAGCGGTTGCCTCTCAAGGAGAAGCACTGATGGATCTTCTTCTCCAGGGGCTTCCCAGGCCTCCTGCTCCGTGGCACACTTCCAAGCAGCTGAATTCCCCTTGCAGGTCTCCTCCTGTTCCTCCCTCCCCCAGCTTTGCTCTTCCTTCCCTAGCTGCGGTTGGGGCTCCCAGGCACAGCTGGCCACCCCTCCCCTCCAGCTGCCCCTTTGATGTGCTCTAACGACTTGCAGCTTTGGCAGATTTCGGTTGCAGGCAGCTCCCAGGCTGCTAGGTGCTTCCCAGTGCTGCCGGTGCCTGCAGGAACGAACTGCTGCGGCTTGGGAATGCACCTCTGCCAGGGACCCGCAAGCTGTTTGGTCTCATTGGGATGCTCAGGAAATGCAGTGAGTACTGCCATTTGGACCAGAATATCATAAAATGCGATGACAGGAAAGAGAAAACTGCTCTGCCCACATCTCTCTTTCCATAACAGTCCAGCCTTTGGGACTACCTTGGAGAAGTCACTTAAGAGTTGGCTGCCTCAGTTTCCCTGCCTGTAAATGAGGATATTGACTGCTTTTGAAGAGTGCTGGGCAGTCCAGGAGTGACTAAAAACAGATGTTGTTTCCTTCCTTCACCATGTGATGCCCGAGGTTTCTGGGTGTGCGGCAGGGATGGTGTCCTCATGTTTGGCGTTGTGCTTGGTTTATGGTCTCTGTTTCGGTGCCCATCACTAGGGACAGCGTCCGGGCACCTCCATGGGTCCCTCTACTCAGAAGGGGCAATTTCACAGCCACCTGGAGCTGCCCAGTGGGGTCAGACTTAGGACAGAGGCTATGGCAGGCTGACGGGGAGGCAGCTGTCACCAAGGTCGAGCTGGGTGCATCCTTCCCCCCTCTCCTTGGCCGCTTCTCCTAAACTGCCGTTTCCTTCCCAGGGGGTGTGAAAGCCTGTTCCCTCAACTGCTTGGCTGAGGGCTTCAACTTCTACACGGAGAGAGCTGCAGCTGTGGTGGATGGGACGCCGTGCCGGCAGGACTCCAATGACATCTGTGTCAACGGGGAATGCAAGGTACTGCCGGGAAGATGGGACAGACGTGGGGCTGGGAGGTGAGGGCACCCTCCGTGTGCCCACGTGGCCTTGGACATCCCTCTCCTGCAGTCCCAGTTCTCCCAGGCACCCAGGTCACCTGCAGGGGAGTGTGACCAACCTGAGGCTCCTGTTTGTCCCCTCCAGGCACCAGGCCCTGCATTGGCCTGCGTTCAGCAATGGGTTCCTGCCTTTACAGCCCACATACTTCCATTCACTTGATATTTCCTCCTCCCAGACCCTTTGAAATGGAATCTGGAGGGCTGTAAAAGTTTAATTACAGCAGAGAAGAGCTGTGGGAACAGTGAATTTCCCCAGCAGGCAGGCGCCCTCTCCACTTTGTCTCTCTCCCTTCCTGTGTCTCTGGGATCTCTTTATGTCTCTCTGTGGGTCTGAATACCCAGGGAAACAAAGAGGCGATTGCAACATAGGTGGACACTGCCGTGTAGCAGTGGGGCGCAGTGCCAGGGGCTTCATAGGGGCTCACAGCCAGGGCACGGGCCCTCAGGGGTCCCAGCTCTTCTTGGGCAGCTACAGCTCCATCAGCACAAAGGCTCTGGCCCGCACCGTCTTCACTGCCACCTCACTAGGTCTGCCCAAGAGCGAGGCAGCAGCACAGCAACCCATCGAGCACTGCCCCAGGGCTTGCCTGGAGCACGGCCAGGCCTGCTGGTGTCTGAGTGGGGAGAATTTTGGCCCTGCTAGGAACCAGCGCTGGATTCAGCCTTGCTCCACCTTCACTGTCTCTTTTACCTTGCAGCTTCTGGGTATCTACTTGTGTCAAACAGACTTGGTGGCCTTGGTGAGACCTCCAAGTGCCTGTTTTTGAAGAGGGATAGCAGAAAGCTGGAGCTAGGAAGAGATGATCTTGCTGGGCCCTCCCTGGTATAAGGGACAGTAGAGAAGGAAGGAAGTGGAGTGCAACAAGTCCCCTGTTGCTCAGGATGTTGCCAGTGAAGTGTATGGAGGACAAGGCACCCCACCAGGATGGCTAATTCCCTTCTCTTCCTTCCTCTAGCATGTGGGCTGTGACCGTGTCCTGGGCTCCGACTCGAAGGAAGACAAGTGTCGCGTGTGCGGGGGAGATGGCAGCACCTGTGAGACCATTGAGGGCGTCTTCAACCAGTCCCTGCCAGAGGGAGGTACAGAGCAGCCAGCACAGCAGGTCCCCCCCAAGTCTCCCTGCCTCGTCCTGCTGGGCCCTGTGTCACCTCAGGGGTTCAGCCTGCTCCTGAGGACATGGCACATGGACGAAGAGGGAAATATCCCAGAGGAACATGCCAAAGGGTTGGAAGTAAATCACTCCTGTCCACTGCCCAAACCCCAGACACTGTTGAGCTCCAGTTTTCCAGCGCTAAGTGCTGAGCTCTGTCCCATGTCCCCAGCTCTTGTTCCTCTCAAGCTGCACTTTGGCTCATGCCTTGCAGTCCTGGACACTCCAGGACCTGCAGCCAGGCACAACACTGGGTTGGGGCACAGTGCCTAGTCCAGGGGTGCTACATGGGGCTGTGGAGGTGCCCCAAGAGCTCCCAGCTCTGCAACACTCTCCCTGCGTGGGCAGTCTCATTCCGTGAGCCAGTGCTCCGAAACCAGACCTGTGTGCAAACCTCTGTCCTGGCACTGGCCACCTCCTCACCTGAACAGGTGGCACAAGTGCAACATTTTTCCCGTTTAGCCGTGATAGGTCACTAAACAACCTAATGCCTCATTTAGTGTTTCAGCACTCATGTAAGGTGGTGGCAGACACCCCAGTTTGGGGCTTGGAGGCTGAGCATCTCTGCTCACCTTCCCTTGGGGTTTCACAGGGTACGAGGAGGTGATCCAGATTCCCAAGGGCTCTGTCCACATCGACATCCGGGAGCTGAACCTCTCCGTCAGCTATCTAGGTGAGGAGGAGCTGGGTGGCACTGAAATCCCACCCAGAAACCCTTTGTCCTGCCAGAGCCCTTTCTGTTGTGGTAGCTGGGTGTGGGGAAAGCCCAGCATGGAAAACCTCCTGTGCCGCACAGGATGGGCTTGGGCTGGGAGGCTTGGGCTGTGGTGGGCAGCAGGGGAAGGTTGCAGATGATTAAAAATAGCTGTGTTCACATTTGCCTTGGGCTGAGTTAGCCAGACAGGCTCTAGCTTGTTTTTTCAGCGTGTTTTTTTCCTCCCCTTGTCTTCTCTTTCTGTCCTCCAAGCGATCCCCGTGATCATGGATAGGTGCCCAGGGCGGCTTTCTGGGAGCAGGAGTCCACCTGGTTGCTAGAGCTGGCGGGAGGTCATCACTCAGGGTTCAGGGATGCCTGCATCCCTCCCTACCTGGCTTAGGGAAAATGGAGACTCCGTGTACCTACATGAGCTACATTTGTGTGCACTGAAGATATGGCCCAAACTCTCATGCACTGCTATTCCAGGGCTCTGAGTTGTGTCCCTCCAACCCAGGTGGGAGGTGAGGGAGCATCCTCCATCATCTCCAATGCAAAACATCCTTCCCCCGAAGAGCATCAGGTCAATGAGCTTGCCAGGAGCTGGGTGCAGCAAGTGCTGTGCATCCCAGTGGAAGGGTCTGTGGGAGAGAGCCGGGAGAGCACGGAGTGTGAGCGGGAGCGAGCGAGACGGCCTCCCTCTAGCGACTCGCTTTGGCAACCGCAAGAGCCAGCCTGGGCTCCTGGGCACCAGCCTCTTCCCTCAGCCTCAGCAGCCAAGGCCTGGGTTGTACGTCTGGATTGGACCCTGGCTTTGTGGCCACAGCTGGTCACATTGCCAGATGTGCAAGTTCTCTCTGTACTGTCATCCCTCCGCAGTGCAAGCGCTGAGAGTCTGAGACCAAGGAGACAGACGTGTTAATCTGGTCTCTGATAAAGACTTTACATGTGGCCCTAACGTCGGCACTTACTTGTATTCACCCCAGCTATCCCCTCCCTGTAAAACAACGCTCATTGTATTTACCCTCAGCTGTGAAAAAGCTCTGAGACTGATAGATGGAAAGTGCTGGACCAAAGCTAGATATGGGCGCATTTAGCCTTCTCCTAACCCCTTTTTCCCTTGTGCCCCCAGCACTGAGAGGGGAGAATGGCGAATATTACATCAATGGGAAACTCTCCATCGACCCTCCGAGGCGCTTTGACATTGCAGGCACAACATTCCACTACAGGAGATCCCCAGATGAGCCTGAGTCACTGGAGGCCTTGGGGCCCACCAATGTCACCCTCTTTGTCATGGTTGGTAACAGCACTTTCCTTCATGTAATAACTACCTGGGAGTTAATGCTAATCTGCCTCTGTCATTGCTGTCTGAGGTAGAAGGGACATACCAATCAGAGGGAAACTTGACTAAGTTCTCAGATCTCCCTCCCTAGATCCAGGCTTTGGAATAAGATTGATTTATAAGTGCACAGGATCTTGTTCTCTGATTGTGTCTCTGTTGCCTTCATGGCTGTACTGTGGTCAGCACTGGTGGCTGCCGTGTCAAGCTGGAAGGACTCTGGCACTGTCTGGACAGTCCTGTCTGACCTGGACTTTGATGACACTGAGGTCTTGGTGGTGCCTTTCTCCACAGGTCCTTGTGCGGACAGAGCTACAGGGCATTCGGTACAAGTTCAACGCCCCCATCAACAGGGATGCTTCCAACCAGTATTCCTGGCACTACACCCCGTGGACCAAATGCTCAGCACTATGTGCAGGAGGTGAGTGGTTTAATCATGTCTTGGCTGGAGAGGACACATGTATCTGCAGTTCTGTGACTCCCACACAGAACATCTGAACCATAAGAGATAGTGCACAGCCATTTGCTCTGGGGTTTCTATATATTCCCACTCTACGGTCAGCCACTTGGGCCTCGCGTGGATCAGTGGACAGTGTATCTGGCTAGACTGCAGATGCAGGTGGTGAGGATGGTGGAGGGTGGCACGATGGTCTTAAAATTGTTTGACTTGGATAATACAAGGCAGATTAGCGGGCCTTCAGTTCTGTGTGTTTGTGAACTGATGTTTCCCTGATCCCTTGGCCAATTCCCATGGGAATGGAAGCAAGATTTTTATGTGCCACATCTGTTGTCTCTTGAGATCCTGGTTTCAAGTGGCTGAACCAGTGTTCAGAAGAAAAGAGAGGTAGTTTCCAGAGCAAAGTACAATGTTTCCTACTTAAATCAAGGGGCACCAATTTGGCCTTGTGTCCTAGACTTCAGCAAAGGAAGTGTCAAGGAATGATCTTTTCATCTCTGCTTCCAGATGTCTCAGAAGGGGGCAAGGGTTAGAACAGATTTATTCCAGGTTGACATCCCAGCAATCCTTTGATCCTACTCCCCTCTACAAACCATTCAGGGTCCTGCCTGGACTAACCAGCCCATCCAGACAATTCTGAAGATGTCAGAGGCAGAGGAAGCTCTGGTTATGAATAGAAATCCCTGGCAGGGTGGAGTTACAAGTGACTACTATGTTAAATTGTCTTTTGGGAGCAGAGCCATGGGATGGTGCACCTGCCACCTGGCTCAGCACTGGCCTCAGTCTTGCTCTCTGTCTCCTTGCCCCTTTCTCAACAGGCAGTCAAATCCAGTCTGTCATATGCAAGAAACTCTCCGACAGCTCAATTGTCTTCAACCATTTCTGTAGCCCCGAAACGAAAATGCCGGAGCGGCAGAGGTCGTGCAACACTGAGCCGTGCCCTCCAGCGTGAGTACCACAGCTTGGGGCAGGCAGAGGGAGGCCTGGGGGAAAAGCCAGGATACAAGAGAAGGCTGAGAATAATATTTAACACAAATCCTGGGAATGAGTGAAATTTTCTCATTTTTTCTCCTTCCCAAGTCAGTCCTCTACCACAATCTCCAAGGCAGAGTCACACTAACTCTCTGGGAAAAACTCTGCAGAGATGTGCAGAGCTCAGGAATGTGATGGCCAAAACCCATCTTTGTCGCATGAAATCTTCCTTGTCATTGTGCTCCTTGTGGAAAGGAAACCTCCACATCCAGACCTTCTGGCACAGAGCTGATCCTCAGCACTGTCCTTAGGAAACTATCCCTACTCATCTCTTGATTGATCTGTGGTCCAGGCAGAGCTGCCTGGGAGGTTGTGGCCAGGTCAGCAATAGAGCTGCATGCCCACAGATGCAACCACAGATCAGCTTGCACATTGTGAGCTTTGATGTTCTCCATGTCTCCAGCTGGGTGATTGGGAACTGGTCTGAATGCAGCCGAACCTGCAATGAGGGTGTCCGCACACGGAGCGTCTTTTGCAAACGTAAGATCTCTACCACCGAGGAGAAGACCTTGGATGATGCCTCTTGCCCCCAGCCACGGCCTAAGATGCTTGAGCCTTGCAACAACCAGACGTGTCCCCCGGAATGGGTCGCCCTAGACTGGTCAGAGGTGAGCACTCGACTCTGTCCTTGGCTCTCTGATGCCATCTTGTGTGACTTCCTTAGGAGCAGAGATTGCTGGTGATGGGTGCTGCCTGTGGAGAGAGGAACTTGGGCTGTTACCTGCTGGTAGCGGAGGAGATGGCTAGATTGGATCAATGATGGGGAGAGGGCATCATGCCTGTCTGCTCTCCATGGCGCAGCCTGACCGAGCGTCTCCTCTCTCTGCAGTGCACCCCTAGCTGCGGGCCAGGTTTCCGCCACCGCATCGTGCTCTGCAAAAGCGGTGACCACAGCACGACGCTGCCCACCTCCCAGTGCCCTGAAGGCTCCAAGCCCCCGACCAGCATGAGGTGCAACCTGCGGCGCTGCCCACCCCCGCGCTGGGTGACTGGCGAGTGGGGAGAGGTACGGTCCCTTCTTCCTGTGGGGTTATTGCAGGAGTAGCTCCCACCCCTGAAATCCAACCTCATGCCCCTGAGCCTCTCACCTGAGAGCTCCTGGGCCTTGGCAATGTGGTCATCACCATGTCCGTGTGACCCAGGACTGTCCCTATATCTCCCTGACGTGGCAGCTCTGAGCCTTCTGGAGACCTGCTTGGTGCCCAAACACCAGCATTTGCAGCATAATGCCATAAATTTCTGGTAATATCCTACTGGCAATAACCTCGCTGCTCCTGCCATGTTCCCAGGAGAGGCTGAGCTCTCCAGTCAGCTCCATGCAGCCAGGCACCCTCTGCTCTGCATATACAAAGGCAAAAAAAGGGTCAAAAAAGTGCTTCTGAGTGCAACTGATAAGATCCACAGTGGTAAAAGGGCCAGGTGTCTTCTCCACATGGTGTTCAGGTCATTACTTCCTCTTTGTAAGGCTCCTTGACATCCCCATGCTCTTTCTGGACCAGTTCCCTAAGATCTGGGTCTTCAAACCTCCCTGATAGCTGGAAAGGAGGGATGTCCTGCCAGGAGGATGTGTCTGGATGGGGTCTCACCCACTCTGTCATAGACTGGAGACCCTACAACCTGCCAGCGGGGATGGCCAGTGGGGCAGGGGTGCCATCTCAGGACAGCGGGTTGGAGGAGGACAGTGGGGATGTGCTGGTAGAGCAGGAGGTCACAGCCCATGTGCACAGTGTGTATGTGCAGCTCTAAGGACACCTGGTGGTCACCAAGAGCTTGGCCACCCCGGCCTGGCCTTGCAGCACTTGCACATGGTGCCGCTTGTGTGGGCGCTGCTCACGGCAGCTCTGCTCTGCAAGTGGGACTGTCCTGGCCGGCTGTGCATCCCCACCCTTGGAGCTGCGCACAGCGCTCCCGTGGGGCCACAGCACGTGGAGCACGTTTCCCAGCTCTGGAGGGCTTCCCGTGCCCTGCTCCCCACATGGTAGGGAGGGCTCTGCAGCTGCTGCAGCTCCGTGCCATGCTCTTCCCCGACAGTGCTCCGCACACTGCGGCCTCGGCCAGCAGAGACGATCCGTCCAGTGCCTGGCTCACACCGGGCAGCCATCCAGCGACTGCGTGGAGACCCTGCAGCCGCCCGGCATGCAGCAGTGCGAGACCAAGTGTGAATCTGGACCAACGGACAATCCCGAAGGTGAGGAGCTGGGGAGGGGAAAGCACGGAGCATCAGGGACGCCAGCAGGGCTCTGACCCCATTTTCCTGTGTTGCCCGCACAGAGTGCAAGGATGTCAACAAGGTGGCCTACTGCCCGCTCGTCCTGAAGTTCAAGTTCTGCAGCCGGACCTACTTCCGACAGATGTGCTGTAAAACGTGCCAGGGCCACTAGGAACGGAGCAAAGTGACTCCCGTGGGAAAACTGGAAGGCCCAAGCTACCCCGGAGGGCAGCCGAGCCGTGCTCTTCCTCTCTGCCCCTGGGAATCTTGCCTGGATCCAACACAGATGTTGGTCATGCTGCCGGTGGGAGCCGGTGTCACCCCAGCCCATCCCCCAAGGACACACACCCTTCCTTCCCGAACAACCTGATGGCAGGACCCCAGTTAAACCACTGCCGACCGCTCTGGAGAGCCCCGTGGCCCCAAGCACGCGAGGTGTCGTCGGGAGAGGCAGAAACTGGGCAGAGCACGGCAGCAAGGACATTACTTGAAACTCTGACATTGTTATTTATTTAGTAGGGGACCGAGGTCCCGCAGGCACCAGCCAACGGCCACGGAGATGGTACCTTTAGCCCCATTCCTGCCTCTCCCTGTTGGGTGCCTGTATCCCAAAGGCATCGCAGGATATCACGGTCCAGCGCAGGGCGTCTCCGGGGAGAGGCTGTGCTGCCCACCACTGCATTTCCCAAAGGGCTTCATGGGGAGCACAAGGAGATTTTAGAGCTGCTGACTTCTGTGCAAAGGCCAGAGACACTGTGGGGTGGGAGCAGGGAGCTCGTCTTCTGCATTTGCACCCACCACCTGTCCTGCAGGTGATGGAGAGCAAGTCATGCGGGGAGCCGAGCAGCAGCACTGGTCTCACCAGGGCTGGTAAACTCTCCGAATGTCCTCAGCTTCCCCCATTTTTCCTGCCATCTCAAAGCGTGTGCCGAGGTCAGGGCCCAGCACACACGGTTGCACAGTCGGTTGATGGGACTTGGAGACCTTCCAGGCTGTGGGAAGACTGCAAGGCTGGATGCAAGAGCCCTCGCATGGTCCCATTGCCGAGCTGTAACGCAGGGCACAAAGGGGCTCTGCCCCCAGGGACAGCATTGCTGGACACCACCGTGGCTGTGGGGTCCCCATGCGGGAGCCTCCAGCGCTGGGACAGATCAGCCTTGAAACTCCTCCCTCCTAGCACAACCCAGCGCCAGTCCCTCCATGAGACTGCGGGAGCAAAGGGGGCTGGATGAGATCTGAATTTCCGATGTACAAAGCATGTGCTTTTGATTATTATTGTTATTATTATTATTGTTGTTATTTTCAGGCCTTTCTGCATCACAAAAATGGAAAAGCTCATCTGAGCCCCCCGGCCCCCTCACACGGCTTCCATAGGGTGCAGGGATGAGCTCGGTCCTCTTCCCTCTGGCAAACCCCACACTGAGCGACGCCAGGGGCTTTTTGCCCTGCTCGTCGGGCAGTCGCTGCTTCTCTGGTGCTCAACAAATCCGCCTGGCTGCCGAGCAGGCCTGAGTTTGTCTTCGCTCTCGGCACGGTGCTCCGTCTGGCATTTTGGAGGTGGGAGAAAGGGAGTGGGCGGGGGGGGGGGTGTCACCTTTTTATATAGATATATATAATGAAAAATGTTTAAAATACTAACTCTGAGGAGGAGCGACGTAACAGCATGATTTATAATAAAGGAGTAGCTACGATCCTGGGCGCAACTTTGGGTTCCCGTGTGGTTTCTCCCCAGCAGCCGGTTCCTGGGCACTGCCTGGGCTGTTAGGTCCAAGATGCTCCTTGTGGATCCTCGCATTGAAAGGTGACTTGGGCAGCTGGGGGGTGGTTCCTGTGCTCCTGGGGATTGGAGCGGGCCCGGGATATCTCCTGCCTGTGGCAGAGGTTACAAGCCAGGACCTTGTATGGGTCATGAGGCAGCACATGCCTTGGTTGAGGCAGGAAGTTCTAAAGTTGGTGGTGTCTGTGGCCACTGCTGAATTCACAAGGCTCCGAAGTTTCCCCTGCGCCGAGCAGCCTGTCCAAGCAGTGGAGAAGGAGCTGGGAAGACATCTCCAAGAGCTGAGCTCCGGGCATGAAGATGCGGGAGCAGGACCAGGGCCTGGTCTCCATCCACAGCTGCAGTCCTGGCACAGACATGAGACGCTGGCACCCGTGTGAGCTGCTCTGGCAGAGATTGCAGCTCCATCCCAGCCCGGCTTGGCCTCGGCACGGGGCCAACACCGGGCTGTGCAGGTAACTCCGTCACCAGCGTCAGATCCATCCAGCACTTCTGCCCCCCTCTCTCCCGGGGGGCTTCAGGGCCCATCCAAACTAAGTGACCCTTTCTGCTAAGCACTCAAAGGACCTGCAGGTTTCCAGTGTCTCCATTAGGACATCCAAATCCGCTGCCTCGGTTTTAGAACAAGAAGCATTCGCCAAAACCTTCTTGGCATTTTGTCCCAGTAAGAGATGTTGGAGGCTTTTGTTGCATCGTGCCCTTGGGTTCTACTCGCATCCAGCTTCAATCTTATTTTGTACCCCCATCACAAGGTTGAAATGTTTTTTTGAAAGAAAGAGCAACCAGGAGACTGTTCACCCAGGAACGGAGTCACCAATGATAACATCTCGTGAGTGGCAACGCGGGCTTCCTCAGGGCAGGGCCGCTGAGCTCCCGGGAGCATAAAGATGCTGGAAAAGATATGGGAAAAGCAGAACCCCATAAAAACAGAAAAACAAAAAAAGCTTTTCTCCTAAAAGCAAAGTGCCCCTCCCAGCACCCAGCAGACATCTCACCGGCACCCTGGGGCCAGAAACGGGTTTTGCAGAGGTTGGACCGTCCCCAGCGCTCCCTGCAGCCGCGGGAGCCGTGAGCGGCCGAGGCGCCGGGACACCCCGAGGCTGCCCCAGGGGAAGCAGCCTCCACCTCCCCCTGCCCCCGCAGAGCCGCTCGGGGCTCAATGAGGAAGTGGGAGGAGGAGGAAAAAAAATTAGTTGCAATTTGTAGCTGAAGCAGAAACACAAAGCGACGAGACGGGGATGCGGCCTCGGTGACCAGAGGCCCCTCTGACACCCACACAGCCCTCAGGCCAGGGCAGGACCGTGCAGGACGGCCGGGCTGTGGAGCCACCATGGTGAGTGCTGGGGTCGCGTCGCAGCTGGGTGATCCTGTGGAGGGGACATCGGACTCTGCTTTTCTCTGTGCCCCAGGGACACTGTCCTGCAGCCCTGGGTCCTGCAGCCCATCTTGGCCCCATGTCATTGCTCTGGTTTCAGCTCTGGTCTCCACCACGGCGCCTGCAGGTCAAAGGAGCAGCCAGGGCCTCTGGAGCCGCCTGATGCTGATGATGGCAGCAGGTGCCAGGTGCTACCACGGATGGAACCGGCCGCTGGGAGCCTGTTTGCCCCATGGCTGAGTGGGCCCACAGTGGGTCTCGGGCTGACGGGAAGGAGCTTTTGCTTTCGTGTTCAGGAGGTGTCGGTTCCAGCGGGGCTGGTGGCAGCGCCCAGGACCTGGCAAGGGCAGAGGCCCCATTTGGAGCTGCAAGTTACTGTGGAGGGAGGAGAGGAGGGTGAAGACCCTCAAACCGGGCTGGAAAACCCCCAGGGCGCTGCGGTGAGAGCAGTGTGGATGCCCCAGGGTGCTGGGGCGCTTGGGGACAAGCAGGAGCGAGAGGAAGGAGCCGAGGTGAAACAGCCCCATTCCCAAATCACCCTCATGCATCCCAGCCCCACAACGGCCACGGCATCTGCTACCTGTCGCGGTAGCTGTCACCATTGCAACAGCAGCTCTCCGAAGGGTTTCCGGTGGTTTTGCAGGGTGTTGGCTGCACCAGGGTTGGCCGTCTCGAAAAGGAAGGTGCCAGCCTCGAGCGCTGCTCGGTGGTGGCCACCCGAGCCCCGGGAACAAACAAGCGCCGCTTTGCAAGGCTGTTGCGCGAGGATGGTTTTGCTCCCCAGCTCAGCACAGGGACAGGGACGCTGCGGGTGCTCAACTGCGTGTCGATATCCAAACCTAGGTTTTCAGGAAGAAGAAACACATCTGTCAGCTCAAAAGTACCAAGGTTGCAACACCGGAAGCGCTGCTCTTTTTGCCTTAATTTAGTGCCGCAGTTTGGGGCACCAGTGCCCCAGGCTCTCCCCAGCCTGGCAGGGAGCCCACAGTAGGTCCCACTGCCTTGTTTTGGGGACTTTGAGTTGCATTTGGAGAGTTATTTATTTATTAGCTATCTTCTAGCTGAGGTGAGCACCGCATTTTAGGTTGTGGCTCTGAGGCCAATGTTAAATTCCAGCACCCTGTGGCAAAGCAGGGAGCATCCTCGGAGCACAAGGCCGGGTTGCAGGGGCTGCCAGGCAGAAATCAGGGAGCAAAGGCAGGGGGAACACAGACTCCTGACTCAGCCAAGCGGTAACGTAGCAGAGCCTGAAAACCCAGAGCCTGGCAGATCAAAAAGGGGAAGCGCCAGAAAGGGGAAATGGAAGGAGTAAAAGGCTGGGGCAACGGGTGGGAGGAAGAGAAGTGAAATCAGGGCTTGGAGAGCTCTGACTGAAAAGAGGAAATACAGGGGTGTGCGGAGAGCAAAGGTGGCTCTGCCTGAACACGGCCCCTGTCTGGGTGCTCTGGATGCCAGTTGGGCAGCATCTGCACGCAGCTTCACACCGTGCAGCACAGGTTTCCTTTGCTGTGGTGAGGACAGGAGGGCTTTTTCATGTGTGTTTCGTTGTTTGTTTTTGCTGTTATTGGCGAGATGAAATCTTCCCCGCCTGTGTCCAGGAAAGGCCTGCTCAAGCCCTGCAACAGCTTCACTTGCAGCTCACAGCATTTGCCTTCCATCCCGTTCGCTGCAAGAGAATGGAGCCAGACGTTTTTGCTCTGCGGTCAGAGCAGAAGCGGGGAGATGCACCCGGCCGGGCAGGGAGGAAACGCTGCCCAAGGACCATTTTCATCCACGCTCCGGGCTGCCCCTTTGCCCATCAACTGCATCGAGTGCAAGCAGGGAGCAGCGAGCTGGGGCTGCACTGGATCAGGCAAACACCCCTGGGCTGCCTGCAGGTTTCTGCCTTTCCTGCAGTTATTTTTGTGAGCAGAAGCCAGGCAGAAAATGCTTTTCCCCTCCACAGGATTGCAATGACACTTTTTTTTCCTCCTTAGCGAACAGGGTGAGCTTGCCAACAGGCTCTTGGTGCTCTGTTTGCTCCTCTACGTAATTCTTAGCCTGCAAGCTCAGTGCAGGGAGGCAGGATTCACCCTGAGCGGGGTGAACGCTTGTTCCCTCACAGGACTCAGAGGCTTTTGCTTCTCGCTCACTCCAAGTGGATTTTCCGGAGCTTTGCGGAACCGGCGCCAGCCCCGCGTGCCTCTGCTAGCGCCCGGCTCAGCAGCTCTCGCCATCGTCTCCCCGCAGGGCAGCAAGGAGCGTTTCCACTGGCAGAGCCACAACGTGAAACAGAGCGGCGTGGACGACATGGTGCTGCTCTCCAAGATCACCGAGGAGGCCATCGTGGAGAACCTCAAGAAGCGCTTTATGGACGACTACATCTTCGTATCCTTCCCTGGGCTGTGTGTCCACACAGGAGCTATGCAGGCGAGCAGGACAACCCAGGGCTGTCCTGGTGCTTCCAGGGCTCCCTGATCCCGGGATGGGGTTGGGATTAGCCCAGGGGAATAGCGGTGGCTGTTCCAAAGGAGGTGCATGTGGAGACCTCAGCCAGCCCCAGCGCGCAGCTCACAGTGAGTGCAGTGAGATGGCAGGACAGCGGGTGACCCCGGTGCCGTCTCTGTTGGACACCAAACCACCCCATTCACGAGCTGCTTTGCAGAGTCACTGCAACTGCCCCAGGACGTGCCCTGCACCACCACTTGGATCTCTCCTTTCCAGTATTGAGGCATCAAGGATTGCAAAGAAAGTCACTCCCAAGATTCTCATCTGACCTCTTCCACAATTCTGGGAGATCTTCTGGAAGAGTCGAACCAAAATGGTCACATTGGCATTGCCTCCTGCTGTCCCCCAGGCTGGTGGCTGTCCAAGCTGTCATCTCCCCTGGTGCTCAGGTGTCCCCCGTGGTGTCATAGTCGATGCACAGCTAGGATGGAGCATCCCGGTGCTGCTGGGATTTCATCTCCAGCAGTGGTAAATCCAAACAACTCTGCAGTGGTCCTCGAGGCAAACCAGGAGTGACCTCGCAGGACTGGAGTAGAGATCTGGACCTTTTTGCTTAGTCTTTGCTTTCTGCCGCTCTCAGGCTGGTTCAGATACCACTGCAAGGCCACAGGGTGCTACTCACCCCCTCCATCCTGCCCGACTTTTCCCCGTGCCACCATCCAGAGCAGCTTTTGCATGAATGCTGACAGCATCATGTCTTACACTGTAGCTCGCATGTTTCACTAACCCCGTCCAAGTGAGGCAGGATGGACCGGGCCAGCATCCCGCTACCTCAGAACTTCGCAGCAGGGCTTCGAGACGTGCCTGCTTTGCTGCACAGGGTTGTGACTCCACATCCCCAAAGCAAGGAATGTTGTGGGGGCTCTGCACTCCCGCACCATCCACCTGTCTGTCCCCAGCGAGGACCCAGCAGCTCTGCATCCTGCAGCATCCATCCACTCCTCACTGCTCCCAGCGCTGGCAGCTGCCAGGTTGTGCTAGGACAGGGACAAACAACCACTAAATGGCAGGGCCAGGCGCTGGGGTGGCTTGGGGCAGCTGCTTGGCCAGAGGACAGGCTGGCGGGCGCCGCGGGAGGGTCTCCCGCTGCAGGCGGCTGTGGTTTCCCTGAGGATGCGGCTCTGGCCTTACAAGGCGATGCGCAGGCCAGGGTGCCGGTGACGCACGCTCCTCCTTGCTCTTGCGGCAGCTGTGCGGCTTCAAATGCACTTGGGGTTGGGTTATTTTTTTCTTGTCTCTAAAAAAGGGGAAAAGAAGAGAAAAGACAAAACCTCCACCTTCCTTTTTCTTTCTCACCGCACTGCGTAGAGCCTGCTGTCTGGCCATGACTCAACACCCCTCGTGTCTGCATTTCCTGCAGCAGCTTCGCTCTTCCTGCCCTTCGGCTCCTCTTCCTCTGCCCTTCGCACCCTCAACAGGGGCTGCAAACAGGCCACCCGCCCGTCCCTGCCCTCAACAAGGGCTCAGCCCTCGTCATCCCTCTCTGCAGCATCTGCCCAGGCACCGGCACCCGCTTGGGGTCCTGGGGATGCATCTCCATCCTCCTGCTGCCCTGAGGCTGTGCAGGGGCAGCAGCGGCGCTGGGATGGCGGGGAACAGCAGGGACCCGTGGACAGACCTTAACCTGCCACTCAGACCTACATTGGGCCAGTGCTCATCTCGGTTAACCCCTTCAAGCAGATGCCCTACTTCACCGACCGGGAGATCGAGCTCTACCAAGGGGCGGTGAGGATTCCACATGCAGGTTTTGGGCTGACTGGGGACATGTGGGGACACTGAGGCAAGTTGGGGGCATTTGCTGCAGGAATTGGCATTCTCAAACCAAAATGATTCCCATTTGGGGCCAGTAATGAGATTGAGGAGTAAATCTGCATACGAGGGAAATGTAGCTAATATGAGCGAAAGCTACCCAAAAAAGTGGTGTGATACAACCCCAAATTCTTTTAATTCTGCTGTGGGGAGTTAAAGAGGTGAGAAAACAACTAAAAATATCTCCAATGAGGTCACTTTTTTGTGCCAAGGGGACTTGCCCCATCTCTGCTCCATGATGGTCCCACGGGCAGAGTTAAGGTGATCAGGAGCCAGCGCCTGCCTGCAGTGATGGGGAGGCTGCTCCGTGCTCAGCACCACTTCCCATGTGGCTTCTCCAGGCTCAGTATGAAAATCCTCCCCATATCTACGCCCTGACTGACAACATGTACCGCAACATGCTGATCGACGGCGAGAACCAGTGCGTCATCATCAGGTAGGAGAGAGGCCGATGCGGCACAGGGTGGTTCTTGCCCTGGGGGTCCCTAAAGCCAGCACGGGGCTGCGGGGGATTCAGCGCAAGGGGATGCTTGGAGGGTCCCCCACATCCAGGGCAAGGAGCTGCTGTTCCCTGCAGGAATTGAGCCTGGCACATTGTGCTTTGCCGGTCACGTGTTGTACGGAATTGGTTGAGGTGTGTGGAGCAAGTCCCCAGGCATGCCCTGCAGGCTCCTAAGTCACCTGTTTCCCCCCAGGATCCAGCAACAAGAAGTCCAAAATATCCTCCCAGACAAGCCAGATTTGCTGTAGGTGGGGAGGATCCGGACCCATTTCTGTCCCATTTCTTCCCAAAGCAGCAGCAGCCCCATCCCCTGCCATGGGTGCAGGCTCGAGGCAGGAGATAGCCGGGTCCTGGCACCACTCCAGCCAGGGGTATGATTTTCCCCGCCACAGCCTGGGCCTTGTTCGGGGTTGCCCCCTCAGCAGTTTCTGAGCCAAGGGCTGTTCGTGCCCCCATCCCGAGGGTCTGCGCTGGGGATATGAGGACCTGTCTCTCGGTCAGGCATTGCTGAACCCTTCTCTCCTCATCCGCTTGGGTGTTTCTGCAGCGGAGAAAGCGGGGCTGGAAAAACAGTGGCAGCAAAATACATCATGGGCTACATCTCCAAAGTGTCCGGAGGTGGAGAGAAAGTGCAGGTACCGCTCCGTGCATCCTCCATCCCTCTGTCCCCACTGCATCCCTCTGCCTCCTCCATCTGCAGCATCTCCCTGGGGCAGGGAGACCTCAGAGAGGCCACCAGCTCCAACATCCCTGCTCACTCTTGTCCCCTCCTCTCATCCCCAGCACGTGAAGGACATCATCCTGCAGTCCAACCCCTTGCTGGAAGCATTTGGGAATGCCAAAACCGTCAGGAACAACAACTCCAGCCGCTTCGTGAGTCCCCAGGGCAGGATAGGGGGTGAAGGCAGGGGGTTTCCACCAACCCTGGCAGGAGGCGACAGCCCTGCACCTGCAGGCTCTGAGCAGCAACGCGTCCCCTTGGCAGGGCAAGTACTTCGAAATCCAGTTCAGCCGGGGCGGCGAGCCCGATGGAGGGAAGATCTCCAACTTTCTGCTGGAGAAGTCCCGGGTGGTGAGCCAGAACGAGAACGAGAGGAACTTCCACATCTACTACCAGGTATGGGCACAATTGCTGCGGGAGCACCCACGAGCGCCGCTCAGCCCCTGTCATTCTCCCTGTACCCGGTAGCTCATTGAAGGGGCGTCCCAAGAGCAGCGGCAGAACCTGGGCATCATGACACCCGACTATTACTACTACTTGAACCAGTCAGACACCTACCAAGTAGATGGCACTGACGACCGCAGTGACTTCCATGAGACCATGGTGAGCATCCCTGGGTGCTCCCCAGCCTGGGCACTGGGTATGGCTGCACAGTGGCTGATGGGAGACTCGTGTCTCCCCACAGAACGCCATGCAGGTCATCGGCATCTGCAGAGAGGATCAGCAACTCGTGCTGCAGATCGTGGCAGGGATCCTCCACTTGGGGAACATCAGCTTCCGTGAAGAGGGCAACTACGCCCAGGTGGAAAACACCGATGGTGAGTACTCCAGCACCCCTTGTGCAGCAGCACAGGCAGGGATGTTTGCACTTAACCACAGATTTCTCATAGCACATAATCCCTCAGCAGAGGAAAGAGGCGGCATCAACATCTTCCCTGCTTTAGAGATGGGGAAATTGAAGCAGTAAGCAAGAAAATGACACAACTATAGTTGGAAATCACTGGTGGCAGATAGATGCCTTGAGTCTTGTTTGGCAGATCCTTGCAGTGGTTTAGTAGAGAGGGCACCATCCCAATACTAGTTGGTAGTCCACAGTTGTCCCTTCTTCTTTTGGGCTTGGCCAGGGTGCAGAAGGGTCTGGCATCATCCTTAAGATGTGTGTCCACCCTGACCACCCTCCCTCTGCCCAGCACTGGCCTTCCCTGCCTACCTGCTGGGGATCAACCAGGACCGGCTCAACGACAAGGTCACCAGCAGGAAGATGGACAGCAAGTGGGGCGGCCGCTCGGAGTCCATCAACGTGACCCTCAATGTGGAGCAGGCAGCCTACACGCGGGATGCCCTGGCCAAGGGCCTCTACACGCGGGTCTTTGACTTTCTCGTGGAGGTGCGTGGCCCCACAGCCAGGTGGTGGATGGGGCTGCTCCAGCCAGATAGCCCATGCCCCTTCTTTGCAGGAGGTAATTTCAAACTCCATCCTCTGCCAAGGCCCTGAGAGCTTTTCCTTGGTGCTTGGGTCATGAGCCCAGCAGATGAGATGGGAAGAGCTGGCCACACCTTGGAGATGACCTCAGAAATGGGGCGTGAGGTGGTGACATGGGTGCAGTGTTCCTGCAGAGAAGGGGTACAAGTGGGGCTGTCCGCTCCAGTGTACGCTCCGCCAAGCTGCCAAGAGCTCTCAATGAAGGTGGTTTGGGCCCTCTCTCCCTGCAGTCTGTTAACCGGGCCATGCGGAAGCCACATGAGGAGTACAGCATTGGGGTGCTCGACATCTACGGCTTTGAAATATTCCAGGTACTGGTTGCTCTTCTGTAGAACCCAGCTGAGGACCATCCATCCTCCCTCTCCTCTGACAACGCAAAAGAGATCAACTAAATCTTATCTCATTTTTCCTCTTGCATTCTCTTCTGCAATTGTGCAGAAAAATGGCTTTGAACAGTTCTGTATTAACTTTGTGAACGAGAAGCTGCAGCAGATCTTCATAGAGCTGACCCTCAAGGCAGAACAGGTATGGGGGACTGGGCATGGCGGGGAGAGATGAAAGATACCCAAAGCCCTGATTCCTGCACCTGACACCTCCCTGATCCCAGACAGATCCCAGCAATACAGCGAGAGCAGACAGGCGTTGGCAAATCCCAGAAATTTAGCCTCTGGTCTAGATACTTTATTTTTGTAGGTATTGGCTCAAAAAGCCCAAGCACAAGGGACTTGGCAGGTTGTAGGTGACCACTACTCATGAGAGGAGGACAGGAGAGGAAAGGCTGCCTGTGTCCATCTGTCTGCATGCAGCATCTCTCTCTGCTCTTCCCTAGGAGGAGTATGTGCAGGAGGGCATCAAGTGGACCCAGATCCAGTACTTCAATAACAAGGTGGTGTGCGACCTCATCGAGAACAAGCTGGTGAGTGGAGTTCTCTGCTCCAAGGGCAGCTTAAGACACTTCAGGGGGACAGACATACACGGTACTGTACGTAGTGGATGGCCAAAGTCAGTCCTACCAGGAAGCATCCTTGCGCAAGCAGAAGCAGCGGGGAGTTGCTCTACACCCTTAACCAGAGCAGCAGTTCAAAGGAAAGCAGCCTAGAGAAGCTCAGGGCACTTGTAGCCGAGTACAAGGTTGGGCCCTGCCCAGTGGCCCAGGGCTTCACTCAGGGCACACAGATCATCCTGGGCACGGCTGCCTCCCCCAGAACCCACCCGGCATCATGAGCGTCCTGGACGACGTCTGTGCCACCATGCACGCGACCGGGGAAGGAGCCGACCAGACCCTGCTGCAGAAGCTGCAGGCGGCTGTGGGGACGCACGAGCACTTCAACAGCTGGAACTCGGGCTTCGTCATCCACCACTATGCAGGCAAGGTACACGGCAAGCACCCCGCGCGCGGGCAGCACCGGGGCGGGCGCGGGGCCCAGGCAGGCTGAGCTCTCCTCTCCCCTGGCCCCTCCAGGTCTCCTACGACGTGACAGGCTTCTGCGAGCGCAACCGTGACGTGCTCTTCACCGACCTCATTGAGCTCATGCAGAGCAGCGAATAGTGAGTGTGGGGAGTTCCTCAGTCCCCAGAGGTATCCCTTGAGGAATTGGTCTGGCTACAGCATCCTCGAAGGGAGAGGGGAAAACCCATGTCTTGGACCATCTCATGCCCTGCCCAGTGCCCAGCATCCTGCATCACCTCATGGGGACTGATGGCATCTCCCCATTGGGTGCAGCAGAATTCAAGGGATGCTGGTCTGAATAAAGGGGCAAATTTGGAGGGGTCTGTCTCAACCTTGGTGTAGATTGATGCCTCACAACTGCATTTCATAGTACCAGAAACTGGAGCTGGCGCTGGTTCCTGTGATGGCCCAACCCCTGCTACATATCCTAGAGCCCACCAGCCCTCACCACTCACTGCTGTTCATCTTTTAGTGGTTTCATCCGGATGCTTTTCCCAGAAAAGCTGGATTCTGACAAAAAGAGCCGACCAACCACAGCAGGCTCCAAAATCAAGGTATGTTCTAAAGGCTGGAGGACAGCAACTGCCTTTCCCTTGAGCAGAAAGTTGGTTTTGGGCTCCTGGCAAAGCCTCCAATTGCTACCAAGCAATCTTTGCAACAGAAACAGGCTAACGACCTGGTGAACACGCTAATGAAGTGCACGCCACACTACATCCGCTGCATCAAACCCAACGAGACCAAGAAACCCAGGGACTGGGAGGAGAGCAGGTAAAGGAGACCTCTGCATCGTGGCACCCGTGAAGATAGAGGCCAATGCATGGTGGGGTCCAGCTCTCCCACAAGGATAGAGCTGCTGAGCGCATCCCTGCATCAGTTCCCCTCCACCGGATCCACAATGCACGGTCTCATCCCGCCTTGAGAACTTCCCTTTCTGCTCCTGGCTCCGCAGGGTGAAGCACCAAGTCGAGTACCTGGGGCTGAAGGAGAATATCCGGGTGCGCCGGGCGGGCTTCGCCTACCGCCGCGTCTTCCACAAGTTCCTGCAACGGTGAGCGACCACCGGGGCTGGCCGCCAGGCAGCGAGCCCAGGGCGCGTGCTCACAGCCCCTCTGCTGGCAGGTACGCCATCCTCACCCCGGAGACATGGCCCTCCTGGCGCGGCGACGAGCGCCAGGGGGTGCAGCACTTGCTGCGCTCCGTTAACATGGACCCAGACCAGTATCAGATGGGCCGGAGCAAGGTTTTCATCAAGAACCCTGAATCGGTAGGTGCCCCAGCTCTGCCTGGTGTCTTGCAGCTCTGGGTGGGTCTCAGGGGGGCACCAAACGAGCAGCAACCATCCAGCCTCCAGAAGGGACATCCCTGTGTCCAGCAGGGCATCTGTTCGGACCATGCTGGGATGGGTTTGGGAAGGGGATGTCAATACCCAGGAGAAGGGAGGGAGACCCTGGCCAGCCAGCCCCATCCCCCACTGGGCTCAGCACCCCACGTCCCCTTGTGCAGCTCTTCCTCCTCGAAGAGATGCGGGAGAGGAAGTTCGACGGCTTCGCCCGGGTGATCCAGAAGGCCTGGCGGCGACACGTTGCCGTCCGGAAGTACGAGCAAATGCGAGAAGAAGGTAAGACCGTGGGGTGGGAGCCCCAGCAGGACTCCTGGAGACTCCCCTGGGATTTTAAAGGAGGGAGTGGGCTTCTGGCTACTACGTCCAGCCTTAACAGGAGCCATAGGACAGAAATTAGAGCCCCTTGCTGTCTTCCTCTCTCCATTTCATTGCCTCCAAAAGGGATGGAGATGAGTAGGAGACAGTTTTGAGATGGATCCTGCTCTGCTGAAGGGCACCAAATGCTCAGTGCTTGTAGAGGGACAGGAAAGACCTGGTTCATCAGCCAGCTGCCATTGCAGGCACTTCCCCAATGTCTCCAAACACACAGAGAAAAATCAAGAGGAGAATCCCCCCAGCCTGGGGTGGTCTCTCCCTCCCACAATGCAAGTTTTTGAGAGCAATTAACATAATTTAAAACCAGCAAGGTTCAAAGAGCTCAGATGTCTTCTATAACATGCAATGAGCCCCACATCCGGCTGCCACGGCTTGTGGGTTGTCTCAGGAGGCTCTAGCAGGCAGGTTTATAAGGCCGGGAGATACTTGGCACCAGAGGCTCCCAGTGCCAAGCTCCAGTGGTCCAAACCACGGGCTCAGGAAGACCTACCAACCAGCAAGACCTAAGTTTGACCAGCATCACTTTGGGGCCCCCCACAGCTTCAAACATCCTCTACAACTTCAAAGAGAGGAGGAGGAACAGCATCAACAGGAATTTTGTGGGTGATTACCTGGGCATGGAGGAGCGGCCGGAGTTGCGCCAGTTCATGGCCAAGAGGGAGCGGATAGACTTTGCTGACTCTGTCACCAAGTACGACCGGAGATTTAAGGTAAAGTGGAGCACGGGAAAGTCTAAGCCATGCCACATTCTCATGACCCATCATGGATTGCTCAGAGGGGACCCACTTGGGTTTCATGTTCCCCAGCAAACATGCACTTCATATACCCATGTCCCTCACCCCCTACTCCTACCCATTCCCAGCCCATCAAGCGAGACTTCATCCTCACCCCCAAGTACTTCTACCTGATTGGCCGGGAGAAGGTGAAGAAAGGTCCTGAGAAGGGGCAGATCAAGGAAGTGCTCAAGAAGAAGGTGGAAATCCAGGCCGTGAGTGGCGTCTCACTGAGGTGCGTCCCCCAGCACAGAGCTGGTACCGCATGTGGCTCCACAAGGCTCTTTGCAGGGGGGCCGTAGGTCTTGAGCAGCCCCATGGAGGTCAGACTGGCTGATCTCAGGCTTTCTCCAAACTCTGAGCTCCAGCTCACTGCTGGAGATGAAGGTGTCGGAGAATCACACCAAGGTGTGAGGGAAGAGACAGGGGACTCATGAGGCTGGGGTCCCTGCAGGGTTGGCTGCATCCTTGCGCTGGAGGCCTGGGAGGTTTCCCATTAGGTCAGCCTCCAAGTGTTTTGGCTTGGGTTGATCCACTCCAGACTCAGAGGGGTCTCCTGGTTTCCAAATAGCCCTGGTTAGGATGAGCATTGCCTGTGTCTAACAAGTCCCCTCTTGGGGATTTCTCCAAGCAGCACAAGGCAGGATGACTTCTTCATCCTCCATGAGAATGAAGCCGACAATTTCTTGGAGTCGATCTTTAAGACAGAGCTCATCAGCCTGCTGTGCAAACGCTACGAGGAGCTCACAAGCAGCAAGCTGCACCTCACCTTCAAAGACACGTAAGCAGTAGTGCGGTGCTACTGTCTGGCCTTGACCTTCTCTCCCAGCCCAAACTTTCAAGGCCACCCACATGTCCCCATGGAGGGCTGGCCCTGTCACCCCACAGGAGTGTGGTGCGTCCCAAACCTTCGTCTCACGGCAATGCCTCTCTCCTGCAGACTACAGTTCCGGGTGAAGAAGGAGGGCTGGGGCGGTGGCGGCACCCGCAACGTCACCTTCATGAGAGGCCAGGCCGACGTGGCCACCCTCAAAGCAGGAGGCAAAACCCTTACGGTCAGCATCGGGGACGGGCTCCCCAAGAACTCCAGTGAGTGCCGGTGCCGGGGTGTCCCGCTGGGGAGAGATGGCGGGAGGGCCAGGAGCACCAGGGCGGCTGGGCTACGGCAGCGAGGGGCTGGCAGGGTGACAAACCGTGGGTCCAGGCATGGCCTTGTCCCCAGCACGTGCACTTTCATTGCACCCAGGTGGATGGTCATGCGGGCTGGGCAAGTTGGGGAAAGAGGCAGCCGACCCACTGCCAGCTTTGCAGCCATCTCTGAGGACTTCATGAAGTTTATGGGGACAATCACCTAACAGCAGGTCTTTTGTCCCCCCAGAACCCACGAGGAAGGGGGTGACTCAGAGCAGAGGTTGCCACAAGCCACCAGCGCCCTCCCGAAGTGCCCCACCAGCACCAGGAGGTGAGAGCAATGCCAGAGGCCAGCACCTGGGAGCCTGTCCCAAAAGGCAAGCCCCAATCTGGCCCCTGCCACCATAACATGTCATCTCTGGGGGTGTTTCTAGGCACCTGCAGGAATGGGGCACCCCAGTTCCCCCGCAGCCACAGCCGGGCGCAGCAGAATCCCAACACACCGCAGCAGAAGCAGACCCGGGGACCCCCGTTTGCAGCACTGCCCACGCAAAGCAGCCGCAAGGCGAAGACGCGGCCCCCGTCCGAGCAGAGCATGGAGTTCCTCAACGTGCCCGACCAGGGGGTGGCAGGGTAGGTTCCAGTGCCACCCCTCAGGGTGCCCAACCTCTCCCTCTCATTCTTACTGCCCCCAGATCCTGCCTTTTCCCTCCCTGGCCAATCCACCCTCTTGGCTTTGTCCAACTGCATCTGCTCTGGGTTGTCTGGCTGTGCTGCGAGGTCTCCTAGGTCTTCTCCATCCCACTTCTCCCAGTCCCTACATGATTTTTGCTTTGCAGTGCTGAGCTGGGGGTACAGAGCAGCACTTCAGTGCGGGGAGATCAAAGCAGGAAGGGGGCTGTAGCTCTGGGCTTGGCCCGGCGTTACACACTGTCACGAGTGCAACGTGATGTCCTGCCATGATGTCCTCACCGCTTTTAATGCCGTTTGTCCTTAACCCTGCAGCATGCAACGGCGGCGAAGCGTGAGCCAGCGGCCCCCTCCGGCTGGGCGCCCCAAGCCCCAGCCCAAGGCCGCTGTCCCACGCTGCCAGGCACTGTACCAGTACGTGGGGCAGGATGTGGATGAGCTCAGCTTCAACGTGGGGGACATCATCGACATCCTCCTGGAAGGTACCCACTGGGCACTGATGCCCCAGCGGCTCTGTGCAAGTCGCCTTCACTCAGCCTTGCAGCACATCAGCATTGTGTAGATGGTTTTGACCTTAACTGTTGCTTTTCCCCCTTCTTCAGATATCTCCGGTTGGTGGAAAGGGCGACTCCATGGCAAGGAAGGCCTTTTCCCTGGGAACTACGTGCAGAAGATCTGAGCTCCATCCAGCGGTTGCACAGCCAGATGCAATGATGCAACCCCACCTCCAATGAAGACATGCAATCTGAGCGAGACCCATGTCCCTGCCCGGAGCAGGCGGATGGCCAGCAACAGCCACTGTGACCTGGAAGCCACTGCAGAAACCAGAGACAGGCTTTGCCCAAATCCTTTCTGAGCCCAGCACAAGGAGGGGGCTGACCAGCTTCTTTCTGCCGATGCTGGTATTGAGTAACCACTTCCCCTCTGAGCTGGCCGCCCTCAGGGCCCGCTGCCCCCTTCGCTGGTTCCTCAGCCCGTTCCCAGCTCTGTGCTGCCCGTAGTCACCAGCCAGCGTCGTCGCGCTGCTGGGAAGCGCTGAGTTCTGCAGCTACTGAATCCACAGCCCTAGAGCTCCCCGCAGAGACCGTACGTCCCGCTGCGGGAGAGGACCTAAAGGTGGTTCTAGGCTATAAATGGGATTGTTGTTAAGAACTGTAGTTATAAAGTTACCCTGTATGCTGGCAGCAACTTTTGGTCTTGGATGTCGACACATGTTGCAAGCACAGCACATCGGAGGCAAAAATAGTGCCAAGAATAGGTACTTCACCCCACGCCAGATCCCTGCATGTTGGCAAGCCTGAATGCGGGAGGAGGACAGCACCAGCCACAGGGACGTGGGTTTTGTCCCTCCTGCTGCCAGGATGACCAACAGGGATCCCCAATTCCCCGTCCCCCAGCCCAGCAGTCACTGATCCCCTGAGGGCAATGGGGGTGGATGGGGTGAAGCCCCTGGGGGGAGCAGGGAGGGGGCTGGCACCATGGCCAGGGTCCAACAGCGCCGATGCAGCAGGATTTGTCCCCCCGGACTCGTGTCGTGGGGGACGGTACTAGCCCTGCTCCGCCGGCAGCTCAGGCAGGCACAGGGGTGCTCAGGGGACGCTGACGCGTCTGTCTGTCCATCTGTTTGTCCCCCCTGTCCCTGCCCTCCAAAACAATATTTTTGTTATTCCCCTGTTTTAGGGCCTGGTCAGGCTGCGGTGACGCGCAGCGCCGGGACGGAAGTGACGCTGCTCCCGTGGCGCCCTTCCTCCTCCCAGACCTCTTCCTCTTCCTCCCCCTGCTTCCCCGGGGCCCACCCCCTGCCCCTGGCCACCAAAACCCGTCCTCAGGCTCCAGGGATGGAGGCAGACGGGAAAGGGGAGTTATGTAGAGCAATCTCTTCCCTAGGCCAAAGGCTGCCGGGAAATGGAGTCCGTCTGTCCATGCCCTGTGCTGCAAAGTGAGCGCCCGGGAACGGCCGGCTTCCAGGGTCCTGCCAGGGAGGCAGCGCCTCGGCTCTTTTTTAATGAGAATAAATAGTTTTGGATATTCCGGAGATTTAGCAACAACCTCTCTGTCCCCCTTCCAGCCCCTACATGGGGCCACAAGGTGCCCAGCACTAGGGGCCACCAGCAGCTGGTTCTGGGCACTTGGCTCCTTCCCACCCGCACCAGTGGCTCTGATATGGAGAGACCCAGGAGCAGGGCCCGCTTGGGTACCCCGCCCCGAGTGTCCTGGGTGCTCCAAGGGGTTTGGGAGGGTCTGAGAGCCCTGGGATGCTCCAGTGGGCTTGGGGTGCTTCAAGAGCCCTGGAATGCTTCAGGGGGTTCAGGATGCTCCTCATGGCTCAGGGTGCTCCGAGGAGCTTGGGATGCTCTCAGGGAACGAGGGTGCTTCAAGGGCACTGGGGTGATCTGAGGAGTTCGGGGGGCTCCAAGGTCTCTGGGGTGCTCCAAGGTGGGTGGGATGATCTTGGGGCCCTCTAAGGAGCTCAGGATGCTGCAGGAGCTCAGGCTGCTTCCAGGGTGCACCGAGGGGCTCGGGGTGCTCAAGGTGCTCTAGGTGCACTGGGGGGTCTCAGGGCGCTCCGAGAGGCTCAGGGTGCTCCAAGGGGTTCAAGGTGCTTTGGGGGGTCTCAGGGTGCTCCAGGGGGCTCGGGGTGCTCCAAGGGGATCAAGGTGCTTTGGGGGGGGTCTCAGGGTGCACCGAGGGGCTCGGGGTGCTCAGGATGTTTTTGGGGGGGAGCGGGTCGGGAGGCTCGAAGGGGCTCCGGGATATTGAAGCACACGCGGCCACAGGGCCAGGGCAGCCCCCGGGGGCACCGGGCCGGGCGGCTGCGGTCGATATGAGCCGCGCTCGAGGCTCTGCCCCAGCCCCTCGCGCTCGGACGAGCTGGGTCCGACCCCTTCCTCCGCACCCTGCAAACAGGAGGCAGCGGGAGCAACGCCGGGGTCAGGCGGCGCCTTCGCCAAAGGGTGATTCTGACTGCGCTGAAGCCCCAGCTCCTGTTTGCAGGGAAGCAGGAGGCTGTGCGGCCACTTAGGAAGAGCCGAATCACCTCGGGGTGATCTACAGCCCTCGACAGAACAGCCACGCTGCTCGTACAAATATTAAAGCAGTATCTCGAGTCGGTGTCTTGTATGGTTCAGCCTATCGACTTGGGAGTAAACCTGTACCTCTTCTATGAGGCTCCCTTTGCTCTGTATTTCATGTCCTTTCTTGGTGCCAAAGTTGGAGCCAAAGCAACAAGCACGGCTGTTCTTCCTGGCCCTCATTTTCCCTAGTGAGAGGGAAGAAATTAACTTAAATCCTATCAAAACAGTAAAAGCCATTCACCGTTTTGTGCTGCAGAACGCAGCACGTATGAAACACCCGCTTGAACCGTCCGCCTTTGCCAGCCCAGATGAGCACGGGGAGACGCAGGTTGGGAATCCTTTTGTCTGGGCACCGGCAAGAGGGAAATGCAGACAAGTGCCGTCCGTGCCACGTGTCGGGTGGTGAGGGCAGCAGCAGCAGGGAGACACAGGCGGGATGGAAGGGCTTTTACCTTGTTTAAACGCTAACCCCGGGGAGCCACAGGCGAGCAGCACTGCTGACCCTCGCCAGCGTGCAGAGGTTACCCCCTTTCAGCACCCGCTTCACTTGGGAAAACTGCTGGTTTTATGCCTTAATGTCCAAATGACACTTAGGACCTTTGCGGGGCATCTGTGCTCTGCTCTTCTCACCAAGGAAGCGCACAGGAGTGGACAGTTGCACCTTGTTTGTGTAATTTGGCCATCCAAGTGGCTTGGAACACATTTAAATGAAGTCTCTACCTACAGGTTCTCACACGCGAAAGCACAGTTGAAATTTTTCCAACAAGGACAAGGTTATATTAGGCCATTCGGTAAATTCATGCCAATTCCTAATGGAATAAAGAAATAATTTGCTTTTACATTAAATATTGCAATTAATCTGCTTCAGAGGGGCATGGTAAGCTGGCAAATGTATAAATCGCACTTGGATTTCCCAACCACCGCCAACTTCTCTGGCTCTCTCAACTTCCCTTCACCTCAATTACATTGTGAAGGAATTATCAAAACTTTTCCATCAGTTTCTTCCCTTCTATGCAGCTCAAGCCTTTTCAAATGTAAAAATAATCAACTTGAGACAATGTTCAAGAGAATTTTGCAGAAAGTCGACTAGGTTTTTTGTCTTTGCTATCAGCAGTGCGCACTTACCTTGGGACTCGTGAGGGCAAAATCATCACGCGGGTCCCCGGGATCAGCTGAAAGCAGCCACAAGAGGGAGACTTAATCTCCTATTAATATCCAGATGGATTCTGCTTTCAAAATGTGTCTGCTAGCAGAGTACAACACAGCAAGTTTTCAAAAGACTTTTAAAAGGTCATCTTGGACTCCAAACCTCCTTTCTGGAGTTCCTGAAGTGTTCTTGCTCTGAAGGTAAAGGTTCTTTAAAAATTATGACTATTAAGTGCTTTTATATAAAGAGATACGGGTATTCGAGGTTTTAATTTCCTGTGGATTAAAAAAAAAGAAAAAACTTTTACTTATCACATCTCCATTCTAAAACTATACTGCCACTGAACTCAGAGCGAGAGGGGGACACGAGTAGTTTTTGTCCTAGCAAATCACAGTTTACAAGAGCTTGAAAGGCAAGTTCCTGACTCCTAGGAGTCTTTTTTGGACTAATACGATACGCCATATGGTTATAAAAGTGGCAACAGAGCTAGATAAAAATAATTTCCTTTCTCTCACCTTCTCAGATGAAGATTTGGCGACTGTAAAGAGAGTGGACTTTGCTGCTTGGATGTTTTGGCTAACGGTACATGTTCTTTAGCCTTCTGTATAAAGGACTGAAGTAAATAAAACTATTTCAAACCAAACTGCCAGATGTTTAAGAGGACACTCTCTTCAAATGGATGTCGTTGTAGCAGTCCAGCTGCACCAGAGTGGAATGCTCCTTCCTCGCTAAGATTTGAAATTACACTAGGATTTTACTCTTCCCAGGCCACAGTCTAGAGGAGCAGAGCAAGTTCTGCTTAATCAAACTCTGAAGGGCCAGATACCATGACACTGGTTAAGTTTTCCTAGCTGTTAATTTCACACATGTGATTAGAAGTTCTGGCAAAGCTTAAACCCTACACTATAACAAATAACACTTTTCACATTGCCAATAAAATATCTGTGTTGAATCTGTATGCATCTGTTCTCCATCTGCCAAAAAATTGTCAAGATACATTCCTCAAAGATAGTTTTATGGCCTTTACTTCGTCTTGACATTCACTTGCTCTAAACTTTCCAAGAAACATTACAGCTCCAAAGGGGGCATCTGTGATTGAGTAAAGCCACAGAACAATTTTGAACAGAAAGAGCTACGTTAGGCACCATCCAAAGCACCAAGAACTGCACCATGTGGCAACTTTCTTGCTGATTCAGCCCAGAGACAGAGAGAAGCAGCAACTGTCTCACAAGAAGCTCACAAGAGAAGTGCTGGCAGTGGAGCTGATGGCTACTTGGCCTTACGATCCCTCCATCGTCTGTTTCCTGCCTCCGAGCATGTCCTTCTGCTGTTTCTTTTCGTATATTCTCCTTTCCACTCCTGCTCCAAACTGAAGTAGGAACCTCTGCAAGCTCAGAAGTCAACTCGCACTTTCAAACAGGATCAGTGTGTTATTACAGGATTAAAGACCTCTTTTACAAAAGGTAAATTTAGCTGTCACAAGACAGCTGAAAAATCTTAAACCTGTGAGAGCATAAATCAATGTTTTATTATTTTACTTACATTACTAGCCAAGGGTGGGGTTTATAGAAGGCTGTTTTAAAAAATGCCCCCCTATTTATTCATCTCATTCCCTGCTGAAGCAATTTAATGGGTGAAAATACTCTTTAATTATGATTAGGGACTGACTACTGGAATGCCCGTGCCTGTTTATTCAAAAGCAGATGTTCAGCAACGCAGTGTTTCATACATTACGCTGACAATAGCAAGTTATTAACAAAACATACCATCTAACAAGTCTTTCGGCGAGGTTGCCTAGCTATTGGAGTTGGTCAGTGAAAACATCAGACATGATACATGTGTTAACATCCCAGAACAATTTATCCTCCACTTGGCCAACCCTCACTTCACTCAGCTGAATGTAATTAGATCTCAAGCTTGCCCTAATTTCCCTCTCCACAGAAAGGAGGTTATCTTTCTTCAGGAGCGTGTGACTGCTCCAAAATGCTGCTGGGATCTGCAAGAAGCTGCAGAGGTGCCCACCAACCCTGAAGGGGCCAAGCAGCTGCTAAGGTGCACGATATATTAAGGGGGAAACATGGCACAGCACTTGTTTTCTGAGTTTTAGTCAACACACCCAACCAGAAAAGAGCAAGAGCCCATGAGCCATGTTGTGCAGAAGGTATTTTCAAAAAAAAGTTATATAATTTTCCTCTAGCCCCATGGATCAGAAACACATGATACAGCCATGGACCCACTACGGATATGGTAAATCTTTAAATTTTACTATCACAGCTAGTCTGCTCACGGAACAAAGTGCTAGTCACATCTCTGCTATGGTTCAGACTACAGCTGAACCAAATCTGGCCTTGAGCAAGCTCAACCACACACAGCTTTGTGAACACAATTTCTTTTTTTTTTTTTTTTTTTTTTATGGTCTTTGTAATGGTTCTTGCCACTGGACACAAGACACAAACAAGATCCATTTCCTACCAAACATCATCAAGAACATGATGACAGCGAAACAGCAGCAATGATCTGCTGTGACCCCTTAAGAAGCCACCTTCTTATATAGCTTAATGGGAAAAGGCCATTGTCCAGAAATCTTTTATTTTTTAAAGTTTAAAGTATAACATGAGTTTCTGATAAAGCTGTTTGTGTCTCTCAGTTTAAAAAACAGCATAGAAGCAGCTAAGCAGCTGCATGAGGAACAAGCAGCATGCAAGTGGAACATGGATCCTGGTGTCATAAACAATATTGACCTAACAACCAGCAAAAGCCACAGACTTGATTAAATCTTTGCTCCAAGACACGTCTTCGGTTAAAGCTGTACAGAAGGATTTTTTTGGAACTAAAATACACAGTAATCATTTGGAAGATTCTAAGGGAAGACATTAGCAACTTGTTTGTATTCAAAGTTTACTCAACCCAAGAGCAACAAGCCCCTTAAAAAGCAAATAAAATGAGCACATAAAGTCTTATCTCACTTTTTGATTGTCGGAAGCAGTGAAAGACTCAAGCTACAATTATACCCCATCCCAGACGGGCTGTGTGCCTGCTGACAAGCAGTTGGCATTACTGGTGCTGATACAGCCATGCCTAGAAACAGTTTCAAGGAAATAGCCTTGGGGCTACAGGACTGCAAAGCCCAGGAACGTGTGTTTTGAGCCACTAAGATGTGTATGTTCAATGAAGTCAAATAAGCCACGTGAATGTTTGGGGGTTTTAATCGTTATAACTATTCCCAATACATTTGACTCTTTACAGTTGTAAGTCACATATCTTTGCATTTCAGCTGCAGCACAAGCTGCCCAAGTTACCAGGTCCAGAAAAAGAGCCTACTGCCAAATGGAGAAGGCTTCAATTCTCCTTCAATGGGTGGATTTGGCTCTGGCCTAGGTCGAGAGTGATAGGCATTCTCAGGGAAAGGTCTTTCTGTCTTCACTTTTGTGACCTGAAAAAGAGAGAGGAATGACAACTTCTCACAGTATTTAATAGAAAATGCTCAATTTAGTGTTGGGCTCCCACAGCACCTAGTGGGAAAAGAGACCCAGTCTGGACCGAACAAACACAGAGAGGGAAGAAAGAACCAGGCCAGCCAAGCAAAAAGAAATTAAATCACCTTAGAGAGCTCTCCCAGATCAGGTCTCACCCAACCCAGCTTCTCTAGCACACAGTTATCGAACACTGCTTGCTGTTTGCGGCATCGGCGAAGCTCCTGCAGGTTGCTGTAGTCAATGCACGTCCAGTATTCAGTAAAGGGTTCAGCACAGTGCAGCTTAATCTTCCTGTAGAAGATTACAGAAAGAAAATGCGTAATAAGTGTTGTCTAATAAGTAATGTTAACGGCATTTCTCTCATAGGTGTCCAATCTCAGCTCATGACAGTGTTTTCATAGTTTTAAGTTCTCGTGAACACTTGAAGTCTTCAGAGAAGTCAGCATATACAGCACCATTTACCAGACTTGATGTTGAATTAGGTTGGATTCAGATGGCTATAAATAGGGAGAGCAATAACTCAACTGTTATTCAAAAGACATTCTTGCTATGTAGACATATACCGCCTGTCAGTAGAAGATGCTTATTTTGTCAGGCAATAGTGTGCACAATATTATACTATTTCCACACTAGTTTGATGCTTTAACCTGAAAACAAGTGCTCAGGATGGAGGTTTGTGACCTCTAGCACGCTGCTACACTGGCAAAGGGCAGGCTTTGGGCCAGTTAAGCCAAGTGATATGCTAGCGAGCCAAGAAAATATTAGCAGCACATACCTAGCACCGCATTTTAACAGCGGGAGATATATGTATGTTTACATATGTGAGTTTCCAGAGCACTACACCCGCAAGAAAGGGCAAACCAAGCAAAACCTGCTCTGTTCTTATGGATTGCACGATAGCTGCAAGCTGCAGAAGCAGCCGGCCTTGCCCCCTGAGCAAGGGAGAACGGGAGCTTCCCCAAGGAAGAAGGAACCGCAAGCGAGGGGGAGGCCGCTCTGCGCCGAGGGAGCCGGTCGCACCTGAAGAACTGCAGGGCGCACTCGTTGACCTGGCGGCCCTCGCGGAGGCACTTGCGCGGGTCCTTCTCCTCCCAGCGGCACAGCATGAACTCCTTGTTGGGCCGGTCGCACTGCGAGCCGTAGTGATGGGCCGCGGCCTTGAGCACGGCCGAGCTCACGTTGACCTGCGGCGGGGCAGAGCGGGGCAGAGCGGCGCTCGGGGTGCCGGCCGGGCCGGGGGCGGCTCCGCGCTGCGCACGGCGGCTCCGGCACCGCCGCCGGGACACAGCCCTGCCGGGCGGCGGGGAACAAAAGCAAGCGAGCCCGCCGCCAAAAACGCGGCCTCAAGCGCTCCCTGGCTCAAAATAAATAAAAATATTTATTTTTTAAACCATACAAGTGGTCGTCGCCCGGCTGCAAAACGCGAGACAAAGCCCTTAGCTGGATACGCCGCGATTTGACGGCTAGAAGCAAACCCTGCCAAGTTCCGCCGTCGCGAGCCGAGCGGCTTTCTGAGGCGGCGCAAGTGCAAGCGCAGCACGAGGCGCAGGGAGAGCGGCCGGCGGGGCGCGCACCCCGCGCACCCCTCGGCCGAGCCCGGCAAGCTGGGCGCGGGCACCTTCCAGCTGGACCAGTGGCTGCGCGCCTCGACGGCCGGCATGATCCTGCCCAAGATGCCCGACTTCGGCTGTGAGTACCGCGCCGCTCCGCGCTCTGCGCGCACACACACACACATCTATAACATATATACATATATTCCATTTAAAAATATACACGTGTGTGTATAGATGTTAGATATGTACACTTATACATATATTATATGCATATTTATATAAGTGTATATTTTTATATATTTTTACATGCCTATGTATATTTTATGCATGTATACATCCGCATATATGTGTGTGCGCATACACACATAAATATATATTTTTATATGTGTATATGTATTTATGGAGGAGGGAAATAGCGCTGCGCAACGGGAAGGGGGAGCCGCGGGTCGCCGCGCTCCCCGGGAGCCCTCGGC
>JAWLRI010000152.1:174186-193157 GCA_034781795.1 Crypturellus tataupa
CCGCCGGTAGGTGGATCCGCGGGGCGGGGGGCTCGGGCTGCCCCTCGCTGCTGCCGTGGGGCTGGGGCTGGGGCTGTGGGGGGCGCCCGGGGCCGCTGCGAGCCCGGGGGGAGGCGCGGGGGCTCCTCGTCCCGGGGCTGCTGCCCGTGGGGCGGTGTTAGCCGCGGGGCTGCTGCCCCCAGAGGGGCTTCTGGCTGCGAGCGCGGCCGGCGACGGGGTGTGTGGGGATGCTGCCTTTGGGGGCTGCCAGCTACCGGGGCTGCTGGCCACGGCCGGGGCTGTGGGGAGAGCAGCGGCAGGTACCGGTGATGCTGCTGCCTGGGGGTGCCACCCGTGCGGTGCTGGTAGCCACGGGAGGTCCCAGCCAAGGGCTGCTAGTCACGGGGCTGTTACCCTTGGGGCACTACCAGCTGTGGGTGCGTTAATTACCCCTGGGGAGCTGTTAGCCCTGGGTGCATTAGCCTTGGAGGGCTCCCAGCCACAGGGGTTGTTCCCCATGGGGAGGCTACCAAGTGTGGGGGCTGTTAGCCATGGGGGTATTTCCCTTGGGGGGCTATCAGCCATGGGGGCTACTAGCCACAGCTATATCAGCCTTGGGGGCTACTAGCGCCAGGAGCTGCTGGCTGAGGGTGGGTGGGTTGTCCGTGACCCACGGGATGCTGTGAGCCATGGGGACTAATAGCCCTGAGAACTTCCTAGCCATGGAGGTCGGGAGCTGGGGTGACAGGGTCTGTGTCCTCGCTCTCCAGCATCCCCTGGTCCCAACCTGACACCCGCTCAGTGCCTTTCCTGCGGGAGCAGCCCCCGCTGTCCTCCCACACCCACAGGAGCCTCCTTGTTGCCATAGGGGACCAGAGCCACCTCACCGTGGTGGCCGGACCCCTGTGGCACCGGCTCTCCCATGATGGGACAAACTTTCCCCAGAGCCGGAGCTGCCGGCCTGTCCTGTGCTCAGGGCAGACAGTGCCCGGCCCTTCCTCTCCAGGGCCTGGAATGGAAACATAGATACAGATATAAAAAATATTTTTAATATGTATATTTTATATATTTATATCTATTTTTTTTCTTTTTCCCCCTCCGCGGATGCTGAGCATCACAGCGCGCGTGGCCCCGATGCCGGCGCGTCTCGTGCTCTGCGGCCAGGGATCACATGAGCCGCCACCGCTCCAGCCTTTGTCTGGTGCCTCGCGCCGCACGGGCTGCCTCGCCGGGGCTCTTCCCCTGCTGCCACAGGGATTCCCAGAGAGGGTTAGTTGTTCTCTTTATCCTCCCTCCATCCCCCAGTGGATTCGCAAACATCAGGGTGGGTTCGCAGACGCCGCCGGCGCTTGCTGATCCCTGGAAATCTCCCTGCTTTGGCTGGGGGAGAGGAGCCGTGTTAATTATTAAGCGAATTGGTGCCAGAGGCTGCTCTGCTCGCTGGGGAGTTGCAAACCCTTTCAGTCTCCCTGCTTTCCCACTGGCCTCCCCTGCATAGTATTTTTCAGGGTGCCTGTTAACTGCAAGCGCTGGAGCTGGGCAGTTGGATGTCAGAGGGTTTTGCAGGAACCTTTTGCAGGAAAACCCATTGACAGCGACGGGGCAGTCACTGCAAGCGTGCAGGTTGCCAGCGCAGCGTTTTGTAGCTGGGTCGGATGGAGAGGGATCGTCACCGCAGCCCGGGCTGAAACTGGGCCGTGGTGTGTCACTAGGGAGCCGGGCACAGGGGGGCTGCTCATCCCAGGCGCCCCTGCAGCACGGCACACGGCAAGATCATTATTGTTATTAATTATTATTATTTCTTCTTTGCCTGGAGCAGGCTGGCTCCACGGCTGTTACTGTGGCAACCAGCCGTGCTGCTCCCGAGCGAGCGATAAATTAAAAGTGTCGGGGGGTGAAATTTGTGCAGGATTATTCCCTCCTGCAGCTCAGTGAGCTGAACCTGCAGCCTTGTTTTGGGTTTTTTTTTGCATTCAGGCTTGGATTTTATTATTATTATTATTTATTATTATTATTATTATTATTATTCTTTGGCATTGTCCCTCCTGCTGCTGGCAGGGTGCAAGTGACACGGTGACAAGAGTCAGTGCAAAGCGGTGGTGGGTGATAAGGTGGGTGCAGAAAGTTTGCAGTGATTTGGGTGGAGCGATTTTGTTTTTCTCCTCTTTTTTAATTTTTAATTGTTTTTTTTGCTTCAGGAGTGGGAAATGCAGTTTTTTTGGAAAGAAAATGTCTCTGCAATCTCCTTTCTGTGGAGAAGGAGAATTAAAAGGGTCGAGGCAGGGCTGCCCCTGGCTTAGCTCCGTATGCTGCCTCCATATGGCACCTCGATGGTTCAGTGACAGCAACCAAAACAACAAAGCTTTGATGCTCCGGGGGTATTTCCTGATAGCGTGAGGCCATGAAATTGGAGCAAAACCAGCAAATTTCTAGCACTCCTTCGTCCCCCAAGTTTGCATTGCCTTGGTTGGGAAAACTGACTTCAGATCAGTCTTAGATGTCACTGTCTATTCCTGGGATCTGGTGCCAAATTGTCTCTGAAGGTCTAAGTATGGGACCAGATACTCCAGTCTGTGGCACAAAAGGCTCCGCTGGAGCACAGTTTTTTTTTAAATTAAATTGTTTTGATAAACCAGGGAGCCTGCCAGGTGCTGAAATGCATCCCCGGGTTTTCTAAATGTTACAACTTGCTCTATGATCTCTTTGGTCCCGTTCGGATGCGCTTTTTGATACAACCTTCATTATGTTGCAGACCCAACAAGACGGTTTAAGAGGATTTTCTGACAAGCTGGGCAGATGCCTCTTGAGTAGACACTTGAGTAGACACTTGGCCAGCTGAGACCAGAGTGGGTGGACCCGAGTGGGCTTGGTCTGCTCGGTGTGTTTTCTGTCTCTGCCTTCTGCCTTAGTATCCAGTTCCTGCATCTGTCTCATCCCCTCGAGATTCACCTCAGGAGCTGCTTAGCTCTTGGGAACCCTTATCCCTCTTGCCGGATGTGACGGTGCCGTGAGTCCACGGCCTCAGCACTGACAGATTTATTTGATTTTGGACTCTTAAGGTGAAACACCAGACAGGTCTTATAGTACCAGCCCTGGCCTGGGAGTACCTGGTCCTGTCATCGCTGCTCCGTGAGGAGGAGGATGCTGTTGATGTTGCTCCGTGCCAGACTAACCTCTCGCCCTTGTGTTTGGTTTAGCGCCACCAGGAGAAGACCCAGTCCCCGGTGTCTGGCGTGCCAGCCTGTCCTACCACCACCCTGGCTTTCCCTGAGCTCTTCTCCTCGCCCAGGCCCGTCAAGAGTGAGGCCATGAAGACAGAGAAGGACGAGGCGTTGCCTGCCTTCTCCGTGGGCAGTAAATACACTGGAGATGGGGCAGGTGAGACCCTTGGCACATGGGGGGCAGCACAGGATGGGGGAGGATCCTTTCATCGTGTTACCGTGAAGTTCCTTTTGCCAAAGTATGCCAGGTGTTGATGTTGGATGGGCTGTTTCTGCACAAATCTGCCTTCAGATGGACTTCATGGACTCATGCGTCTTCCCCAGTGCCCCTGCTTGGCTTTGGGTGGACTGGATCTAGCTAGAAGCACAAGTGTGTGCACGTGTGTGCACAAGACATCATCCAGAGCCTGCAGGATGCCAGCAAGCTTTGCCTCCAGACCGGCACCTCTTTCTGGAGTAAAGGCCTGCACATTTCTAACCACTCTCAAGTCATCCCACCCTTCTGGTCCCATCCAACACAGACCCCAGAATTCCCAGGGCTGTGTAAGATCTCTGCTCAGGTAGAAATGAAGTCAGAGCAGTGAATTGGGACAATCATGCAAAACATCAAGCCTTGTCTCAGCTTGCAGGAAAAAAGGCACATTAGAGCATGTATTTGTGCTCTGAAGCTTTGCCCTGCTCCAAGTTCAGACCCTGAGAGAGCCTCCAAGCTGGATGATGCTCAGATGGGTGATGTGCTGCGTCTCCAGCAGATGTTAACCCGGAAGAAGTTTCTCCCTCAGGTTGCAGCGACCCGGCTCCATCCGGAGGGCAGGTTCTGGCGGCGGGCAGCGGAGGCGGAGGAGCACAAGCGCAGGATCTGCGGCTGCTGAAGCGCCGGCCTGGCCCCGGTGAGCTCCCCGCTGCGGCTCCATGGGGCTCCTCCGAGTAGGGACAGGCACTGCGTCCACTGTGGGGGACAGCGGAGGTTCTGGGATGGGTTTTGTCCCTGCAGTAATAGGGTGGCCTGTCCCACCTTAGGTCCAGAAGGCCCTTCTGTGTGGAGCAGTGGCTCCTAACTCCCAGCTGGAGCTGCCACCTGGCTGTAGCACAGCTGAAGGGGATGGGGAGGGCTCATCGTGGTCTGTGTGCTGGACAGGGCGAGGGGTTGATGGTTGGGATGGCGGTGGGAGCTTGGGCCTGTCCCAGGACCAAGGTGTGTGTCTCCCTGCAGGAAAGCACTACCAGTGCTCAAGCTACGGCTGCAAACTGGCCTTCCACAGCATGCAGGAGCTGATGGACCACTTGAAGGTCCACTACAGACCCACACAGTCCCTCGAGGGTAAGGCTGGGCTTGCGTGCTCTCTCCTGGGGTGGGGTGTAATGGGGAGAACATGGAAGGAGGTCGGCTTTGCTCCAGGCTGCGCTTTTTCTGGATGGGAGGTAAAGTAGGGCTTGAAATTTGGCTGGCTGGTTAGACCATGCTCCTTCCCTTCTCCAAAGATGTCCATACCCCGGCACATGGAGTATGGGCAAATAGCAAAGAGCTGAGGGAGCATCAGAAGGGGACAGAGACATTTACTAGCCCATGGCTGGTAGGAGGGTGATGGAGTAGCCCCCAGGCCCATGCGGGAAGGCTCTTAGGGTGCTGGTCCTGAGCTAGGGTGTTGCTGACTCTCTGTCTTACTCCCTACAGGCAAAACCTTCCACTGCCCCACTCTGGGCTGCAGTGAGACCCTCCCCAGCATGCAGGACCTCATGACCCACATGAAGGTGCACTACAAGCCCAATCGCTACTTCAAGTGAGTCCCGCTCTGCCCTCTGCAGAGGGTCCCCATCCCAGGTAACCCCCACCTGCGGCGGCAGCAGGAGGTCCCTGCGTCTGAGAGCCGCTCTGGGGCTGCCAGGATCCCGCAGGAGCGAGCGCCCAGCGCTCACGCGGCCTCTCCGTTCCGCAGGTGCGAGAACTGCCTGCTGCGCTTCCGGACGCACCGCTCCCTCTTCAAGCACCTGCACGTCTGCTCCGACAGCTCCAGCAGCTCCGCGCCGGCCCCCAGGGCCGAGAAGGCCGTCCTAGCCGCTACCTCTGCCCTGGAGAAGGAGGCCCTGGCCAAGCCGCTCGAAGGGCTGCCCAAGCTCCAGGGCGTCATCCGGCACATGGAGAAAGAAGCCATGCTCCCCGGCACGGACACGACGGCCGCCGCCGCGGCCAGCCTCCACGGCTCGCTGGAGGCCGCGCCGCTGGCCTCGCCAGCCGCCCACCCCTTCCCGCTGCTGGAGCCCAACCCTTTCGGGCCGTCGTCCTTGACTCGGTTCTCGGGGCCTCCACATTCCTCAGGGCCGGCACCTTTCGTGTCCTATATGCACCCCTCGTCCTACAGCTTACCTCAGGCCTCGGTGCAGCACCGCCTCAGGCCCTACGTGCCCGGCCAAGGCCTCCCCGTCTCCAACGCCGTGTGGAAGAAGAATCAAGGTGAGACGATGGCGCCGCTTAGGGCAGAACTGCTGCTGCCTCCCACCTTGAGCAGCAGCTCCCGCACGAGGACCCACAGGAGCCCCCCGGCAGCCAAAGACCTTCCTTGCTCCAGCCCTGAGAGCCACCCGGACCCCGCAGCCATGTCTGACCCTCCCACCCCATTTCTTCCCTCTGGCTCCCTCCCCAGCCACCAAAATGCTCAATTTTGAGGGAAAAAAACACCCCCATACCCTAAAACCCTCCATGTAGCCAGGTCCCCCTGGTCCCTGTGTGAGGCTGAGGGGCACCAGGCAGTCACGGCTCATCTTGCCTGCACCATGTCCCCAGCCCCATCATGTCCCCATCGCCCCGGGCGGGAAGGTCTAAAGCTTGTTTTGCCCCTTGTTTCCCTCTGCAGGTGTGAACATCAGCCCGCTCCTGCCATGCTTTGGCTCAGGAGGGACTCCAGGTTAGTTTGGCACCGGTTTGCGGGGTGGGAATCGCTTTCTGTGGGGACAGGGCATGTGGGCACAGCGGGAGGGCGGCTGGGGACAGGGCAGGTGCTGTGGGCCATCTCGGAGGCCGCCGATGGTGCCTGGGGGTGGGTGCAAACTCGGGGTGCTACCTTCCCCACGCTGAGCTGGACCCCATCCCCGCAGGGCACTCATCCAACAGCCGCATCGTGTGGGAGCACACGCGGGGCCGCTACACGTGCACGCAGTGCCCCTACTCCACCGCCTCGCGGGACGAGATGACACTGCACATCGAGGAGCACCGCAAGAACCTGCCGCCACCCGCCCGCCTCGAGGGAGACGGGGGTATGCGGCCCTGGGGCGCGTGGGCCGAGTCCCCCTGCAGCAGAGATGGGCACATCTCCGGCTCGGGGCAGCCCCGAGGGTGACAAACGGGGTGCTTGGTGCTGCCCATGTACCCGGAGGAGCACTGGGCTCGTGATTGTCCTTTTGGGTCTTGGTAGGGGAAGAGTTTTACTTGGCGATAGCCCCTCCCATCTTTGCAATTAACGTTAATTGGTTGCAGGGAGCAATGTGGAGGGGCTCTTGCACCCTCCTTCCCCAAGTTCGTGGCCCAAAGCTGCCTAGCAGCGACATCCTGGCGGCCTGGAGCGCTTCGGCTGGTGCCCCAGGGCCAAGCACTCCCTCCAGCAGCCTGACGCTGCCTTCCTCTCCCTGCAGATTTCAGCGTGGGCATCGCCTCCTTCCACACGAAGCTGCCGCCGGAGATGGAGAACTCCCTCTACTCCCAGCTCTGATGGCACCCGGCTCCTGCTGGGACAGCTCTTCTCTTCGTTATTCCCCCCAGCCCTTTCTTTCTGCTCTCCTTTGCACCTCCCTGACTGGGCAAGGAGGGAGGTTAGGCATGGAACCCATGCTGGGGGGGTCCCAGGCCCAGCCCAGGGGTGAGATCACGCTGACCACTGCAGCGCGGTGGCTGGGGAGGGGGGGAACTTCTTGTTCTGGACTTTTCCCCTCCCTCTCCTTTTAATTTTTGGAAACTGCAAACCCTGGAAAATCCTGCATCGCTCTCTTCCCCTCCGCCCTAAAAGGTTTTATTGCTTCAGATCCAAGGGTTCTCGCTAGAGCCTGGTAGTTGCTCAGGAGTTAGCGGACTTCTCGGGAACGAGGTCTCTAAATAATAAATGGGAATTGTACAGGAGCGGCAGCTGGGGAGCGTCTGTCTGTCCCCATGCGGCGCCGTGATGCGGGGCTGGACCCAGGGAGGCTGGAGGGCAACGTGGGGACAGGGGAGGAAGCCCAGGCAGCTCTGGAGCAGGGAGAGGCCAGGGCAAGAGGCAGCTTCCTCTGGCATCGAGGAGCCCCAACCTGAAGGGGGTTGCAGGGTCTCCCCCACCTCACTGGCACCTGGGGCAAGGAGGGGAGGAAGGGGACGGGTTGGGAGCCACAGTGCCCCCTGCACCCACAGATGGGCCCTGAAGGCCGAGTACTCCAAAGGAAACGGGACTTGAACGTCTTCCGTCTCCACCCGGCACCCCAGGATGGCACCGAAGGACCCAGCTCCCCTTTCCGGGGTGCTGCAGGCACCGAGGGAAAGATGGATCCTGCGTCTGGGGCCACGTGTTCCCAGCCCGGCTTGGCCTGTGCGCAGGTGCCGGCCTGGCGGCTGCAACGGGGCCACGGGGAGGGAGCTGGCGCCGTGCCCGGCTCCGAGCGGGCCTGAGCAGGGACGGACGTGCGGCCCCGCAAGGCCCTGGCTGCGCTCCAGCGCCCGGCGCAGGAAGGGTGGCCGGTGCGGATGGATCCGGGTTACAGCTCCGTGCCCCGCGCATGCGCTACGGCAGCTGCGGGGCGGGAGCAAGGCAGGGCTGGGCCAGAGGATGTTAACGTTATGGATGCCAAAGCCAGCAGCCACCCCAGGCTGGCAGCAGCACAGATCTGGGTCCAGCCTGCACAGGCTGCGAGGACGGGAAGGGGGAAAGCCCCACAGCAAGAGGGAGCTGTGCAGCCCTGTGCTGCACCCACAGACGCTAGAGACACCCGCACTGGGGGGCACACACGGACCTGGGCTTCCACCAGGCTGCCCCTCCCCAGCACAGGTTTAGGAAGGGGTGGACTGGCCAGGACACAAGTCCCATCATCTCTGTGCAACCTCCCTAGGAAGCAGCAGCAGCTCAGAGCACTGCGTTAATCCCCGGCCCAGCCAGCTCCACCCATGGGTGCAGGCAGCCCTGCCCCAGCACCCTCCCAAACTGCCCCTCGGGGCCTACACCGAGTGAGTCAGCGCCTGCCCCAGCACCCACGGGAGGAGGGCTGGAAAGGGGAGGAAAAAGGGAGAAAAGCAGGGGAAGCAGGAGGCCATGCTGGCACGTGAGTCCCTGCAGGCAGGGGGAGGCGGCGGGTGGGCGCAGCGGGAGCAGCCGCAGCGGTTGTGCAGGGGTGATAAGGGGCCTGGCCGCGTTCGCCCCATGACGGCACCCTGCAAGAGCGGGGGGAGAGGGGCTGAGCAAGTGGCAGATGAAGGACGCTCCCGCCCGGAGCAGCTCAGGGAGGCTCGGAGCCCTGGAGTGGGGCCACCCGGGCGCTTTACTGCAGAGCTGCCCCGCTGCGGGTGCTTGGGCTGCCCCAGCACAATGCGCTGCCCCTCAACCTGGGCTCTGAGCAGGCGAGACCCAAGGTCACTAAAGCAAAAAGCTCAAGCTGAAGCTCCTGGCTGCAGAGCCAGCCCCACACATCAGGCAGCCCCTGCAAGGACAGGGTCTGCTCCAGCCCCTGCCACAGCCAGCGGAACTGACGGATCAGGCACACTTGTGGCTCATCCCTCCCAGCCCGGCTGGCAGCAGCCGCAGCAGCGAAGCTGCCAGCCCGGCCCACTGCTGGGTTCCTGCCCAGCTCCCATTCGAACCCCAACACCCCATCTCCTTTTCTGGGGGGCAGGTGCCCACATTCAGCTCCCTTCACCAGCCTCAACCTGGTCCTGTGCCACCCCTGAAGGCAGTAGCCCCATTCCCCAGGGAGAGGAGCGTCCTGCAGAACAGAACTTCATACCCAGCAGGAGGTACCAGCACACATTGCCTGCATGCCCAGGGCAGCAGCTGCAGCTACCTGTGAACACAGCTGCTCTGGCCACTGCTTCCAGGAGTGGAGACAGGAGCACAAGGCAGCAGAGGGCTGCACCAGCCCCTGTACCTCCTGCAGATACATCATCATCCCCCTCTTCTGCTGGGCTGTCCCAGACCAGAGCCCCCAGCTCCATCCTCCCCTGCACCCTGCTGTGCCCTCAGCCCTGCTGTGCGCATCCCTCTCTCCCACCACCACCGCTCCGAGGCCTCCCTTCCCACAAGGGAACCAAAACCAGACGAGCTGCACTTACCCGCAATCCACTCAGCTGGGGCTCAGAGAGGAAAAATAAATAAATAAACAAACAAACAAAAAGACCACACCTGGGTTGAAGGACAGGCACTACTCCCAGAAGAGACTCCAGCTGCCCAAGAAAAACTGCCCCAAAACTTCAACCCAGTGGTTCTGCAGCTGGTTGCAGCTCTGAAGTGTCTAGAGCAGAGGCAGTGAAGACAGCATTCATTGCAATAGATTTTTAAAAACTGAAGTCTTTATTAAAAGTTTTATCCAATTTTCTTTCCTTTTTTTTTTTTTCCTTTTCCTTTTCTTTTTTTTTGTAACAAAAGATACAAAAGGGCTGGAGATCCTTATTTCTGGGACTAGTCTGACCAATCAAAACCTGACAGTTACTAGGCTAATATAAAATCCATACAATCTGCTAAAAATGCAGGGAAAAATTAGAAGTAACTGCTGCTCTGAAATTTCTCTCTTTAAATTCCTTTAACTTTTTTTTATAAGTTACTCAGTTTGCATTTTACAAGAGTAGTTCTTCTCTGAATTGTTATAGCTACTGTACAATGCAAGGAGACAACAGTAAGAACAGAACAAAGCAACAGGAACTCCGATGTGCTGCAACACACAACGCTCCTCCAGAGGAACTGCTGCCAAGCTCAACCTCCAAGCGCCGGGTGCCAAGGACTGCCCAGAGCAACCGGGAAACTCCACAAAGTGCCAGTGCGTCCGCACCAGGGAGAGCCCCGGCGCTGCGGCTCTACCCACCCAGCTGGAACTGGAGTCCTGCCCAACACGCATCTTCAGGCACCCAACCCTGAGCAGCTGCTGCCCCTGGACGCCACAGGGCCAGAAGCCAACACGTGCACCGTGCGGACACCTCGAGGCAAAGGAAGGAAGAGCTGGAGGTCAGAAACCCTCTGGTGGAGAGAGCTACAACCTGGCTGGATTCTCCCCCCTCCCTGTTCTGGAAAGCCTGGAGCAGAGGGACACAAGCTGCACAGCACCATCCGCACTGCTGCAGCGCATGCACAGCCCGGGAAGAGCTGCAGTTCTGATCAATGCACTTTGTTTCCTGCCAAGGAGAGAGGAGGATGCATACACCAGGCTGGCACAGAGGCAACTGTCCAGAGCTGTTACTGGCTAGCAAAGGACCCTGAGAATATATAGGCTAACGCGGTCTCCCGGGGAATGCCGAGTTAGGTGCATCACAGTGATACTGGTTGAATGTGTTCTGTACAGTGCGAAATGGAGTTTGACAAGTGCAGTACCCCTTAACCTGCCATTTCCTATCTCTTCCTCAAGCCGGACTGCTACAGGGTGAGGAGAAGCCTCATCACAGCAAGCCACAAAGCACACTTATTCAGACATCCAAATCAAAGTTATTTGGTGGCGAACAAGAAAAAAATATTCCAGTTTATAAAAAAAATAGGAAAGCAAGTACAGGGCTACTGCAAGGTGCATCAGAGGTGCCAGGTCTTGCAAGCAGCCAATCACCCCCCCAATAAACCCCAGCACCCCACATCCCCAGCACTAAAGTATCTTCAAGCATCTCCAGAGATCACATCACCATTATTTCTGATCAGAGAGACCTCAGTAATCATTTACTTTAAGTCCATTTAGATGAACCAGGTTTGCACCCACTGCTCAAGATGGCTCAAACGTCTTCAGAGAGCTGGTCTGAGGGCATGCGGATAGCAAACACACGGTCTTGGTTGTCAAGCAGGGTGGCAAGCTGGAGCTCTGGGTCCAGTGTGTGGCAAGGCTGATTTCAGACACGAAAGATACCCTAGGAGGATTTTTTTTTTTAAGGTTTTTTTTTTTTTAAGATTTTTTTTTTTTTTGCAAACTGCTGCACAAACCACAGAACGGAGAAAGCCTTTGGTCATGAGATACTTGTGAGAAAGTGAGCCTTGTACGGAAGATTCCCCTGAATGCCTACGGTATTCTACATCTTAAAAAAATATATTGTGGACGCTGCAGCCATACAAAGAGGGGAGGACTGGGAGACAGGGATTTACAGTCTCACATAGACACAATGGGGAGGTTAAGACAAGCACAGTCACAGTCTGTAAAACTGATTGGCTCGCTGGGATCAGTCATCCTCATCATCCTCTTCGTCTTCTGGATCTTCCTCTCCTTCGTCCTCTAGACTTCGTTTTCTCTTTTCTCCTCGTGGAAGGTCTGGAAAGGAGAGAGAGAAAAAAAGTGAAGCGTGAAGCTTTGTTCAGTCTTGTGGAACAGCATTTGAACTGTGGCTCCAAGCCATGTCAGCCACAGCTTGCTCGCGGACAAGCACAGACTAGATCTACAGCGCTGTGGAATGGAAATCCAGCCTCTGTTTCTCATGGCACCCAAGGAAAGCCTGAGCTAGCACAAGGCAATAACTATTCTCTGCCTTCCCTGGATCCCACGTATTAGCAGGCAGTTGAAAAACATTTTTTACTAAGCACCCTCCCCAAGACTGTAGCATGTGTAGAATTCACTCAGTTTTGACCAAGTTCATACAAGATGATTTCGGATCATGCCAGCCGCTATACGCTGTCAATATTCATGTTTATAGTCTGCTCTAGCCAGAGCAGCCAAGACTCAAGCCCAGGAGATCAGACCTCCCCTCCCTCCAGTTGAAGGCCCAGAGGAAGCTGTAGCTAAGAGCATTTCCTGGGAAAGACAGGAGTTTCTATGACAGAAGTCTAGCTCCTGCAAGGAATATCAGCTCAAGCTACTTCAAACCAGTCTGCCAGGCAATTTACCTTTTAAATATTTGGCAGACTTACTCAGCTCAGTTAGTATTAACAGGCACTAAAAGTCTGTTTCCCCCATCAGCACTGTATGACCCCAGTTTTAATCACCATCAGTATAGTCAGGCATAAGCAATTTCAGCAATGCCCACAGGAAACACTGCACTTTTCCTCAGGGAAAAGCTGAAGAAAACAGTATAGCACCAAAGTTATAGGTGAAATCCTAGGATTACAACAAGCATATACAACTCTCTATAGAGGTCTGCAATTGCTTAATTTGTTAGAAATCAGCTTACCATCATCAGCTTCATCCTCTTCATCCTCCTCACCATCTTCCTCCTCATCTTCCTCCTTAAGTCAAAACAATACACTTTTGTTACAAAGGCCCACAAGCCCATGAGTGAGGTATAATTCTGTAGCATCATTTTCCTTCACCTCTGCTCCCACCCTACCCTGGTCTTAGAGAGCCAAGAGAGCAGAAAAAAAGCATTTGTATTTATATTTACATAGGCACTATTGTTTCCTATATAACTTCTCCATTCTCCATAAAGGATTTATCACAGAATCCCAGAATGGTTGAGGTTGGAAGGGACCTCCAGAGATCACCTAGCCAAACCCCCTGCTCCAGCAGGGACACCCAGAGCAGGGGCACAGGGTGTCATCCAGGCGGGTTGGGAGATCTCCAGAGCAGAAACCTCCACAGCCTCCCTGGGCAACCTGTGCCAGGGTTCCGGCACCCTCACAGCCAAGTTCCACCTCCACATGAGGAAGAACTTTCTGTGTTTTAATTTATACCCATTACCCCTTGTCCTGTCACTGGCCACCTCCAAGGAGAGTTTGGCCCCAACCTCCCTACACTCTCCCCTCAGGTATTTGTACACGTTGATCAGATCCCCTCTCTTCTCCAGGATGAAGAGACCCAGCTCACTCAGTCCTTTCTCATTTAATAGATGCTCCAGTTCCTTCATCATCCTTGTGGCTCTCTGCTGGCCCCTCTCTAGTAGCCCCACGTCCCTCCTGTCCTGGGGAGTCCAGAACGTCTCCCAACACTCCCGGTGCCTCCCCAGAGCTGGGCAGAGGGGCAGGATCCCCTCCCTGGCCCTGCTGCCAACACTCCTCCTGCTGCAGCCAGGAGCCCATCGGCCTCCTTGTCCACAAGGCCCCATTGCTGCCTGATGGGCAACTTGGTGTCACCCAGGACTCCCAAATCCCTCTCTGTGGAGCTGCTTTCCAGCAGGTCAACCCCTGATCTGCCCTGGTGCCTGGGGTTATTCCCTTCAGGTGCAGGAACCTGCACTTGTCCTTGTTGAACCTCATGAGGTTCCTCTCTGCCCAGCTCTCCAACCTGTCTAGGTTTATGTATTTTATCACTTGAAGCCATGGGGAAGCATCAGGGCAAACAATGGACAAACATCAAATTCACAAACTCCATGAACAGGGAGTCAATGGGTACCTGTACAGGGAAGTCCTGAAGGTGGTGCAGCACCCTGAGAACCAACACCTGGTCAGAGGGTCACAAGGATATGGGACAAACACACTACACATTTCAGGAAGCCTCACCTCATCATCTACTCCATCCTCTTCCTCTTCCCCTTCCAGATCATCATCTTCGTCTTCCTCATCATCAATGACTTCTTCATCCAAGTCATCTTCCTCGTCGTCATCATCTTCTTCCTCACCTTCTACCAAGAGGGAGATGCATGTTACACTTCCCAAAGACATGTCATTCTCAGACAGCACGCTCCTGCTTCCCACCCCAGCACTACCAGGCAACAGGCAGAATAAAGATGCACAAGGAGAGCCAGCACTAAGCCCACTGAGCTTGGAGCAAGCTCCACTTCTCATGCAGCCAGAGAAGGGAATGGGGTTTATCTGGACACCTCCCTACTTCACAGGCAAGTTACAATCAGCATTTATTTACAAGATCCTGCAGAAGGGGACAAGAAATGTTTTCCCAAGAACCCAGAAGGGAAAAAAAAAAATACCCAAAAAAACAGCTTACCTTCCCCATTCTCATATTCATCTTCCAGGGCATCCCCATCTGCTTCAGGGTCCGAATCAGGGGCTTCCTGGTCATCAGCATCAAACCCATCCAGGTAGGTGAGCTGGGGCAGGAGGGTGAACACGCTCTCCCGGTAGTTGATCAGCATTGTCACCTCACAGTTGAAGAGGTCCAGACTACGCAGGTTTGGCAACTTTTTCTGCAAGGATCAATTTCCCAGACCACTTACAAGATGACACTGGTTTGAAGATCAGGAAGCCAGTAGATCCTCTGAACACCTGACTTGTTACCCAGCTCTACTAAAGAAGTGTCCTCACATACATTCTTTGCACCATGTGCTCCTCAAAGATATACTATTACTTGTGCTAAATGTCCCTGGTAGATTTTTCAGCTCCTTTGCCCCCTAGTTTCCCTTCCTTGGTGTTAGCTCCCTTTGAAACCATTTGCAAATCTTGTTCCCTTTTGGAGGCAGTGGGTAACAAGCAACATGTCCAGCCCACCCTGGCAGGAAGGATCACTGATGTGGATTCATCCTGCCCAAGAAACTGGATGACACCTGGAGAGCAACAGGTAGACAAAACTACACTGTCTGCAGACTGAGTACCACATTTTTTCAGCCCAGATGCAGCAGCTCTCCCAGTCAGACTATCACACTGAACACTGAATCAAGCATAGGAGGAGTAAACACAAGGGTTTAAACTCCTTTTTGCACAGGATGGAAAGACTGCCCCAAAGGCAAGAGGTAATGGGGCAAATGCCCTAGATTAGACATTTCAGCTAGAGTCAGGATCACAAGTGTGATCACCCAGGGTGAGGGTCACAGCCCAGCAGGACAGTATCCATGTGAGATGGACTCACTGGATGTCCAAGCAACTCATCTCCATGACACCCCAGGTGCCACCTACCTCAAACTGCATCCGACCCATTAATGGTCCTTTCTCAGATGGACACTGAGCACTGCATCCACAGTTTTACTCATCCAGCCCAATTTCATGCTTCTTTTAGCAAGTGGCTGCTGGTTTTCCAGATAGAGGAGCCATTAACTATTAGCCCAGCCTCAAATTGGACCCACTCATCTGTTCCCATCAGAACCACGAAGTGCTGTTGGAACAGTTACCAAGATGTTGTACTTCTGCACACACATGCTCCCCAAAGGAAAAAAAAAATTATCATCCCTTAGATTCCAGCGCAGCCTTGCACTCACCAAGGGCTCCAGGGTATTGATGTCTTTGATCTTGTTGCCACTTAGATTCAAGTGTGTCAGGTTAGGAGTTCTCTCTGCTAGGACTTCAAGGCCACCAGAAATTCTGTTATCACTCAGCTCCAGCTGCCAGGTAGAAATATCATATGGTCACAAAGTGCCCAACTTGACATAAGGAATTTTATTCCCTAAAAATTGGACTCTGAGGGGCACCTGAATTCTAGACCCTGTTCATTAGGCCATGCCATGGAATATCAATTCATGTTTTCACCTTCTTTGCTGAGATAGCAGAGCCTCAGCCACTTTTGTACTGCAGGACACAAGTACTTCTCCTTTGAGCTGTAAGTATGTATTCTAGCAATCCAAAATATTTTCTTTGCTACTGAAACTTTTGACAGTAGCATGACAGCAAAAGCACACTACAAAAGAAGTGAGCTCAAAAATATTGTTTTATACAATCTCGTTTGCTCAGGTTGCAGAAAAAGCACAGCCAAATCATCCTTTTCTGACTCCTGAAGAAATGAAATCATTTCTGACCAAGGATAGGGCAGAAGTCTAAGAGTACAACCAGAGATGAGAGCACAGGTCTGACTCACCTTGCGAAGTTTGTTAAGCTTGGGGAGACTGGAGACAGACGTCAAGTTGATGTTGATCATGCTGAGGAACTCGAGGTTCTCAAAATCCGAGGAGAGTCCAACAATCTTCCCATCGTCCGAACGGCAGTTATCAAGAACCAGCTCCTTCACCTGCCAACAGACACACTCACAGGTTGTCATCATAAACCCAGCCAGCTCTCACCTTAAGTCAAGCTGTGTTTGCCTCTCGAGCCGTGATCAGGAAGAGTGACTGACATTGCAAAGCAGCAGACATTGCCCCAAGGTCTCCTTACATCTTAAGGAACTTAAGAAGGCTCAAGGTCAGACTCCATAAAGGGCACAGTCCTAAGCACAGTTAAATACGGGCTACACCATGAGTTACCACTGCCATATCGCACCAAGACTTAAGACTGCAGCTAAGGGCTGCCTTCTCCGCTAAGAAACACTAACAGGTCGAACCATGAAGCTGCATCAAAACGTTTTACATGCAAGGCCTCAAACTTTTTTTTGAAGAGTCCTCTTAGGCTTTACTCACCAAAAGACCAAAGTCACCCAGTTTTACTCCTATCAGATCTCTTACCAGTATAAAAATCTTCCTTAGATGCTGGGAGACCCTAGAATCTGAGAGCAGAACCACTGAACATCTGTAACTCGACCAAATGCAGACTACACACAGCAGTCACCCTGGACTGGCAATTCAGCAGGAAAAAACCCAGGACTGGGCAAGGAAACACGAGCACAGATTCACTCCCCCCTGGATATCTGATGGGCCAACATACCTGGCAACCCCATCCCCTCCAAGGCAGGGCAGCTGAATGCTCAAGCTCCACTTTTCCACAGGCCTTTTCTAAAATATGCTACTACCCGACACATTCTTCACAGCAGGATGCAAAGTCACAGCCTTGGCTAAGAAGCTGCTGATGCTCTCCAAATTCCCCCTTTGCAGCTATCCGATTTTACCTCTAGCTCAGATCCCCCAACTACTAGGAAGTCATTTTAAAGAATCCTTTGCCTTTCTACAGCCAGACTAATTGGCAAGGCTGCCATGCGAACTTCACAACCAGCTCCAGATGAACGGGCACAAACTCCAGAAGTGATTCTGGTGGTCAGGGCTTGCAGTCAAGCAGGAAACTCAACTAGCACTTTTGTTCACCTAAGCTAGAAGCACCCAGTTAAATTACGACTTTGGCTTGCCAGGCATAAAGTTGGCCTAAGCCAGCACTTTAGCCCTCTTCATTGGCACGGCCACAGAAGCGATCATGAAAGCCATCAGATTAAAGACTAACCCGGCCAAGAGGAGACCAGCCTGAACCTGGGTCAGATCCTTGCCCTAGATCACAGGGCAAACGCTCCGGGTTGGCAGGACAAGTGCAGGAACAGGATGAAGCAGCCAGAGCCGCTTCTTTCAGCGCTGGTGCTGGCTCACACCAGCTCTGGTCGCAGAGCCCGTGTGCTTCAAGCCCGCTCAGCCCTGCAGGACTCCAACCATTCGAACTGCTGTCAAACAAGGGGACACCTGCACTTAGCCGGCCAAGGGGTCACCTACACACCCCCAAATAGTTCTTGTTCTGCAAATTCCTTTGCCACTCACAAAGGAAATCTCCATTTCTCCCCCTAAGCTTCTTTCATGGCCCATTTCCCCTCTGTCCCCAGCTTAATTTCAGGTTGTCCACACCAGCACGGCAGACACACAGCAGTGTCACAGGAGTGGAGAACAGCAGCCACCAACTATCTCGCTATAAAAAGGCCAGCAGTCCTGGCAAGGCTGCCCTGAGATAAGGGGACGCCCCGTTGCTGAAGCAAAGCCTGGTGCACGCAGCAGCGCGCCAGCTCCCTGAACACAGGCTTCAAGAACACGGATACTTTAAAGGGTGCGAAAACCCCAGCCTCAAGCCTTGGCTGACCTGCTGGGCGCAGTGCGATCTAATCGCTTCGGCAGCAACGCAGTTTAACTGGCCCCGCCAGCTGAGGAGGCAGCATTCCTCTGCCTGCTCCGGAGGCACCGGCCACTGACAGGGGAGCCAGAAGTTCAGCAAAGCAGGAGAGCAAAGAAAACTGCGCAAGAGAGAAGTGAGTTAAGGCAGCCCAGATACCCCTTATCCCTTTTTTTTTTTCCAGCCCAAGCGGTTGCCACAGCCTCTCCTACTGCTCTCATGCTTCATGTTTACATCCCAGCAACAGAACTTCCTCCCCTCTCAGAGGTTTCACCTTCAAAGAAAGCCCTCAGGTGAGGCAGGAAAACCCACTAGCAAACGGAGACAACCTCAGTGCAAGAACTTCACTTTTGGTGGCAAGAGCCACACGTTCTCCTCTGCCAGGAGTCACTGCCAGAGTCTCCTGAGTTCTGCTTTGCACCACACTCGTGCAGGAGCCTGCAACCTTCCTCCCTTTCCCCGTGAATCAGCAGGGAGAGAACAGCTTGTGCTGCCGTTCTTGACAACACGACTTCTTCACATCCTGCAAGCACCATTTTCAGCAGCCCAGCTCCAGAGAGGGCAAAGAAAAACCCCAGAAATAATAAAGAAACCCACGTGGATTGGAAGAGCCTTGAATCCCTTCCGTGAGCAGGACCCAGAAAGTCAGCCCTGACTTAAGAGCGGGCAGGGAGCGCCCTCTCCACACCCCTCCACGCTGCAGAGGGAGAAGCGGCTCATTTGCACTACAGAAAAAGACCCCTGGCGTTGCAGGGTGGAGGCCCAACGGCAGCTCCGGCTGCTCCTACTGCAAGTTCTCTGCGGGGCCTCCAACTTTCCCAGCTGCAAGACAACTACGGGCTGCGATGCAAACTCCTCTCACCCCAAGAGATTAAATAAAAAAGAAAGGAACCGGGTGGACGCGGGGCAGAGGCTGCACACGCAGCAGGCCGCGGCTGCGAGCGCCTCGCGGGTGAGCGCCATGGCAGGCCGCGCCATGGCAGGCCGGGCCTCACCCCGCTGCTGTTTCCACCTCCAGCCTCTCGGAGCGGGACAGGCG
>JAWLRI010000152.1:193448-216493 GCA_034781795.1 Crypturellus tataupa
GCCACCGCCACCGCCATGGCCCCGGCCCGCCCCGGCCGCCATGGCCCCGGCCCGCCCCGCCATGGCGCCGCCGCCATGGCGCTCACGGGTGCCCTTCTGGGCTCCAATCGTGCCAATTTTAGCACGGCCATTGCCGCCCCCTTCATAACCGAGCGCTGCGGCCGCCGGTCGCGGTTCTGGTCCCCCCTGCTGCCTCCTTCCCCCGCGCTTTGGGGCAGAGGGGGCAGGGAAAGGCCCGTTCCCTTCAGAGACGTCGCCAGTTCCACCCGGGAAGGTGGCGGGGTCCCTCATGGTGGCCCCTCTGGGAATGGGGATGCCTCTTTGGGGCAAAAAGAGGAGGTTCGGGGTTCAGCATGGCAGCTGGGCAGTCTCCAAGATCCTGCTCGGGTCTGAGTTTTCTGCTGGGTACGAGCAGCTTGGAGGAAGTGGGAAGGAAATCCCACAGGAAGGAGATCCCACGGGAAGGAGATCCCATGGGAAGGAGATCCCGAGGGAAAGACGGGAAGGACACCCCCGCTCCGTACCCCCCACGCCTCTCCTGGCCTCTCACTCCACGCAGCCTGTGCCAATCCGCCCGCGGCCTTTCCGGCTGCATTTATCCTCGGAAGCGGAAAATGAATGTGCTGCAAAGCCAACGCTGCTCGGGAGGCCTCGGCTGCAGGGCGCAAGCTCTGGCCCGAGGTGTTTCCCCATCCCGTTGCTTCCCGTGTCCTTTGCGGCTGCCGGGGCGGTGCCGCTCCTCAATGGAGCGGCCGAGGATGCCGACGGAGCGGGTGTGGGTCCGGCTTCCTGCTAAATCGGGAAGGACGAGGTCGCGGAGGTGACTCCCTCGTTATTGCTAGGCTGGCGATGCTGGTTGTCCCGTGGAAACAGCTGAGGGGCAACTCGCAGGGGGCTGCGTTTTCGCCCTGGCTGGGGCTGCCGTCCAGGCTGGAATCCTGCCCTTGGGAGAGCGGGAGAGACGGAGTGAGAGGGGAAGGTGGTTGGTGCGACGGCAGCGGCCGAGGTTCGCGCAGGAGGGACCCCGCTGGTGTCACCGGGCTGCTGTTCTGAATGGCCAAGTGGCGCTGGCACGAGCTGTCAGGGCTTGGGAAGGTCCCTTGTTGTGACAGTTGTGATAGTTGTTCCCAATGAACTGAATAAAGGAGCAGTGGTCCTTTACGGAGCAGCATGGATGCAGGATGCACGGGATGCAGGATGACCGGGATGCAGCATGACCGGGATGCAGCATGACCAGGATGCCAAGGGAGGGAAATGGTGCCGCCCTCCATGCTTAGCGCTGCGGAAAGGAGAAGCTGGAGCCGGGAACGCGGGCTCTGCCGCTGCCTCTCCCCTAGGCGAGGATTCCTCCCGGATGTGGGCACTGCCGCTGCCAACTTCAGTAGAAGTTATCTGAAGAAATGTCCAAAGAAATCTCTCTGATCGACTCCCAAGGCTGCAAGTAAACAGGAACACGAGGGCTCGCAGGACGAGGCCTCTGGTCTCCTATTGTCCCCTTTGGCCGCGGGCCACCGTCCTTCGTTGTATGCGAGGAAATGGCTTTCTGCTCCGTTACTGTTCTCTTCTGCCAGTTGGCTCTAGCGTGAGCCTTACTTTTTTGGGAGCAGCAAAATAAAGAGGTTGTGCTCAGATTAGGGGGTTAGCTTTTGAAGGGGCCAAAACTAGAGGCTTTTTAAGAGCAGGCAAGAGGCAGCTTGGCGGAGGAAAACGACGTGTTTAAGCACGGTGCGTTTTTGCATCTCTCTGATCTCCCCTTGCGCCCTCTCCGAACACGTCTCCGTTGCTGCAGCCCGGCTGCTCTCCTGCTGCGTTTGCTGCATCGCATTGGCTGCTCCTGGCTCTCCGCAGGTGGGACGAGCAGCCCACGGTGCCGCATCAGTGTCCCTGTTCTTGATGGGCCGCTCAGCTCCCTCTGCTTCCCTCAAGGTGCCCAGCACTGGGGCTGCCAGGAGGTGGACAGAGAGCATGGGAAATGCCTGGATGCCGGTGGGTTTGGGGAGGAAATAAATGACGATGGAGGAATTGGAATGGGCCTTGCAGCAAAGGCAAGAGCATCTTCTGGGGGGCTGCAGTGCCCTCGCAGAACACAGGACGCTGCCTTCACCCAGCTCCGCTGGTCACAGTCCCACGTAGGAGGAAGAGGGTGGTGACCTGCGTAGCCAAGTGCTTTGAGACCTGAGGCTGAAGGGTGAATGCAGGCTCTCCTGCTCCTTCGGGGTTTTGTGGAGCGAGGGATCTGCTCCGGGAGGACTCGGCACCCTTAGGATCTGCTCCATGAGGATCCAGCACCCTTGGGATCTGCTGCGGGAGGACTCAACACCGTCTAGATCTGCCCCATGAGAATTCAGCACCCTCGAGGTCTAACTCCGGGAGGACTCGGCACCCTCAAGATCAGCTCCAGGAGGACCCAGCACCCTCGGGATCTGCTCCGGGAGGATACACCCACCTCATCCCTTTCCTCCCAGATCACCATTTGCAGAAGCGACAATCCGTGCAGCCTGCTCCTGGGCAGAGCAGCTGGGAGCCGAGCAGCGAGGCCTCCCCTTGCTGATCTGCATTTGTTTTAAGGCTCTTTCATGTCCTAGTCGGGGCTCATTTCCTGTTCTTTGTGGAAAACAATGCGTCCTCCCCTTGCTCCCCCCTCATGCCGGCCCCGGGTGGCTTTATCTCCCCTCCCTTGGGATCCGCGGCACAGGGCTCCCTCGGAAGCCGAGTTTTACATCCAAAGCCCTGCTCTGATTTAACCAAATTGATTTTAAAGCTGCATCTGGTGCTCAGCGTCTGCTAGATGCGTTTAAACCGACCTGGGCTCTGCCTGTCTGGGCAGATTGTCGTGAAGCCGGTAATTTGCCGGGGAAGTTGACAGCGATTGGAGGGCTGGACCCTAAGTGCTGACATGGGTTGCAGTTCAGGTCTGGAGCTCTTCGTGCAGGCTGGAGCACAGATGCTCGGCAAACAACATTATCTGGCTATTATGCAACGCAAATATTATCCATCTGTGTTTGCACTGCTTTCGCTACTTCATTTTGAGCCTAATGCCGCCAAAGATGGAATCGGATAGAGGGGTTCGCAGTGAGTGCTCTCTGCAGCACCAGGACGTTCCCAGCACAGGGCACTGCCTCATCCCCAGGTGGGGACACGGTCCCCCAGGCTCCTGTGGGTCCCCAGCAGCTGGTCCTGCTGGGATGTACGAGGAGGCAGCAACAGGAGGGCCGTCCGGATAGCAAATGGGCTCTGTGCCCCTAACCAGCCCTGCACCCTATCCCCGTATCCCCCTGCCGTGACCCTGCTGTTCCCTCCCCGCTAGTGCTCCGGCATTTTCCCTATTGCTGCCCTTTTCTGTCTTGTCTTCTCCCTTTCTTTCCCGCGAGCGTCCGGTTTTGGACACAGCATCTCCGCAGACCGCGCAGCTCCGGCTGGGAGCTATTCCTGCAACAGCTTCTCCCGCGGGACGCGCTGCGGTGGGAGCTGCACACAGCCAGGAATGAGGAATGGTCCTGGTGCGAACGAGCACCCGGCGCTTCAGCAGGGCTGCAGGGCCCTCCGCGGAGCCTGGGGACACGCGGAGCCCCTCGCGCGCAGGATGCGCCCCGGCCTCCCCGCTGCAGCGGTGCGCGGGGCCGGCAGAGGGAAGCATCCCCTCGGCAATGCCGGCCGCGCCGGCGCATCCCGGCCCAGGCTGGAGCCTGGGGGGAAAGCAGGAGCTGCAGCAAACGTCTGCGGAGCGAGAACCAGAGCGTGACCGTGCAAAGTGACCCTGATCTGGGGTGAAACACAGTGCTGGTGCCTCCAGCCTGGCCTCTGCAACCCGCATCTGCGGGACAAGGGACTGGCAGCAGCTCTGCATTTTTTTCCAAGGGTTTTGATCCCTCCCCGCGCTTGGCAGACATGCCTGAAGCAGGAGTTGCTGCCTGGCAGCTCCCAAAAAGTAGCGGGGAGAAGGAGGCCCTCCAGAAAGAGGTTCATTCCCAATTTTCCCCCGAGCACAGGCAGAGATGTGGGGCTGGGACACCGGCCCCGTGCACAGCACTTCCCGGCATGGGGAACGCTGCAACTCCTTCATCTTCTAACAGTGCACCCGAGATCCCAGCCCGTCTCCCACGGGCTCTCTGCATGGCCAGGGCCTTGCAAGCAGTGCAGTTTGCACTTACTATATTTTAATAAATGTAGTTTATAAAAAAAAAAAAATCATAAAAAGAAAAGCAGACAATTCTTTCTGAAATGTCTCCGTTCTGTTGCATCTCTCCTAAACCATCTATATCTGTGTCTGTGACACCCCGGGATGGACAGTCATCTGCTGCTCCCTTGGGACTCCCTGACTACAGGGCTTCTACCTGGCTATGGATTCCTGATTCCAGGGAGGTTTCTTCTCTCCTCTCTGCAGTAATTAACTTAATTAGTAGTAATGTGCTGTGGACATTGGTCTCCTTATGGCTGTATAACCATGCAGTGACACGCAGCTCCTGTATCAGAGCAGATCTGGAGGCACCTTACAAATGGCAACGGCAACTTTTCCATAGGGAAGCTAAGCCTCATAGCAGGGAAACTATCCAGAATCAACCATGACAGAGATGATTCCTTTTGGATCCATTTACCCCCAGCAAACGGAACTCAGCATCGCCCCAGGGTGATGTTCTGTCCCGGGCAGGATGGAGGGTGGCAACAGGAAGGGCCTGAGGTGGACCCACCTCACCCCGCACGTGGACCGATTGGTCACCTGCAAGTTGCCCTGACATCTCACTCCAGGCTGCTGACAACACTTGACAAAAAGGAAGGATGATGGTGAATTATTATTATTATTATATAATTATTGTTTGCACCAGCTCTGTTGTGTCTGTGGTTCAGCTGGACTGAGTAACAAAGCTGCAAACTGTCATTACGGCTGGTATTGCTCTGCGCTACCACAAAGGTTTTCATCCCCTGTAAGGAGTCAATGCTCAGTGAGGCTTTGGAGAAAACCTGCCCCAAAGAGCTCACCCAGGGCAAGGGAGGCAGCTGGGAAATAAACTCAGGGAGCCTCGGGCACACCGCTAACATTAGGATGCTCCCGGACACTCCTGCCCAGGTGCAGCACCTGGTTGGATATTCCTGTTATTGGTGCAAGAGCATTCCTGAATTCCAGAATCCCAGAATGGTTGAGGTTGGCAGGGACCTCCTCAGATCATCCACCCCCTGCTCCGGCAGGGACACCCAGAGCACAGGGCGGCATCCAGGCGGGTTGGAGATCTCCAGAGCAGGAGCCTCCACAGCCTCTCTGGGCAGCCTGTGCCAGGGCTCGGGCACCCTCACAGCACAGAAGTTCATCCTGACATGGAGATGGAACTTGCTGTGTTTTAATTTATACCCGTTACCCCCTGTTCTGTCACTGGCCACCACCAAGAAGAGTTTGGGCACATCCTCTTACATCCTCCCCTCAGGTACTTGTCCATGTTGATCAAGTCTCCTCTCAGCCTTCTCCAGACTAAACAGGCCCCGCTCACTCAGTTTCTCCTCACCCGCTCGATGCTCCAGTCCCTTCATTGTCCTCATGGCCCTGCGCTGGCCCCTCTCTAGCAGCTCCACGTCCCTCTTGTCCTGGGGAGCCCAGAACTGCCCCCAGGGCTCCAGGTGCCTCCCCAGGGCTGAGCAGAGGGGCAGTTTGGTTTCCAATCCTGAATGGATTGGAGCTTTCCCTCATCACCTGCATAAGCCCCAGTGCATGAGAGGGGCCGTTGTGCTCTGCTCTTTGCCTGCAATGGCATTTGGGGCCACAAAAAGAGGATCTGGAAAACCCTGCTCATTGGGGAACAACAGGGTGCAGGGCCAAACTGACACCTCAGAGCTACCCAAAAATCAAACTCAGCCCTCATGTAAGCGGCAAGAAAATTGCACCGACCTGGGTTACTTGGGACGCTTAAAGATTTACTGCTTCATTTATCTGCTGAATTGCCTGCAGACATTAAAACTCTCTGGACTAGCTGCTTTTATTATTTAGAGACAGTTTTGAGTCCCTCTGATGTCTGGAAAAAAAGAAAATGAAAAAAATAAAGGTTGGAGAAATGCAGAGTTATTGAAAGAATAAAGGAGACGTCTACACTGGGAGGGATGGCCTGGGAAGAGCTGGATGTTCACAGGCACAAACATTTGTAGGCGGCTTTTCCAAAGAGCTTGGCCCCGAGGTTGCCCGGGCTTGGTGGCTTCGAGCGGCGGTTCCTCTCGGTGTCACCATGCCCTGCTCTAAAACTCGCTCATCTGCCCACGGGGCGCTTGCACCAGCTCCTGTTTGCAAAACAACCTGTAAACACCAACCGTGGGCAGTGCAGAAGTTTCCCTTTCACTTTGGAAACACACCGAGTTTTTAAAGCATCTGGAAGGGAAAGGAATCTGCTTTGAAACTGAAAGGAGGGCACCCCGTGCAGCAAGCAGGCAGCTGCTCTCAAGCAAATGAGATATTTTTTCACCCGGTACAGGAGCCCTGAACTCATTGCCATAGGGTAAAGATCTAAAAGATCTTTTGAGACAAATGTTTGAGGATTGGTCTGTGCAGACCCAATGCCATGGTCCAGGACAGGACCAGAGATGCTGCTCAAGAAAGACATTCCTGGCTCCCTGTTGCAGGCTCTGCTGTGAGCCCCTAGCAGAGCTTGCACAAGCCACCGCTGCCTCCTCCTGCCAAAGCTTTGCGCCACTTTGGGACAGGATTGCAGCGCTGGATAAACACAACTCCCTGCGTGCAAAACCCTGCCAGACAGTTGACAACAACTGTGCAAAGCTGCAGGCTCAGCCCAAGCGAACAGGAGCCTTTTCAATTCATCTCCCTCCACATCTCCTCAGAGTCAAGATTCCTCTGAGCAGGACAGGATGGAAGGTTGCTGAGCAGGACAGGATGGAGGTTGCTACATGCAGTGGTTTGCTCTGGCAAGAGGCACGTCCCCGCTAAACTTGAAATTTTGCAGGACGCGTCACGGTGCTCGCGTCCCACACCTGAGCAGGGAGAGCCCTGCGTGTGCTGCTGTAGCCCTGCTGAGAAACAAGGTGGTTTCACCCTCCTGATTTTCCTATCTCATATCTTCCTCTATAGGGTGGAAAGAGGAATGTTTCTGCTCAGCCCCTGCTCATGCAGCATTACATGAACCAAAGCCCCTGCAGCGCGTGCACCGCTGCGCTGCCAACAGCACATGACAGAGCACGGAGCACTGCAAGAATGTCTTTTAATTACTGCTCCTCTGGCTGTTACTATTAGTCATTAAAGTGCTCGTTATAAATTGTGCGTGGGGTGGTCAGACTAGCAAGGATTTGGGGGTTAGCTGGTATGACAAGGCATCCTCCTGGGGAGCAGTTAATCGAGTGCCTGGGCGATTGCTCAAGGATGATGGAGTGGTGGGAAATTTACCTTGGGCTGAGCAGCAACCCTCTGGGGCCTGAAAAGGCTCCTCCAGAGCCCGGTTTGCATAAGAAGCAGCACTGTGATGTTGCAAAGAGCAGGTGTCCCAGACACCTGAGCCCTCAAAGCCACACCTTGCGTGGGGTGGGAGCCGTCTCTGCGGATGCTTTTTCGGTGCCTGGAACCCCTGCCCCACCTGGGGAAGAAACGCAGATATTTACAGTTTTGCAGGAGCAGGTACATTGCCCCCGGTAGAGTAGGAATGGAGATGAATGCTTTCATTTAGCTGTGTAAAGCACTTCCAAGTTTAGTGTGTCTCCTGCTGCTCTTATTATTTCTTCCAGACCACGACTCATTCAGCAGCTTCCAAAGCAAGCAGAGGATGTGATTCCTGCCCCATGGGGCCCTGGATAGCAGAGATTATCCAACTATGCACTGTTAGCAAGACTCCCAAGTCACCTGCACGTGTTTTTTATACCTGCAAGCATGAAATTGCAGCCCTGGAGCTAAAACCACATCCTGAAAGCAGAGGAGTCAGCAGCAGGACAGAGCTGATGCTGATTCAGGGCTGCTCTTGGATGGAAGGGAGAAGAGGGAGTAGGGCACGGGCAAGGGGAAACGCTGTCTTCCCTTCTCCGCGTGCTGCTGCCTTGCTGTGGGCATTGGGCAAAGTCACTCCTTTCTCAAGCCTGTGGGCTTCCCGTGCAAGGAGTGACCCATGGGCAGGAGAATGGGGCCAAGGCTCTGCGGATTATAGGAAATCCCAGGTCGTAACGCAGGTGTGGGTGGAATTGGTTGCTGCAAGTACAGCCATTATAAAGCAGTGATGAAAAGGGATTAACCAGGCTGCCTGGGACGCGGTGTCTTGCAGGATGGCGTCGGGCGCACGCAGCGGGGAAGGGGCGGCTAATGGGCTGCGCAGCTGAGACGGAGGGCAGGACGAGGAGCAAACCTTATCCATGAGGTTTCCCTGCAGAGTCTGCCATGGAAGTGGTGCATCTGAGCAAGATGAGACGTCACACGTTAGAAGAAAAAGTGAAGAAGAAGAAAATCTTAGCAAGGAGGTGAGGACTTGCGGGAAGGCTTTGAGAGAAAAACGTCTCGATTATAGGAGACTCTCCAAGTAACTCATTCGAAGCCTAGAAAGCTTCACAGAGCGTTTCCTGGCATCAGCCCAGCTCCTCTGCCCAGTTTCCTGGCCCCTGAGGCCACCAGCAGGAAGGATGCAACAGTTAGGAGGAACTGGGAAGGAAGCAGCCACAAATCAGACGCTCTCTTTATGACCCTACTTATAGATGAATCAGGAAAGATGCAGATTCATGGCATTCTTCTGGCTCCTTGTTCACTGTGTGGCACAGGATACATCAGGGATGCTCGAGTGCTTTGCTCATGCCAAGGATGCCAGAGGTTTGGAGCTGGGAAACCTGTTCTTCTCAAAAATGCTTCTGTGGGCCAGGTCATTTGGCACTGATCTGTCTCATTTTCAAATCCTCTCCTGTCCTCCTCTCACGCGAACCCTGGCTCACCTGCCTGATTTTGGAGCGTCATGCTCCAAACTTGCTATGCACTGAGATGGCCCTGAGTGCGGAGTGTATTTTCTGGCTCGCTAACTCGATCTCCTGAGTACACTGGGGTATGTCCTTACCTTACTGGAGTTATCAGTGAATGTGCAGGAAATTCACCCCTGTCTTTCACAGCCCAGAGCAGATCCATGCAGAGGGGTGAGAGCTTCCACCTGGAGCTGCAGTATCTGGTCTGGAAGGACACGCAACAGGGACATCACCACCTGTAACAGAAGCACCAAGTAGTAAGATAAGCTGCTTCAAGGAGTTAATTACCCTCTTGTTTCAAAATGTATGAGAATTTGCAAGGCTTTTATAATCCCTGGAAGGTGCTGCACTTCGACACACAACTTGGGTCCTTTCTATGGACATATCAAATAAATGGTTGAGATTTCTAAAGAGACAGTCCCCAGGGCGATGCTGGTAAAGGGGGTCTGGAAGTGTTGCAGCAAAAGCTCCTCTTTGAGTCCTATCTGTCAAGATGCACATGGAAACGGACATGGACAAGGATTTGGTCCTGTGGGATATGTTGGATCCTGTTCCAACACTTTTTTTTTGGCATCTCCCTGCTCCAACAGCAAGAGCAGACCACATAATAGCTTTGTTTTAGGCTTAAGAACGCAATATATTTCTTTTTCTTCTGCCAACCCTATATGGAGGCATTGGAGAAAAAATGGGTTGATCTTTGGGGAAAGTTTTGCTGCTGCCAATTTTCCTGACATCCTGAATGGGATTCAGAGGGAAAATGTTTACAAAGCAGTCACCCCAAAGTGTCCCTTGCAGCCAATTCTTTGAGCAAATCACAAAATAAATTAGCTAGAAGAAGCATGATTTATTTCTGGTAATAAAATCCCCAATAGCAGCTGGGAAAACTCCGAAGAGTAGCTCAGATTTAACTCCTGAATGTGAAGCAGTGTTGGGTTTTGAGAGTTTTTTTGGTGTGTGTGTGAAAATTGCTCCTCTTTAATATGCCTTGCAAGGGAGGCTGCATGGAGCAGTCCCTCCCCTGGGAAAACCAGCGTTAGGATGGGGTGTGTGCGCGTGCGCAGGTAACCTGCCTAGGGGCACACGGGTGATTTCAGGTTGCATTTCCACCCGCTCTTCCAGCTCATGCTTCTCTGCCCTCCCTCTCTGCCCCTGCCCACCCGGCAGCGCCGATATAAACCCTCCAGCCAATATGTTCCCTTCGGTGTCCGGGAAGGTCCACCTGGAGGGTGCTCATGGCTCCCGCCTCACCTCCGGGTTTACCCTAGGGCCGGAGCGAGGGTATTTCCTGGCGGCTGCTCCGGGTGAGCTCACGCCACGGGCTCTCCTGCGCAGCGAGAGCGGCAGGGCAGGCTACAGCTCCTGCTTTGCTAAGAAGCCGTCGAGATCCCGACGTTTCCCCTCTCTACATCCGTCTCAAGGGACACACAGGTAAGCAGGACGGGGATGGGAAGCGAGCAGCAGATGAGCAACAAATGGGCACTCTGGCTACTACTTCAACTTTTCCATTCCTTTTTCCTTCTTTGGGCTCATGTCTTCTCCATCCCTTACCTATCTCTTGACTGAGATCGGACTGGGTCTGATTCTTTTTTTTCTTATGCGATTACTTGTAGCACTGTGAAAGCATAATGCAGAACACGGCAGATCAGGGGATGCAGGGTGAAGCAACATCAGCATCAAACCGATGCACCTGCCGTCTATTTTATGTTCCTTCTGTAGCTGCAGTCTCACTCATGCTGGGGAACCAGCCAGCCTGGAGTGAAAAGAGGGCATCGTTAACTTAAAATTAAAAAAGTGATACGGTTTTATTCATAAGTGAGTTTATCTGGTGAAAGCAGGAGGTTGCAGAAGAGCTTGTTCATGCTGATGTTGTTCTCCTGGGTTTTCTGCTTTGAACTTCTTGGGAAGAGAAGCAGCGATTGCCTCACTCAGCTGCACATCTACAGCAACTGCTGAGCTCAGCTGGCGGCGACTGCACTGTTTCTCCCCAAGAACACGATCAGCCAACGCGTGATCTTAAGAAAAACGTCCCTTCCCTTTGCTAGCCTCGAGGCTGAAAGACTTCTCAAAAAAGGAATGTTTTCCATCTTTTTTTTTTCCTGGTGTCATTCATGTGCCTGCTCATTTTTGTGGAGCTAGAGAAGCATGGATGGACTGGTTGGTTGAACAGTGTGTCCAGAGCCTTAACTGCTCTGCTTGAGGGATTTTCTGCAGCTCTTGGGTACCAAGTACCCAGCTGTGAGGGGTTGGATGGCATCTCTAAAAATGGGATCCATCCTTCTAGCTGCCTACCCAAAGACCAGATCCATCTCCTTAGCCATTAGCCTCTAAGAAACCTCCACAGTTTCATGGATTTGAGACAAAATAAGCCAATGAAGGGGTTTGGTTGAAATTTTTGCTTTTTGAAAGGAATAAAAGGGTTATGCAATGATGTTCAAGTTGAGGAGGGAGGAGTCTTTGACACTGGGAAGAAGAGAGAGAAAAGATTAGATTGTTTTGCCATCCCATTTGTGAATGCAGCTTCTGCCACCACCAGATGCCAGTGAAGATCCCAGCCAGGATGTGAAGCTTTCGCTGGGTGGTAGCACAGGCTTTGCATGGGAGAGAGGCTGGAGGTGACAACCCTGCCCGCAGCAGCCACGTCCCCACGCTCTGCTCCATTCCCCTGGGCCACCAGCAGCGGCCAGGTTCCACACCGATGCTCCAGGGCTGAGTGTAACGAAAGCCGCAGCCTTCAGGAGGATGCTAAGAAAGGACAAAGGAGAACAGAGCCCACGAGCACTGAGCCAGAGCAACCGTCCACTCCCCACGGGGAGCTGGGCTCAGAGCACAAGGAAGTCCATTCTGCTGGAGGATCTGAGTCACAAAGAAAGGGAAGGGAAAGGAAAAGTCACCACGATAGGGACTGAGTTGAAACGGGAAAGCATCTTATGGCAGCGATGACCCCCAAAGAGGGACATTAATGCCCTGGATAGGGCTGTGGTGACTGTTCCTATAGGACTGTGGTGACTGTTCCTGTGCTCGGCAGTCAGGAACATTTTTGGGGGGTGATTTGTGGGTGAGCAAGGAGGGAATATTCTGCAGTACGATGTATGCTGGGAAGAGAACGAGCCTTACATAGCAGGTGAGGATGTTGGGCTGGAATAGAGTAGTACAGGATGAGCGTGCACGGGTAGCGCGGGTAGCACGGGCAGGCAGACTGCGTTTCCCGGCTGCACAGCTAACCCCCCGCTCTCCTTCTCCGCACAGGCGGCCCCACGATGCCAAGCATATTTTCCTACCTGAGCTCAGAGATCGACTGGTGCGAAAGCAACTTCGAGCGCTCGGAGATCATCGCCGAGTACTACAACACCGTGAGTGCGGGCGCATCCGCAGGGCCCGGGAGCTGCTGTGGGGAGACAAGAGACGGGGCAGCCTTGTTAGAGTCTCTCTTTCTGCTCATTCCTTTGAACTTCCTGGTGCTGGAGGGTGTTTGCATGGGGAACGTTTCCCGAGTTGCAGGTAAATCATGGGACTTTTATTGCTTGTAACAGTAGTTGCTCACAAAAGTAGCTGGGGTCAGGGATACTTAACGGCACGTGTGGGGCTAAGTTTCCACCCAGAAACCCCTGGCAATGCTCCTTAGCCCAGATTTGCGTGATCCTGTTATTCCAGTCCTGCAGCTCTGCTGTCAATTGGGCTGTCCCACGCAGGGCTCACATATTCCAGCGAAATGTACAGGAGTGGCAAAACTAGACACAACGCTTGCACGAACCGTCTTGGGCAGGATGAGAAGCCAGGACTCAAAAAAAGAGAGGAAAGTTGATGCGTGACCTGGTGTCACCCCGTACTGTCCCGCTTTGCGACTCGGACCCCATCCAGCAGCAGCCCCTGCACCACAGCCTCCTCGCTCTGCGTCTCGGACTCAGTAGATCTCCCATCTCTGCGAGCACCTCCTTCTACCATAGTGCCGTTAAGGGCTGGCAAAGTGTGAGGCATTTGGATTTACAGCCTTTCCAAAGGTCTGGTTTATGACTTTTAGCAATTACTGTCTAACACTGGAAGTTCTTGTTTCTCAGGGAAATGTTTCCTCTTTATCTTCAAGCTGCTTTCAATAAATTGCCCATGGATAATTCCCTCACCCAAGTCCTGCAGCTCGGTAGCTCTAATCGCCCTGATGGAGCCTCGGAGGAGAGATGCTTGGGCTGTATTTAGTTATTTGAGAAGGGCACTTGGCCAAAATTAGCTGGTCTGCTACAGAAGGATGTGTGCTCCGGATGCTGGTTCCGACCAAATACTGCTTCCCTCTGGCATTTGATCAAACCTGTTGTGTTGTTGCCCATTTAGTGGCCGCGTCTCCCTGCTGGATGGGCCCTGAGCCCCAGAGCAAAGCAGAGTTACTGAAATCACCTCTGTGTGCATCAGCATCTCCAATGTAGTTGGAGATGGCAAATGCATCTGTGCTTGGGAGTCTCACTGGCCACAACGGAGAGGGGCTGATTTCCACAGGAAGTCTGAAAGCTACTCGCTTTCATCAGAAGGTATTTGGGGCGCAAATTTGTGTAATCTCCTATTCTGGCACGTAGGCAGCAGGTTTCCTTGGAGCTGAGGTCCCATTTTTACCAGCATCCTGATTTACACACAGACTCTCAAAGGGGGTTACCATCCTTAACACACTCAGAAGTGTCTTAGGAGCCTTCCAAAAGCTCTCGCGTGTCTCACTTGGCTTTGTCATGGAGCTAGATACCAGCTGGCATGGCCAGATGCTTAACTACCTTCCTGAGGACCCAAGGCCTCTAATCTCCATAATACATTGATTCTTAGCTGACTAGTTTGCTTTGTGGCAAAGGTTTCTAAACTGCAAATGTGGCCTGGCCTCAGGACAGGATTTCAGATGTGATCTCAACACTTCTGCTGTTCTCTCCTCCACTTGATACCCATATGCACATTGCTTCCCCTCTGCAGCAAACTTCTGGAGTCCTATCTTGCTGGGATTATTATATCAACATTGGCTTCCGTGCCAGTTTGCCAAGGTTTTAGACTAGCTGGGAATCCAGCCAGCTCATCCCCAGGCTCCCGCACCACTAAGTCAGCAGGGCTTCCTAATGGAGCATCCTCTTCAGCGTCCTCCTCCCAACACTGCCCGAGGACGGAGCCGAGCAGTTTTGTGCCAGCAGTAGCAACGTGCTCTGTGCCGGCCACACTTGCTCTCAGCGCAGCTTGGGGTGGATGCTTTTGATCAGAAATGAAAACAGCAAGGGCATGAGCAGAGAATATGAACAATTTCCTTAAGTACCTGATAATTAATACCTGGTGGCTCATGGTGGTGCAGTTCAGCAGCAAAGCGATATCTATTTATAGTGACTCCGTGACCCAGAAATTTATTGTCTTCTGGATGTTTGTAGAACAGGGTTGTACTACAGGGTCACCAGGGAGGAACCTGTCTTTCTGTCCTCATTTCTCTCCTGAAACGAGTGATCATGATGCTGGTAGTGACACCGGGATCCTCCGCAGTCTCTCTGGCGAAGCGCTGGTCTCTCTGACCGTGTGGTCATCGAGAAGTCCCCGATACGGCCATCGATCAGTGGAGAGCTCGGCTGCAAGTGCAGGTTAGCTGAGTCTGCCCAGACAAGCCCTCCCTTCCACACTGCGCGGCAGTCGCAGTGCATTCCCTGCCTCTGCGTGGGCTCAGGGACCTGCTGCAATACAGGCTCATTGCTCATCTGCCCAGCAATTCCTGCACAGGAACGGGGCAGGAATTGTCCAGCGCTTTGTAAACATTACACAGACAGCTATTTTCTGCCCCAAACCACTGGCACGATGCTGCAACGTCATGACACACAGCCTCAGCTTCTGCTACATGGGTCTGGCCATTAGGAACCTGCTGTGCAGGTTACAGCCTCTGAGACACTCGCTTCTGTCTTTGGCTCTGGAGCTCCTGTGTCAGCTAAATCTGGTTTGCTGGCCTTCACATGAATGAAAACACTCCAGGCCAATGAAGCTCTTAGAAATCTCTTTTAACTGCAGAAAATATTTCTATTGAGCAAGAACCTGCATTCTGCCTGTGTTGTTCTTGTACCACCACTGCACTCATGCTCCTGTCCAAACCAGCATCTCCTGTTCAAATTCACATTAGAGGCCTGTTCTCACCTTGTCATGGATGCAGAGGTTCTCTGTGGGTCTGTTTCCACCCTAACCTGCAAAACGTTGAGTTGTACAAGCTCTGGGGCCTTCCCCTGTTCTTGCAGATGCACCAGGCTTAGAGCCACGTCTCGCTTTTCTCCTGCAGAAAGAAGCAAATGCTGGAATAGGTGGGCTTGGTTAGGAGATCCAGGACAGTCAGTCACATGTGTTAGAAGGCAGACACTGCCCTGAGCTCACAGCGTGGGAAGCCACAGCGCTGAGTGGCTCTCGCGGCTCAGTTTGTGCCTCGGCTCCATCACGGCTCTCTCGTCTCCTGGGCAGAGGGAGCTGGTGCCGCCTGGTCAGCAGGGCCCAGCAGCAGCCAGAGGGCTGTGACCAAGCAGAGATTCTGCAGAGCTTCCTAATGGGTGCTGCTGCGAGCAAAGCCCTCCCAACCACCCTGGAGAAGGAGCCTGCCACGTGCCAAAGGGATGATTCAATAGTCCTTGCAAAATCAGGGCTCGGATCCAGAGAGAGGCGAAGTCCTCTCACCGATGCGGTTTTGTAGCGGCTCAGCCCCTGAGCTCCGTGTTTGGCTGCTCTGTGGGGATTCGTTCTGCAATCTCTGTGTTTCTGTTCGTGATGTTCCCCTGACTATCCCTCCCCTCTGATATCTGATCTTGCACTTTTCATACTGAATTAATGAAGTGATAACGCTGTTATCATGTAATTAATGGCACTGTTGCAATGCCCAGTGGGATTCAGCAGGGATCCAGACCTCCCTATATGCAATCTCAAACTGCTGCATTTCCTCACTTTTGACATGCATGCCAGCACTTGCATGTTGTTACCTTCCTGCAGGCATTTCTCCTCTTGAGATCTCTATTTTTTTTTCCAAAATCCTCCTTAACTATTTTATGGGAAAATAAATGTCTGCAGCAAAGCTGCTACTTTAACATGTGGTTGGCTTTCTCAAATGTTTTGATTGTTCCTGAACTGTTTGATCCTGAGTACAAGAGCAGGACCAGCACTTCCCTCCCATAAGCAGAAAAGAAATGTGCCTGGACTCGGTTCTAGGCACCTATAGAAAAGCAACACACTTGGCCTGAAAATTGCTGCTAATATGGGTATCAAGTTGTTTCATAGAAACCTTGGTGAAGTTCAAGATTGATCTCCATGTATTAAAGGGAATAGAGACCTTACACGACTTGTGTTTCCCTCTGGGTTACGAGAGGGCTGGTTTCATGTCTATGACAACATCCCTGTGATTTGCAGCCTTGTTACCGTAAGCTGAGATCCCATGGGACCTCACAGACCATGATTTGAGCTTGCAATTGGCTGCTATAGGGAAAGGTCCAAGGAAGGGTGAGACTCCAACCGGGGAGGTCAGATCTCAGGTTTGAGCCCTCAGTTAGATGTAAGATGAAAGGAAAATGATTGTCAGGGGGAGATAAAGTCATCCTGGTAGTTGGCCAAATGCCATTTTAGCAGGTTGTTCTGCATTGCCTGAATAAAGCCCCAGAAAAATGGCTAGTACGGGCAACAGAACAAGCTCCAGCACAATCCCCTCCTCATCCCAGGTTACCCAAAGTCTGTCCATGAAGCAGTTCTGTCGGGCTGGAAAACAGGGCAGAATAATTTCGCTGAATTCACTTGCAAAGTATGCTTAAAGACATTTATGACTTCATGTAATTGTTAGTGTCCAGAGTACCTGCCCTTCCAGGCCAGATGGTTTTGCCTGTGACACGACAGGATGTCACCTCTGTCCAGTCTCCACCTATGACATACTGGTCTTGCTGTTCTCCACTGCACCCACTCCCACTTACGGATGGTTTTCCTGGATTTGTCGTGTTTGCCTTGCTCCTTGTGCCCATCCAGCCCCACTGTGGCAGAAGTCAACCCGGGTGTTTCTGGCAGGCCTGGCACGACAGGAGAGGAAGATGGTTGCAAACAGAGGAGTTTTGGTGATTTGCTTAGGCACAAAAGCCAAAGAAAAGCCACCATCTGAGGGGTGTCTTACCTGGACTTGCTGCCACAGCGATAGCTATCCTTCCAGCTCCAGCTCCTTCCAGCCTTGGGAAACGCCTCTGCTCTTCCTCCTGTGCCAAGAGCAATACCTGCACTCCGTGGGGTGCTTTTCACTAGAGATCAGTATCCTCTTTGCATAGAGAGATACTGAGGCACAAGGTGGGATGGGACTTGCCCAAGATCATGCAATAGGCTGAATGCGCCTCTTGTTTTTCAGATCAGCAATATAAGCTTCTTCGTCCTTTCTCCTGCCCTGCTCTACCTGAACCGTCAGTACTGCAAGCAGCGCGCCTTGCCCTTGTACTTCGTCTCTGTCCTGCTCATCTGTGTAGGTAGGTGCCAAAGTTGTGAGACCTAACCCGTTGTCAGAATACTCAGCCTTCACCTGAAATACTTTTGGCTCCGGAGACTGGTTCTCAGTGGTCAAAGCACGGGGATAAGCTGGGGTGGGACCAGGAGGCCACGTCTGTATGAAGCCCTGCAGGTCCTGATTCTTAGTGGCTGTGGCTGCAGAGCTCCCCTCCTGGTAAATCTCTGTGGTGTTCTGTGGTCTGACTCATTCAAGTCTCCATTAACCCAAGGTCTGTACCTGGCACTTGAAGAACATTCTCTGAAATCACCCCCAGGAACTTCTGGGCAAGACGGGCTTGGGCTGTGACAGAACTTAGCTGACACAACCCGCCTCGTTCCTTGCAGGTATCTTCTCCAGTTACTTTCACATGACCCTGAGCTACGTGGGACAGCTCCTGGATGAACTCTCCATCCTCTGGGCACTGGCTGCTGCATATTCTTTTTGGTACCCAAAGGCTTACTTCCCCAGGTTCATCAAGAGCAGGTATGACCCAGAGAGACGTGGCTGCAGGCAGCAAGAGGAGGGACAGGATGTTGGCACTGATGCATGTGACCCACACAGTCCCCTCGCTAACCCAGGCAGTTGCCTTGAAACGGGCAGCTACGAGCTTACCGCAGTTTGCCTTGGGGACAAACCCTGTTACTTGGTGCTAGACCTGCTGATGAGGGCAAGAAACTCTCCCTCTGCACAGGGCCCTGGCGAGCTCCTTTCGGCTACAGCTGTGCGTCTTTGCAAAGCTTAACAGGAAATTCAGCATGGAGAATTTCAAAGTGAGAGATGTGGGCACACTGTGCACCCATTGCAGGTGGTGTGGCTGGAGTGGATAAGCCTGGGGGTTGCCACATCAGGAACATGCAGACTGCTCCTGTCTGTGCAAATTCCCAGAGTGGCTGGAAGTCCTGCTAGCCCTTGGGAAGAGCACAGAGCCATCTGGGGAAGCGTGGGACCTGAGGCTTCACACTGGGAATGAAATTAAATGTTCCTGAGCACCAACACTCAGTGATCTGTGCTGTCAGACTGTCACAGTGTCCCCTGCCACCCACAGACAGCTCTACCTGCATGCTGATGGGGTTCTCCCCAGGACAAACTGGCCCAGCTTAACTCTCCCACGTTGCAAATCCGGATTGCCAGGGGGCTGGCTGGACTAGGGGAGGCCAGCACTAAAGATGGGGGTCCTGGGTGGGCACAAAGCAGCAGAAAGAGCAGCCCAGCAGGGTTTGCTCAGAGGATGCTCCTACCCTGGTGGGCTCAGCAGAGCCCTTGGAGCCAGCCCAGCGAGGAGCCCTGCGCAGACCTGCTCCAAGCCCGCTCTGCCCATGCACAGGGGGTCACCAGGAGTTCACCGTGCAGACATGCTTGGGGGAGGCAGGGAGCAGGAAGGGACCTGGGCTGCGATTTGCATGTGAAAGGCCTCTCTAAGCCCTATTGTTGTTCAGTCAGCCCAAATCTGCATGTTTGCACTGCCGAGCCCCCTGCCAGTCCGGCTGGGGCTCCGGTCTGCAGTCCCTGTGCTAAGCCCCTCTTGCCCTGTCGTCCTCTGGCATCACCAAGAATGTGCCCAGGTCTGCCACGGACTCACTGGGAGGTCTCCCCAGAGCGCTTTCCTGCATAGTGCTTGAGAAAAGGGGACCAACTACCCCTGCCTTCTGGCCAGGAATACTGCAGAGGCTGTGATCAGCCATGTGCAAACAGGCAGGAGGTCCCGGAGATGACTTTCTTCTCCCAGGCAGTGAGCAGGATCTCTTTCATCCCTGTCTGGCACTACTATGAGCCCCTGGAGCACTGATACTCACTGCCAACTCTTGTCCCCTTTAGGAAGCATTTCTTCTGGCTGAGTGGTGTCACCACTGTGGTCAGCACCTTCTTGTCCTTCGTCAAACCATCCTTAAATGCCTACGCGCTCAACTGCATCGCCTTTCACCTGCTTTACCTGACACGGAAAGAGTTGAAAAAGTAAGGAGGGTTATCTGCAGCTCCTGGCACGCTCGCAGCATGGTAGTGAGTGTGTACACAACACGGAACAGAGCCCAAGGCTTCATCAGCTACACACTGGGCCATCAGATCTGCAAAGAATTGGGGTAGCCTGGGAGGGATCGAGGAATGGGCACAGTGGGATATGAAAAAGTTACCTGGCCCAGGTGTCTTTCAGCTTGGGGACAATCCATGGGACGAGAGTGTCTTCTCTCCAGCTGCCATCTCTGCCGCTCTTTCCCCTTCATTGGTCTGTGGGAACCAACGTGGGGTTGGGAAGAACTTAAACGCACTGAAAAACACACTTTCCTTCTAACACAATATCCCGCTCCCTCTCCGTTCTCGTCCTCCAGATGCAACGACTATCGGGTTCACCGGACGGCCAGAATCATGATCATGTGGTGGGTGCTGGCCATCACCAGCTGGTTAAGTGACAGGTGGCTCTGTGGCTTCTGGCAGATGATCAACTTCCCCTACTTCCACAGCTTCTGGTAAGGGCTGCAGCAGCAGGGCTCAAAGCCTCTCGCTTAAGTAATGGAAGGGCCATGGCTAGGAGGGACGGCCGGAGGGCCATGGTGCTTGACAAGGGAATGGCCACATCTTTGGTTAGACACTTGCCCCTTTCCTCTGTGAGCACTGATGCTGCTCCTCACCCTGGCTCATGCCCATAGATTTACCTGCTTACCTTACCTTGCCTGCTTACCACGACCTCCTCAGCACCCGCCAAAGGGTGTTCTGCAAACCTCTGCGGTCTAAGATCGCTCCAGTTAAGCATCTTGCTTTCCAAAGGCTGCATCATGGAAAGCTGTGCCAGGAGAGATGTGATTTGAGTTATTTTAATAACGAAACTGAAGACAGTGATTTAAGCAGGACATTTCAGTGCCTGAACAACTCCTGCTCTAAGGGATACAAACAAAGCTCATCTCAAATTCATCCACATGAATCACAGGGATGATTGTGTTGTGGTGTTAAGATACCAGGGTGACTGCATTAGGCCTGGTGACGTGGGACAGGCAGTTTTGTTTGGGGTTTATGCCGTACCATTCCTGCACGTGGAACTGCCCCAGGCACCCCTGTGCTCACTGAACTCTCCTAGGAACATTCTGTAAGAAGAAAAGCCCCCAACAGCCCTTGTGCATCCTTGGTCCGGATCTTTCCCTGTCAGTGCTGTATCCTCTCAATCTATTCCTCCTTCCATCCTGTCACGCAACCAGATAGAGGGCTCTAATGTAGGACTAGTCTCTCTGAACAGGGCTAGTGTCTTGAAGCAGCAGATGATGCTGGCACAGTCTCAGCCGTGCACCGTGCACAGCCATCCTGGTGACAAAGATGGCCTGGTGTGCGTCCAGTCCAGCTGAGCTCAGCCTTGTAGCACTTCCAGCCTCCTAGTGATGCTGCTGGTCACATTCCGTGACAAAGTGCAGGGCGGGTGGGCGCTGGAGTGACTCCTGCCTCACGGATCCTGTATTCCTTGCCAGGCACGTGCTGATAGCCATGTCCCTCCTCTACTGCTGCCCTCTGGTCATCTACTTCGACGTCATCTACGAGATGCCATCGTTTAAGCCTAAGCTGGAATATTGGCCCAGTGACTCCTGGCCTGTCGCGGTGCCTTACGTGGAGCTGGAGCAATCCCACAAGCAGTGCTAGAGGCGCCTGCCCTCGAGCATCCCTCGGGCCCTGGTGCGCGATGCACTCAACTGCGTCTGCACGGGGGACGCCTCGGCCGCGCGCTGCTCCTCAAACAAGGGCGATGGGGCTAGCGAACGGGTCAGGGAGCAGCTGAGGCCTCGTGGTGCCGGGCATGAAGCAGGGTGGCAGCCCACGGCGGGTGAAGACTCAGCCCAGGCCCGCGCTGGGGAACCGCAGATCTCCTGCTGCAGCGGATGGCACCCAGAAGCGGAGGGTAAAGGATGCTTCTCGTGTTTTCTTCACTAGTCAACTGCAGCACCCCTCGCTGACAGGGGCACAGCTGCAAAGACAGAAGCCTAACTGGTGATAGCTGGGTTTGTTGGGGCTTCTCTAACTATTAACTATTAATTTTATTTATTGATATATATGGTCTTGCTCAGGAGAGCTGTGCATTAAAGCTATGGACATGAATTTGCTTTAATGTCTTCCTTCCCCTGACTACACAAACCCTGTTATCTGCCAGCCACTCACACAGGGTGGCAAAGCTCTCTCTGACCTTGGGAGGGCTATTTATAAAAATAAATCCTCCCATGCTCAGGGGACAGCGACATCCCAAAAGAGACTCTGCTGGCCCAGGCCTTGGGATGATCTACCCACCATCTGGGTTCACAACGAGCTGTGGAGCTGCTAAACCTGCACAAGACAAGAGCACAGCGCATGCTCTAGTTTCCTCTATGTCCTCCTTTTCCTTCCCTTTTGTACTGCGTTTCAGTCTTCCAGGTGTCTCCATCCCTCTTCTCAGCCCCCAGTGCTCCAAGCTCTTCCCAACGCTGATGGTCTTTGATAGCCATATACACCTTGGAGACTTCCATGCTTATGGGAATGGGTGGCTGGCAGCAGAGTGAGAAGAGGAGCCAACACGTTAGTTAAACGTCTGGGGTGCTTTGCAGAAACAGAGGAGTAGGAGGTATAAATTTCCAGAGAAAGGTCAGCGTCAAGCCACAGGCACAGGGCAAAGCTGTCCAGGTTCTCCTCGCAGGGCAGGATCAGTGAGTTGTCCCCACTCCTCTTCCCTGAGCGCTGCTGCTTCACTGTGAGGAGTTGGGCCATGCCAGAGGTCCACGTCCTTCCACGAGCAGCTGGGACGAGCCCAGGAGCAGCAACAGGCTGGCAGGGCTGCTGAGGCTGCCTCCCTGCAGCGCAGTCGGGAGCAGGCGATGCCAGCTCGGGGCACCCTGTGGTCTCCGGGTCCCTGCAAGAAACCAAAGGCAGAGGCACTTTGGGCGCTGCACAGGGTGCCACGCGGCGCCTCTGCGGTAGCCCTCCTGTGGCCACCACTGCCTCGTGGCTCCCTCTGCAACGGTCCCCACAGCCACTAGATGGCAAGTTCGGCTCGCGGACCCCACGCAATATTTCATGTGGGGAAAGGCTGCCGCGTGCAAGGGCCGAACCCCCAGGCCCGCGGCCTCCCTGCACAGGGGACAACCACGTCCCCATCTGCACGGCCACGGGCGAAACGTCGGCGCGAGGCACAGGACAAGGGGGACGCGGGGCCCCGGCCTTTGTCTGCCCGGGTGTCCCCGCGCTGGTGCGTGTCCCCTCTCCGCTCTCCTCTTTGTCTCCTCCGCATGCCATCGCTCTCGCCTCTCCCTCCGTCGCCTGGTCTCCCTTTCACTTCTCCTGCCCGTTTTGCTCCCTCCGGATCCCTCCCTCCCCGCGCGGGCCGTCCCTTCCCCCGGCCCGTCACATTCTTCTGCAGCCTATTAATAACTTCTGGGCAATTGCACCGAGTCCCCGCTGGGCCCAGCCCCTCGGCCGGCGCTGCCCCGCGCAGCCACTGAGCGCGCCGGCAGCAAGTTCAAAAGTGCAGCGGGGCTTTCAGATCCTTTCTCCCCGTCAGGGGGTGGAGGAGGCCGGCGAGCAAAGAAAGGCCTCGTTGCCAGGGAACCTGGCACAGGAAAAGGGGGTCCCACGGAAGGGAAAGGGGTTTCCAGGGAAAGGGGGTCCCATGGAAGGGGAATCCCATGGACAGGGGGTCCCATGGAAAGCGGGA
>JAWLRI010000152.1:226850-275233 GCA_034781795.1 Crypturellus tataupa
CCGCGGCCGCCGGTGGCTCCGCGAACAAAAGCCAGGAGGGCCTGGAGGGGGAGAGCGAGAAGTTGCGGAGGCCGCGGCCCCTTTGTAGCCGCGGGCAGGTTCTGGTTTCCCTTTGTTGGGAAGGGGAAAAAAAATAAAAATAAAAATTACCCTCCATTTCCACGGCAGCAACTTTGGCTCGTGGTGGCTGGGGAGCTGCGGTTCCCGGTTTTGTTCCAACTCCCGGCCCGGTTCGGAGCGAATTGAGGACGGGAGCGGCGCGCGCGAGGAGCCCAACTTTCCCTCCTCGCTCAGCAGTTCTGTCCTGCGCCTCGCTTTGCGCTTCCCTAGCTAGGCCCATCTGTTTCCCAGCTAAAATCTCTCCACCGTTCTCTCCGGCGGATGCCGCGGCGGTGACAGCCATTTGCGCCCCGCTGCAGGAGTGGGGGGACTTGCTGGCAGAGGTAGCACCATGTGAGGGGTAATTATGGAATCACTGCGCGGAGCGGGCGCTGAGCGCGGAGAAACACTCGCCTGCGAGCTGTGGAAATACCCGAGATAAAGCAAACCCACACGTACCTCCTGCGGGAGCCTCGCGTTTAGGCAGCCTGTCTCCGCGTCGTGCTCCGCCACCTCAGAAGAGATTTCTCTGAGTAAAACGCAACATGCCTTTTTTTTTTTTCCCCCCTTACTCCTTAATATGGCACTCGAGAACAGACTGCAGCCTGCGTTCGTTTCTAGCGCAGGAGCGAGATGGATTCAGTGTGGATGTGTCCTAAAGCACAGAGCGGGAAAGACAACCTGCCAAGAGAACCAACTTGCAGGGGAAGGTGACACGTAGAAAGGTTTCCATAAGGTAGATGAAGCAATTAGGTGCTTTTGTCCCCGAGTCTTAGCATGGATGCGCGGGATGGCAGCGGAAGGTATTTACTGTAAAGATAATAGCCTGGAGGAATGCGCTACGGTTGTAGTTGAAGTTCGAGCTAAACTGGGGTTCAACAAGATCGAGCTTTGATGCCTGGTGAAGCTTCCGTGTGATCTTTTTTTTACAAAGAAAAAAAATACTGAGTTTTAAGAATGGTTTATGCTTTTGTTGGAAAGTACTAATCACATGCTGAAAATCATTTTCCTATAACATGTCAGGTTAGATATGCAAAATACTTCGCTGAGTGTGAATCTTGATCTTAATCTCTGCTGTGGTTCCTTAAATGCAAAATGGGGCCAATACTCTTTCTAGGATTTTCTCTAGATTTGAGGGATTGCCCAAATATACGTTCATTTTGCAACATCATGCTCTTAATTTAGGCCCATGTGCGCTCGTATATCACACGACAGGGATATCAAGACATTTACTTTTGAGTCTTAGGTGAAGAAAGGGGTGAGGACCATGAACTGCCCCACTTATTCAACTTCCGTTTGCTGAGGCTGGGTTTGGTTGTGTTGAGTTTGAGATGGTTGTGCTGCTGGTTGAGTTTGGGTAATGGGTATGCTCAAAAATAATTTAGTAGAGAGACAAGTAGCTTAGGTGTGATTTCTTGAGCAGCCCTTGCCCTAGAATTTGTTCGATTTAACTTTTATTTGACTCACAGTTGCCTTTCTGATGTTACATCTTTTTCCTTACTCTTTTGCTTTCTCTTCGCTGTGCAAAGTCTGCAGAAATGTCTGGATCTTCCCAATTAATTTAATTTGGCTTTTAAACACCTAATTTGTGTGTGTGTGTGCACGCTTTGAATGAGACGCTGAATGCACCCTTTTTATTCCATGATCCAGGAGTGCAAATCAAAATCAGGTCATTTTAGTGCAAGCATTTGTTATACCTGAGACTTTATCTTTGAAGGACTATTAATAAAATATGTAATAAATGTATGGAGTACCATAGCTGTACTCTTAACGAATGACATGCTTATTCTAGACAATATCATAGTCCAGCAATTCATGATCTCATTTGTTCTTTTAAGATTACCCTTTTGTCAGTGCTAGGAATCCTGTGAGCTGTGAAAAGCGAGTCTCTCTGACACTTTCTAGTAATAAAGGTTCTGCGATTAGAACTTTGCTGACAATTCAGTCTGTGACACGGATAAACCTGCTTCTCTTCTGAAACGATTTTCTCTGCAATACTAATATTAGGAAAATAATTAGGTGGGAAATGGTGTTAGGAGCTATTTTTAATGATACCTTCTCTGATTGACAACAGTTCAGTTTTCAGAATGAGCCTGATCTCCCTCTGGAGACTGTTGTGTTCTTCTCCTGCTGATACCTAGCTCTGTCTGTCAGTGAAGCTCAGCATAATATATATAATATGTAACCTGTTCCCTTTTCCTTATGTCCTTACCTGTATCCTGAAACAGTGCACGGTTCAAGTAAAACTGGAGCTGGGGCACCGAGCCCAACTGCGGAAAAAACCCACAACCGAAGGGTTTACTCATGACTGGATGGTGTTTGTCCGTGGCCCGGAGCAATGCGACATCCAGCATTTTGTGGAAAAGGTGGTCTTTCGGCTACATGAGAGCTTCCCTAAACCCAAACGCGGTGAGTATGTTTTTGATGACGTGTAATTAGGCCTTTTCCGCCTGTGAGCGCATTGTGCAGGCCTGGTTTGGTCTTGTACTGTCACATTTCAATAAAATATTTCCTTCGAGAGGAGCAAAAATGTGCATTGCGTGCACTTGAGTCTTGACCTTTACCATTGCTGTTGAGGAAGGTCAGGGAGAATGGGACCTTTCTTCTAATGAAAGGGTCAGGGGTGAGACGCTCGCTCCTCTTATTTAAGCATTAGTATATTCAGCTTCTGAAGACACTTAGTGACAGCAGAAGGTAATTCATGTTGCAGAATGGGTGAGATGGGTTTCATTGGTTGATCTGAGCCAACAGAAGCTGGAAGCATGTGATTTGTGTGAGGTCTTCAAATACTGCAGTGGTGTATATATATTTTGTTATATATTGTCTTTTGCATTGGGCAGCAAGCAGCTATCAGTATTCCTACAATTTCTAGTCTACAAGTGCCACATCAGGTAGTATTTAAGCCGATATAAATCAATGCAGCCCAAAGGGTGGCCTCTCTAGCTCTGCCCATAGGACCCAGCTGCATGCCTGCGTACAGTCGCTATGCACCCAGCTGGGTTGGGGAGGATATAACCATTTTGTAACATCATTTTCTGCTGGATTATCCTTTACTCTTTGCGAGTGTGCAGCAATGTGAACCTTACTGTTGGCACCAGACGACAGGAATGCAAGGTTGAGGGTGGAAAAGCAGGATTTGCCCTTTTCGGCAGCAGCCTAAGATTGTGTAACTGCATGTGCAGTGTTATTGTTAGGTAGTGTTACCAGGAACGCTGCCTGGCTAAGGGTACTGCTATAAATTACTTCATAACACACATTCTTTGAAACACCATTTTTGGAAGCTTGCTGGTCAGGCAGGATGTTTTAGGACTACTGACTTCACTGGTTATTTGTGGCAGTCCGTGGTTAGGGAGCACCTCCAAGGTGTTGGGCTCATACAAGCGGCCATTAGTAGGTGTATGTTGATTATGTCTCTTTAGGATTGATGTGGTAAAACTGATACGTGATAAGCAATTGTGATGCTGAGCTGGAAGCTAATTCATAGAATAAAAGTTACAATCTGCTCTAGTTCAATTCTTATCAGCAACTGTAATTAGTCTGTTACAAACATCAGCATTAGAATAGTACATCCTCTCTGCTTAGTGGGTTGCTGTATTATTTACCTTTAAAAGAGGCTTTTTTTCTGTCTAAGAGTTTTTAAATATTTCTTTAAACTTTGCCTTTGAGTAAAGAGTGTCAGGATTGTGCTTAAATTGTATGGTGAACAAAAAGCAGAAAAGCTGAGCACGATAGGGTTTTAATTGATATGAGATCCGAGTTAAAGCAAGTCAAGAGGTTTGTGTTATTTTTTACATGCTCTTCTGTCATAGTTGAGTGGAAGGAATTTCAAGTGCTGCTTGCTAGTGTCTTTATGATGGTAGAAGTGCTTAGAACTGGGGATAATCTAGCAACATTAAAGGAAATTAATTTGTATGTTTTTTAGGTTTGAGAGAAATAGTGTTTCCTAATCATATTAATCCCTTGAAATTCTCTAAACAGACTTGCATTAACTTTCCCTAATGACTTCAGTGACTTTATTTACATGTACTATAGCGCATGAATTATATGCAAGTGCATCCAGTTCCTAAGAGGGAGAACATCTGTGGTCCCGTGTCTGTGCTGACAGCAGGTCTATATAGTTAAGTCATGGCCAAATGCTCCTAGATTCCTTCAAATCAGCTACCACTGCACAAAATACAGTCGTTGGTGGTAGGAAGGACTCTGCAACATGAAGAGACAGCTAATGGTGGGGTTCATAAATGTCGGATCTTAAAAAATAAACTTCGCCTTTCTATACCGCTCCAATTCCCAGTGTTTGGGAAGTGGTGTTTGTTGCAAGATGGCTTTACAAGGCGCTCTGCAGCGTGGAGCAGCAGAGGAAGGTAATTCTGTTTCTCTGCCTCCAGAGAGGGAAGGAATCAGGTTGAGTCTTGGGAATGGGAGTGTATTTTATGGCTCCTTTCTGTGGGAGGAGCTCGGAGTGGCACTCAGGCTCTTAACTAAGCCTGTGACCACCATCTTACTTTGGTTTTCAGGAAGGTTGATGCTTTAAATGCAACCCGAGTTGCCAGAGACCCGTTTCTCATCTTGCAACTTTTGCATCCGATTAAGCTGCGCTATGATAAAATTCATGTTTGTGTGTTTTCTTTGCAGTATGCAAGGAACCCCCCTACAAAGTGGAGGAGTCTGGCTACGCAGGCTTCATTATGCCCATTGAAGTGTACTTCAAAAATAAGGTAGAATCCGATTCCTGGTCTTATAATTGTTTTGAGCTGTGCCAGATCCTGAAACTGCATGACAGAAAGACTCTAAGTTATGTGACTGTTTTATGTGTGTGGTTTTTATTACTCTAATAAATAGAATTTAACTGGGAGTTGGAGACTTCTGCCAGGCTTAAAAAAGAGAGCAGTTTGTAGAAATGGAGCCACATAGAAAGCTAATCTTGGGATAGAGTGATGGGCCATGGGATTCTGAAAGGAGATTGTAGCACTTGTTACAAGGTTTTCTAACATAGATAATGTAAAAGCAGTTTAAAATATTTTATGCAAATACGGAAATCTGTTTTAGAATTCTAACTTAATATTTTTAAAAGTAAATACTATTTTAAATATAACCTGTAGTTTTTATTTACAGTCTATTTAAATGCTTTTATTTACAGTCTTATTAAAATAACTGTGCAAATGTCAGTAGTGTCAGCCCAATACAAAGGTTTGTGTTTATAGGAAATGTTCTTACAGTGATATTAAAACTATTGTATCTCTGATTCAATAATTTTCCAAAAAGAAAGCATTAATATTTTTTAATTTTTAGATGTTTTGCCAACCAATATATACTAGTTAGATCTGGGGATTTATTGCGTGCTGTAAGTCCTAGCGCAGAGGGTACATGCTGCATGGCTTGAACAAGGTTATGAAAATAGGGATTTGGTCACTTACATATCAGCTCTTTCCGCGCAGTTGTTTTGTTAAGCATAAATACTGAAATCGTTCTGGATTTGATTACTGTGTTTAGAATAAAACGTGCAAGTTGCTGCGCTTATTGTTCCAAAGAGGAACCTAGATAAACTACAAATTTAAACATTAAGTCACCTCACAGTATTGTAAGTTCCCACCCACTCTCCGCCTAAGCACAAGCAATTAGCATATGTTTTGTGTATAGCAGACCACATGTAATAACCTCTTTCTGCTTAGCTTAGCAGCATCTTTTAGGAGCACATCTCCCACAAATGTATCTGGCTACGTTTTCCTTCTCACCCTACTCTAGGGCAGTGTTTTATTCTGCTGGCGTCACCAGATTGCTCCAGATAGTAGCCAAATAATGAGACTGCGAACTGCCGGGCGAAAATTTTGTTTTCTAAACCTAGAGCTTTTGCCCACAGCTTTCTTGGGGGTGGGGTAAGCCAGAAGGATGTGAAGAGAAATGGCAGTTAGAGAGCAGGGGATGGAAGCTGTTGATAGAAGCAAAGGCACCGAAAACTATGATTGAGCGCACAAAACAGAAAAAAAAAACCCTCAAAGGCTTAAAAGTAGTTTGACTTCTGGTGGCTTTTCTGAGGTTTTGAATGGAAATCAGGAAGCTGCTCGTCTGCACTGTGTTCAGGCCTAGTTCAGGTTCAAAATCTACCTTTGCCTTCCTGACAAAAAATGTGCGCTCCTCCCCTCTAACGGCTGGGAAGGGGAGGCTCGCACGACTGCGACGGCTGAGCTATGGTTTTTTGCTCTCTTAGCTTTTCCGCCCAGCGTTTCTCACAGTTGTTTTTCCCCTCCAGACCTCTCGCATATTCTCCCTCACTGCTGTTTCTCCTTTATATCGATATTTGTATCTATTTGCACTTGATGGTGTTGTCTGCTGCCCGTATTCCTATGTTTTCTGTCTTTCCATCCCGTGTATTCACAAACTCCTTGCTGAGCATGGAGCTGACAGCTTTTCTGAATCTAACTTGGTTTCATGCCCACCGGGGTCATCGCTGCGCATTGTTCCTATGCACGTGACTGCATAGCTGTGCTTTCTAACATTAGGGATGTGAGGACTTTTTTAAAAAAGGGAAATAGGTGGCCCCTGTTCTTGGTGGAAACAATGGAAGTGGCAGCTACTTTGGGAGAAGGCTGGTTTTGACGTTTTTGTCCTCAGAGGAATGGAAAACAGCTTTAGTTCTAACGATTTTTTAATAAATCTTCAAAATACTCGTCTGCTCAATTTTGTAGATGTGAATATTATAGGGAAGCTCTTCTTTACTTTTAATTTGATTGCTAAACTGGCTAATTATGGAGCTCAGGATGGCACCTTCAGCACATTAAATCGGGGCAGGCTGTGGTTGAAGGGGGAATTTAACCACTTCCGTCTTTCAACACAGCGTTTGAACTGACCCCTATTCTCAAGTTCAACCATGAGCTTGAAATATGAGCTATATCTAACTTTGCTTTTAATATTGAAAAGTGGTTTTGTAGTCCTTATGGCAGAAAATGTTATATTCTCTTCATACTCGAAAATTAAACTTGGTACTTCTGATTCTTGGAAGCTTAAAAGCTGCCTGAAATTGGGAAAGCTCCTCTGACCCCTCTTGCCTGGTGCTAAAGCCGTCTTGAAATACCGAGTTCTGTGACTATTTCAGGAAATGGAAAAGTAAGAGCAGAATGGTCCTGCAAAGACAGAATATGAGCAAAGATGGGTGTATAATAGAAATTCAAAAGAGAAGGAAAGAGGAAAAAAAGAGAAGGCATGGCAAAGGTTTAAAATGTAGTCTGTGTTCTCCTTCACTGGTGAATGTGACATTAAGCACCTAATAAATAAGTATTTTTTTACTACCTAAAGGCCATATGTTCACTCTGGTCTCTGTAAACCTGTTGACGCTGGTGGGGATCAGCTGTTCTGTGTGGAGCATATATTGTCCTCAATTTGCCTGAATTGATTACAGTGTTTGGGACTCATCCTTGAGTAACTCTTTTCAAGTAGAGATATTACGGATTGATTTGGGGATTGCATAGAAAATGATGTGCTTTATAGGTGGCTGGACAAAATGAGGAGGGTGGTGCTTTTTGACCATGTGTTCTCTATGTTCTAGCGCATTTCTGTGATGACAGAAGAGTGTCCCTTCAGACAAACTGAGAATCACAGTAGCTTTGGGTTTTATTTATCGATGCATATTTATTGATGCTTTAGAAAGGTGAGAAGCAAGAGGATTTGAAGAGGGAGTGAGCTGGTCTGTGAAGACTCATCTTTTCTAGGACTGTCTGAAACTTTTAATTCCACAATTTAAGCTTCTTTCTTCATTTTTTTTTCCATTCTCTGTCCTAAGTTGTTAAATAGGATAGTGAGTAAGGGTTGTCGGAACCAGTTTTCCTTGCTTTGGCTCATGGAAACAGTCCTGTCCACAGCTGCAGGATTTTTTTTTTTTAATGTTTTAAGAATATCTTTTAACGAGATTCATTATTTGCTTTATTTTTAGGCAGCTTTGCCTAAAACTGCCTGTGAACTCCTTTCCTTTTTCCATTACCCATTTGGAGCAGGAGATTTGGTGCTTTTGGCGCCTCCGAAGCTTTTGATGCCTTTGTCTCACCAGGAAGTGTCAGCGGAGCATCAAAAGTGCTGTAAGAGCCTGGTTTTACCCTGAAGAAATACAGCTGTGGTGGGATGTGCTTCTCCTTCCTGTGCTGTATTCACCCAAAGTCCTTTCTGCGTCTTGTCTTTTGAATTATAGAACAGATATTTTTATATGTTGATGTGAACCTGGAGAGTTTGTTTTTCCAAATTTGCTGGGGTGTCCCAGTGGCTCAAACAAGCAGCCACATTTGCATTCCCACTTGGTGCCCGTGACCAGCTAGAGCCTTTGCTTCTGTAACTGAACCTGAAAAGCAAACGGCAGGATCCCAGCAGGTTAAATCAGAAAGGTTTTGTGAGCACAGCCGAGTAAAGGTAGCAGATCATTTGGGACTGTTGCACTGAAATGTTGCATTGCTATTGCTATTTTTGAACCCTTTGTGTTTCTTCCTGCAATAAGGGCTGCTCTTAGTAGCTTCTGCTGCTTGAATCAATGCAAACTGGGTGCAATAAAAGCAGTGCTGTTTCTCCAGAGCTCTTTCCTTTCACTTTCCCCCCACCTGATCTCAACAATCTTGAGATTTTATTTATTTATTTTTCCTGCCCTCATTGTTGTCTCCAAATACATCTCTTACAGCAATGGCACATTTTAACCAGGAGGCTGCAATACGGGCGCATCAGTGGTTTTAAGTTGCATTTTTGTATCCTAATTAGAGCCGACTCCCCCCAAAAGCCCTTCGTGTTATTGGAAAGTAAGGCAGAAAATCTTCCTGCAATATAGATAAGCTGTTGTATTAAGGTGTGTTTAAAAGATATTACCTCCAAATTTGAGAGTTAAGAGACAAAAAGGTCTCAGGATTTGCGTTATGGAATACTGAATATAGAGTCTTTTCCTGTAGTGAAAAGGGAAGAAAAGTCAGTGTTGTTTTGTTTTCAGTTAGGTTCAAAGTAAACATATTCTTCCCTTCCATATTATTTGTAGATATATATGTATATGTGTGTGTGTGTGTATATATATATATATATATATATAATATATATAAAGGAGGAAGGAAATAATGTGTCTTTCAAAGCAGTGCATAGGAGTTTGTATAGCAGGGTAAATGGAACTAAAGAACCTTAAAACAAAGTATGAGGATCTTCAATATGACAGTAATTCATAAAAGTCTCCTAAGAAAGGCCACCAGAGAGGTTATTTTTGCCTAATTCCCTCTATTCAACAAATGAGGGCAAGATTTGCATAGGTTCGATTATATTTTGTTGGGTAGATTTGAGTGTGTTTCAGGTGTTACTTATTTACTCAGCGTTGCTGCAAGGATTTAAAATTCATCATATTTGCCTATACTTTAAGCACAACCACTCTGTTGCTCGTGTTTTTCAATCTGTACTGTATGGACTTCTGTACCAAACCTTCGCCGTATCCATGCATGCTGCACGGGAGCAGTGCCTAATCCTCACTTTTGATCTGTTGGAAATTCGTGGGTATTATCAGCTCCGCGTGAGCAGACTGGTTTCCTAGTTGAAACACCCATACTGTGCATTTCGAGAGCTCTGCAGCTAGATACACTGCAGTGCCTGGCCTGAAAGCACTGGGAAATGTAGCAGCTTCACCGGCATCGTAACTTGGATGTGTAAGTGCTAGTAGATGGATACATGCCCCTCTCTGAAAATTAGAAAAATATACTCGCTGCTGCATTCCAGCAATTACCTTAAAACAGAGGAGATTTCCCCAAACTGGTTGTTGATTTAATTAACCCTGTAAAATCTCAAATATTGGCCTATTCACTTTCAAATATCCTGGCTTGGAGCTCCTTGGAGGACTAGTCAGACGGGTTGTGCAGGCCTGGGAAAGGGGTTTCATTTATAGAGACGTTATGAACCAGTTACAGCTAAATGACTCTGTCAGGCTGGATCTGTGGCAAAAAGGAAGTTGTGTTAGAAGTTATGGTTATTGAATAACCATGAGGCTGCTTCCTTGGTGTGCTAGATTTTTTGTAGATAATTTTGTTTTATGGCTTTCTAAAAGTGATTTATGAGCTCTGTGCGCATGCTACCAGTGAAATTCTTTTGATTTGTGCGGGTGGCAGAGGGCACACGCCCTGCCTTGCAAACGGGACCAGGAAATTTCAACAAAAGACTTTGAAAACACTCCTCCTCTTACAGAAGGTGCCAAAAGAACTTTAACCTGTTACTTCAGTACTCCAAAGTAAAATAAAGCAACTCTAGAATTCATAACAGTGCAGCCGTGAGGCTGGAAAATAGCAAGGTTAAAGTGCAGTGTGTTCAGGTTTGGAGAGCAGCAGTAGAGCGCAGTAATTCCATGGATGGACAGAAATTTATAGGGATTGCAAATGCTTGGAGCTTGGCCCTGGCTTTGCAGTGCAGTCTTCTGGTTGACTTCTCCATTGGCATCTCAGACCGAAGGGCCAGATAGAAAGTGAGTTTCTGAGATGACTTCCTTGCAGATCCCATACCAGACCCTTTAGAAAGGGTTATGGTCAGGGATCAGTAAAATATTCACAAAAGCTTCTCCTGTTCTCAGTTTCTTGATTTATATGTTGAGGGTAGAAGATCAGAAGCTGGATCTGTCTAAGGGTAGAGCTCGACTTGTCTCTGTAGTTGCTACTCAGGCAAGTAACCCAGGAGTGTGGAAAGTGACAGAGGTCACAGCTTTCTCAGTGGACGAGCTGACTGCCTGCACCAGTGTTCTTGCAATGAAAAACTACCTGTCCTTCATCCCAGTTCCAAGCAGGAGGACAGAGAGATGCCAACACCTTACTTGGAAATGTCTCCAAGCGCAGCAGTGTGGCTTTCCATTTGGATGTTGTGTGGGTTCGGGTCAGCTGGGAGAAGAGTTCCTGGGCTTTCCCATGTGAGCGTGTTTGTTGTCAAGAAGAGAACGTTTAGGAATTCTGAATGGATTAATTTTTGGAGTGTTTTGAGCTGTAATTTTTAGCTGTGGATGCAGTAAATGAGAATAAGCCAACAAAGCAGCTTTCGGCTTTGAGACTTCTGCAGTTTTCTTGCAGGAAATATTTTGTTTGAATTTTTTCCTGTGGAGTTAAAAATTAGAAACTTAGAAATTCAAAGCAGTGCTGTAATTTTTGATGGAACCATTTATTTGGATGGCGTCTCCTGATGTCCTGAGAGGATAGAAAGGATATTTTAATGACTGTAATACTTAAATTAGACTTGATTCTCAGAATGGTCATAATCCTAGAGTCTGAGAAAAACTTCTGACTTTTTAAACAGTGGAAGGTGATCATGGAAATACAAATATTTGGGAGGTTCTGTGGTACTTTTGAATCCATGTAACTAAGGGGGTATGTAAGATAAAAGGGAAATGAATTCTCAGCTGCAGTTCCCATCTCCCACTCTGAAAGCAACCAGGCAGATGACAAAGCAGAGCTCTGATAATATGGGATCGAAATCTAAAGCCTGTTTTTTGCTAATATATCCGAGATCAAATGATTCCATGTTGTAAACAAGGAACGTTTTGGAAATAATTCTTTTCAGGCCACATTTCAGGCCTTCATTTAAGTCTGTTAGACTATGAGCGAACCTGTGCAGCTGCCGTAACTCCAATGTAAGAATGCACTAACAAATGCAGAGCTTACTAATGATGCAGTTAATGAAAATGCTCCTTGCAGGAAAGCAGAACATGATGAGGCAATACATTTGCAGGTAGATATTTCTTTCGTCTTCCCGTTCATGTGTTTTGATGGACATTGAACAATTTCAAGTGTACCAGTATTCTCCAGAATGTTCTGAGACAGAATTTGAAGACCCAATCTTGTTTATTAGGGTATTTTTGTTTTCTGAGATGAGACGTTTCTGTGGTCTGTAGTTGCTTGGGTGTCTGTCTGCCCCTGTTCTGAGAGGGAGTTGGGATCCAAGAACCCGACTCCCAGGTAGGCTCCTGGTACCACTTTTGATGTAAACCAGATGGACTCAGATGCAGATTTTATCTTTGGGAGTACAGCAGTTTGTACAAGCAGTGCCTTTGCCAGCTACATCAGTATCCCCCGAGCGAACAGCAGGAATCAGTGTGGTCTGAAGCAGTTTGACGCTTCAACCTATTTTCAGCAAATCTAATGGCTTGGGCGAGGAGCCCGCGGCGTCTGTTCCCGTACGACAATGCGACTGCACCAGGACCCGAGCTGCTGCATGTGAATTGTGGAGAGGACTGCTGGGCAGCTGCTTGATGTTGCGCGCTGAATGAGGCATGTGGGATGCATTCATGTAAATACTGAATGCACTGCAAGGCTCTGCGGGTTTTACGGGAGGCTTTTTTTTTCTTTTGCCATGTTTGAATTTTCCCCTTGAAATAGAGGAGACGCCATAATGCTCGGAAATGGTGCATCAGTGTTTGTAAGGAACAAGTAGCTTGCAGCATTTCTGACTTTCACAATGCAAAGGGGCTCCTGCAGCGTGCTGTTTTGCACAGCAAAATGCCCAAGAGTTTCCTCTGCTTCTGCAGCAGGTGGAACAGAAGCAGTGAGCCGCAAATGATCCCCAACCCGCACACAAGCTCCGGATTTCTGGAGTGAAAGTGCTCTTAGAAAGCTTAAAAGCCTGGGATATCTTCCTATTCAACTGCTGCACTGTGCATACTGAAAAGGATTTTACAACCCAAGTCATTCTTTTATCATTGCATTTAATCTTTTCTCAGTATCCACAGAGATCCTGCAAGTTCAGAAGTTGCCCTTCCTCTCAATAAAGGATTATGCTTTCCTTAATATTGATATTTATAGGGCTGTTGTTTCTCAAAGAAGATAGCATCTGAATTCCAGTGAAAACAGAATATTCAATTAAAACTCGTGTACTTGCTTTGCTAGAGTTGCTTAGACAGCTTTAAACAGACAGGTACCAGTTAGTATCTGTGTCTCTAGTTGTGTGGTATTTTTTTTTCCAAGGAAAAGCCATGTCTGACTTTCTGGTGAAAGTTATGTTAACTTCAGGCATTTTCAGCTCTTCTTTTTTTTCCTGGCTTTGAAAAGAGCTCTGATCTCATGATGAAAAACCATGAATGCAGCACTTACTCAGTGGGCTTTTTCAGGGATTTTAGGAGTGACCAGTTGAAACCTCTAACCTAGTGCGCTTGCCAAACTTCTGGTTTCCCAAAGTTTTCTGCTTTCTTGGTTTTAGGAGGAACCGAAAAAGGTTTGTTTCACATATGACCTCTTCTTAAATTTGGAGGGGAATCCGCCCGTGAACCACCTCCGTTGCGAGAAGCTGACTTTCAACAACCCCACCAAGGAGTTCAGACGCAAACTTATTAAGGCTGGCGGGGTAAGTGCTGGGGAGAGCTGAAGAAATTGAAATATGACTGTTAATGCTAAGGCAATAAAGCCTGCAGAAACGGAGAGCTTGTGAATGGCGCCCGCTGCTCATTTGACAGTGAGGGACATCTGTGACCTGGCTACTGTCGTGAGCTGTATCAGTACAAAAGAGTGCGAGAAAATGGAGACGTTTTCAGCAGATTTCTGATTTGTCTTTGCCATAGGAAAGATTAATACTTGGTGGTGCTTTGTCAACTTACGTCCTCCAAACCTGGAATCAGCTGATGCTTGCTTAGATAATAAAAATTAAGACTTCAGAGTCAAAATAGCTATGGGGGAGCAGGGGGGAAGGAAACAAGCAAACAAAAAAAACCAGATATAGTCCTGAAAGGCTGCTGCAGTGGACAAATTACTACTAGAGGGAAATCAGGATGCAGTGGTAGACTAAGGAAATTATCTTCAAATGACTATACAAGATCTAGGCAATTTAGTTCCAGTCACAATATGCATGAAACTATTAAGCAGTTGGAGGAGGTCACGAGGGTATTCTGGGCACTCCTGTATGTGATGATATATAATTCCTTTCTGTTCGAGGACTTTATTTGACATAAGCGTGATTGCTGGCAAATTTTTCTTCTGCAAGACATCGTTCCAACCTGAACAATATTTAAAAGAAGAGGGAAGAGATGGAAGTTGTGAGGAAGTTTGTCAAGAATCAGTTGTATGTGTGGCAAGTGTTCCAACCCGATTTGTGCAGATCTTTGTCCAGGCTTTTCTTTGTCAGTAACCCAGGGCTTCCAAGAGGAAGGTGCTTATTTCAGCCATACTAGAACAGGATTTTCGTATTACGATTTTGGTCATACATGATAGAGTTCTTTAAATATCAAAATGTTTCATCTATGAATCTCTTTTGATGCTGTTCACCTGGTATCTTCTTGACTGCATACTTCATCAACAGAAGTTAGGGAGGAAGTTTTTCAACCAAACTTTTTTGAAGAGATTTCTTTAAATACAGGGAAGGTAAGAACAACAGATGTGTCACAGAGGTCCACGCTTTGTGTTGAGATCTTGCAAGAGAGAGTCCCATGGATTTTTTCGGAAAGAATCCAGATTTTCCCACATCGATGGAATCTTGCACATTCCTTTGGAATTTACTTTGCTTCCAAACTGTTTGAAGAATAAAAGCATTGGCAGTAGAACACACAGTTCTTGTCCATAGCTCTGTTGCCTGCTCGTGCTCAGAGTATCAGAGTTCCCTTTGGGAATGACACTTGATATTACATCTTGCCTTTTATTCTTTATGTTTTTAATGTTCTGTATTTCAGGCATTGCCTTGGGACTAAGCATCTTAACTGGAATTATAGAGACAATATCTTTTATGGCCTTTAAGGGGAGAAAAGATCTAAAAGATGAATAATAGCGTGTTTCTCGAGCGAGTGACTTAAGCTAAACATGTGTTAATAGTCAATGTTTCTTTACTCCTACATATTTTTTCTCCTCTTTATTACTAGGTGATGGTAATGCCAGAAGGAGCAGAAACTGTTTCAAGGCCAAGTCCTGATTATCCTATGTTGCCCACAATACCACTCTCCGCCTTCTCTGATCCCAAGAAAACCAAACCATCCCACGGGTCAAAGGTCAGTGAAGCTTGCTTTTCAGTCACCCCGAGGTGCAATCTTTCAGGTCTCTGCTCCTCAGCCTGTTTAGCAGATGCTTGTAGCTCCTTCTTACCCAGAAAACTTCCCTTGTGCTCTGTGGCTGAGTCTTTGGGCAATCTGCATTGTCCTTTCTTTCTTGCAGCTTCTTCCCAGTTAGAGCATTGATTTTTTTTCTTAGCAATTAACAGGGGACATGTGGTCATCTGCAGTAGGGCTTGTCATCTCGCATAAGCTTGAAATAAGAACATCTGTTTAGGATGTTTCTTCTCTTGCCCTCTAAATTTAGGAGGGCTCTTCATTGCTAGACTTCTCTGGAGGGATAAATGTCCCTGGAGATAAATGTCCAAGACGAGGACTCTCTGGTGAACCAAATCTTGCTGCTGAACTTGTAGGGCAGAGAAAGTTGCATTAAGTCCTCGCTGATCATTCGGGCTTGTGTCCATGATGCTGAAGATGAAATACCTGCATCTTTGCTGTCACGTAAAACTGTGTTCAAAGTCCTGAGAGATTTCATTTTCATAGCAGCAAGGCTAAGTATAGAGTCAACGTTTCATCTATCAGTAGAGCTACTGGGATAGTGGCATAAAGAGCATAAAATATGCTCTACTTGGTGAAACTGGTGATTTCAAGATTTGATGTTTGCCTCTAGCTATACCTAGCTCAAGTTCCTGAGACTTCACAAGAAACTCGAATTTTTTTACCTTTCGCTTGTCTCATGAAACTACCTTTGTGTAATTGCACATAGGAGGGCCTGTTCTCTTGATATTCACAGTGTGATTCGAAGCGGATTGCATATGCTTTATCAGTCTGAACAGTCACAAACATTAACAGCAATTCATTTTGTCGCGTAATTCAATTCTGCTTCTCGTTTTCTTCGGGGCTCTGAACTTTTATTACTTGGCTTTGGCCAAGTCTTCTGATCTAGATATTGCAGAGCAGTGTAAAGATGCCTTATCTGTTAGTGGCTGATTTAATTTTGGAATTAAGTGTTAGAAAATGGAGAAGAAGAAAGAAAAAAAAAAAAAGGCTACACGAGTGCTGGTGAAAATTGCCAGTGGCTAAAGGAACAGCTTGCTTCCCTTCCTCCACATTGCCCTCAAAGGTGCACATGTGTTTGAATCTCAACTTGTCCAGTTCATATTACAGTGTTTCCCTGCAAGATTTATTTCTCTTAAGTGTTTTGAGGTCATATATAAATTGCAAAAGGCCGTACTCCTTTGGCATTGCCTATACCTGTCTCCTAAGATAGGCAGGGTCCAAGTGATTGCTGTCTCAGTGCTCTAATTCAGGTTGATAAATGCCTGTTGTTATCGGAGACGTTGGCTTTCTTGTGGCTGTGGGGGAATTGAGTGTTTCTTGCCAAGGTGCAGTTCGGTTGACGTGGTAAGTTCAAGGCTGGGCTGCCAACAGAACTTGCTTTTGCTGTGGCCATGATTTAATCTAATAGATCTCTTCAGTTGACTGCTCTTTCCCCCTAAAGCTTGTGTGTACTGAAGGAAAACTGTAGTGAAACTCTGTGTAACCAGGTTGACTGCGATCACTCTTACCTGGCTGCAGACGTTCACCCTGCAGATGAAATCTGAGCTAAACCTCCAGCCTCTCTGTGCAGACCACGCAAGGAGCAGGCGTTTCTGAAGCAGGTTCTGTCCTGTGCTGAAGCACATGTTTAAGTGCTGGATGTCGATAGCCTTGCAGCTGAAGGACAGAAATCTCGATGTCTACCTCAGAAGTAGATAAGTTAGAGCTGTGTGGGTGGATGTCTACTTGAAGCAAATGCTGCTGTGATTTATCAGCATGTATTTTATAGTTCTGTGCAGCGTTTCTCTTTTTTACCTAGCTTGTGTGTTTCTGTTGCTGAATTTTAGGATGCAAGCAAGGAAAGCAGTAGGGCATCCAAGCCACACAAAGTAACCAAGGAGCACAGAGAGAGACCAAGGAAAGATTCTGAGAGCAAAAACTCCTCCAAAGACCTTGAAAGAGAACAGAACAAACCTTTGAAAGACTCCTCCAGGAAACCAACCGAGAACAAACTGCCTAAGGAGGAGAAGGCACCTCCAAAAGCTGCTTTCAAGGAACCAAAACTGGCCGTGAAGGAGACCAAACTAGAGAACACCTCTCCAAAGGGTGGGCCACAGCCGGAGTTAAAGTCTTCCAGCAAGAGGCCCTCCAATGTGGAGTCACCAAAGCCTAGTGCCAAAAAACAAAAAAAGAGCAGCTCCAAAGGGGTAAAGAACATCCTCGGGACATCTCCCAGAACCTCGTCTTCCTCATACCCAGAGAAGAAACCAACCAAGGAGAAGATGAATGCCAAAGTGGAAAAGGTAAAATCTGAAAGTGAGGCCAAGGAGATCAAAAAGCCTGTGGAAATGGAGGAGTCAAATTCAGAGGATGAAACTTCTTTCAAGTCAGAGGTGAGCATGGGTTAGAGTTTTTGAGCAAGCTGATTTAAATAGCTGCATGAAAAATGTCTTCAAAAATACTCAGACAAGCCAGAAAAATGCTTAGGCATACTTGTCTCACAAAACTCTTTGAAAATCCTATCACTGTTACCATTACTGCTGCCTGCTTTACCTCCTGTTTCACATGTGCATTTCTATTGAGATGTATCTGCAAGTGGTTACCTCATTGTCAGAGTTCAAGGTTATGGTGTAGCATTCATTTCTTGCAGTGACCTTTTTAGAGCACAGGTATAGACCTGCTTTCTACCTGCTTACGATAACATGCTGTTGAGCTTGGTTTTACTTTGGAAATGGAGTAAATAGTTTCAGTTTTGCTTTTGAAAAATAAATAATATGTAAACAACAACAACACCCTCGTTCCTGAGAGGACCTCTGAGAAATGTAGTGTTGGCTAAAGCTCAAATACAACCACACGCCACTAAACCTAAATAAGTTGCTTGTAAAACATAAACCAAATTATATACTTCTAGTACTATTTTAAAAAGTTATTTAAATATATCTTTTTTCCTTTTTACAACTAAGGACATTCCTCATCTTCCATCTTCTAAAAAGCTTTTTTCCAAAGGAAACTAAATAAATAAAGTAGAGGGAGAGGTGGAAAAACAGCTGAAATCCAGACTCCTGCTACTTTTCTCTGACATTTTATGTTTACTGTTAAAAAGCCATGCATCCTTTTATAGGAGCCACACGGCTTCCTGCTGACCACCTCTAGAAAGATTTATTTTACTAGCATAAATCTGCTAGGTAAAATTTGTAGTGTGATTTTAAATAGCCTCATAATGCAGTATATATTGGTGGATTTATTCAAAAAATACTTTTTTTCTTTTTTTTTTTCCCCCCAAAAGATTTGCAACAAAAGGCTTTGAGGAAGTGCTGAATTAAGATTTTCTGCAAAGCTTTGCACAAATGAATTGCGAGGTAGCTCTGGTGGCGGGAATCCAACAACTCCTGTCCACTTTTAGCCTCGAGCCTGAAGTGCGTTGGTGCAAAAGCAGCTCCTCATCTCCATTTAAAACGTGGCCCTCACTGCAAGCCTCTGTCCTCTGCCTGTCCCTGTAAACTCCTCCGTATCTCGTAGCTCATCGTGTCTCAGGTGCCATCTCGCTGCAGCTTGACCGCAAGCTGATACTGCTGCTCAGGTGTCCCCTGAAACCGCAGACGGGGGCAGTGGTCCCGCAGCATCTGCCGCAGTCCCCTCGTCCCCACCAAGCCGTCCACCTCCCTGCCCTGCGCCCGCCCTCGTGGTTGTCGGATGTTTCCAGAGTTGCTTGAGCACCGACCCCGGAGGAGGAGGACGGGGGGGGAAAAGCTGTGGCAGCTGCCAGGCAGGTCAGCTTAGGTTTCTCTGGCACTTGAAGCTTCAGGATACAACTGCATAATGCATTGGCACCGGCAGAGAGGACTGTTTGAGTGGCTTTTCCACCCTGGGGGGTTTCTTTTTTGCTCCCATGGCTGCAGTTTGCTCCGCCGGCGTTTGTAGTGCTCCAGCTGTTAGGGATCGGCGCGGTAAGCCACATCACTAGAGCGAAGGAGCAGCTGGAGGTGGACCGGGGCCCGGAAACTCTTAAATCAGCTTCGCTGCTGAAGCCAACGGGTTGTGCAACGTGCTCCAAAGCTGCACCGCGGCCGTCGCTTTGAGCTGACATCTTTGCGGGCTGCTGTTAAAAGGAACAGCCTTGCTCTTATTTGGGCTGCTGGCACGAGGGCTCCTTGCAATGGGCTGCAGAGTTTTTCCTCCTCTTCCAGTCCCTGCAGAAAAAGTCCCCTCTTTTTTTTTTTTTTTTTTTCTTTTTCCTTAAATACCGTTTCATTTTTCAGCAAGATCCTTTCCCCAATCTGGCCTCATGCTTGGCTGCCTGAGTGCCGGTGCTGACAAAAGCGAGAGGCCGACCCGGGAGGGCAGAGCTGTTTTTTGTCCCCCGTTGGCCGGCGCTTTTGTCCCATCGTGCGGCCAGCGGAGCTGCAGCCCGAGCGTGGCAGCGGCTGCCTCTGATACGGTCCAAGTCACCGCCGGGGTTAAGGGCAGGTGGAGGATAGGGGGGTGCAGGCAAAACTCATTTCCCATTAAATCGCGGGGGGATGACACCTGCCAGACTTTCAGCAGTGAAAAATAATAGGATTGAGTCTGCGGTGAGGCCCCGGAGCTCCCTAGCCTTGAAGATACTGCTCTTTTCATGGACCTTTGGGCTTGTATTTTTTCCAAGCAGGGCTGCTGCCATTTTCCAGTACATCAGCTATCGCTGCTGTTAAATGGCTCTGCTTTGCTCTTGAGTAATTAAGCGTAGTAATACCACTTTTGGAGACAATCTTTCCCTTTTTAGAATTGAATGAATGCAACTCATCTTTGGATGATAAGTTACACAGAGGGGAGCATGCCAAGGTGAAAATGCTGCTTGCACCTGCTCATGTCCCCCTCTTACCTCTAGGCAGCATTCTCTTTGTAGCATTAACATTTTCTATGACATATATAGTATAGTTTATAATCAGTAATCAAATATATTGATCAACAGAAACGTGAGCTTCTTTAGCCTCCGTTTTTGTTTGCAAAAGTCACAGATGTGCTAGGAATGGCGCAGTTGGAGCATCAAAGGGAATGACTTAAATGAAGCTGAACTACGGCACACGGAGGATCCTTAATGTAGATCCCAAAGCAGAACAAAGTCATCTGTAGGAATCTCCTAGCAGCCTCTTTCGCTGGTGGGGATGGAATAGGTGGTTTAGCTTTCACTGCCACCCTGTGGTGCTTCAGGCTAAAGCAGGGGAGTGCTGTGCAAGCACCCGAGTTTGTGTTTAAAACATACAGGGTGCTAAACCTTTGTCCAGGGCACTTCTGAATAGTGACAGCAGAGTTGGTTTCACAAGAGTTTTCTGGTTTCTGTTAGGTTTTTCAAAATCCAGTTGAAAACAATTCAGGTGACCACTCATAAATTGGTGTAAAAATAACTGGTTTGGGGGGGAGTGTAGTAATAATTCAGAATATCTTAAAAGATTCTGGAAGAAAGTGACTGCTTCAAGGCATCTTTTCCACGTTTAATGTCCCTTAGGTGAGATGCTCTGAAGGAATCCTGGTGAGTGAAAACACATGCAGGTCTGAAAAGAAAAAAAAAATGGTGTTTTTGAAGGGAGCTTTGGTAGTTTATTGAGGTTGCCTGTCGTGTGGACTTCTTTCACACTGCAAAATAAGCTTTTTTTTTGCCCTTCACTTTGGCATTTTTCATGTGCCATTTTGCAGGTGTTGAGATGATTTGAAGCTAGTGGCCTGAAGGGGCCTATTGGGAGCGTTGGTGCTGCTGCCCAGAAGTGCTGGGCTACAGGACGCCAAAGTTTTCACAAATGTTGTACTTATTGTATGAGTATTTTTGTAATTGACATCTGCAGTCAGTGATGTATGATGTAGCAGGCTCTTGAATCCTGTATCTCGCTGTGCTATGGATTTCTGGGTTAGAAAGGTTAAGATTTTTTTTTCTTCTTTCTTTTTTTTCCCCCTTTTATGGGGGGTTAAGTCTGTCCAGTCCAGCCCTTCCAACTCCAGCTCCAGCTCCGACTCCAGCTCTGACTCTGATTTTGAGCCATCTCAGAACCACAGTCAAGGTGTGTTACAAGAACTAACATTTATTAAAGTTGTCTTTGTGTAACCCTGAAGGCTCATGGGGAATTATATCTATTTTCCTAACATCATATATGTGGTATCTCCAGAATATTTCCCCTCCAATCTAAGATAAATCTTAATATGAAAGAGATGTTATAAATCTCATCACTGTTATTTGGGCAGTGCCTGGCATTGCTGCTTGTTCTGATTCAAACAGAATGCAGAGAGATAAACCAATAGTGGCAACAGTAAATATTCTAACCTTAACAAATGCTGTGTTGCTACAAATATGGTCCCTTGAGTAACTTCTAAAGTAGTCCCTCCAGTTTTGTTACAGAACAGAATGGGTGAATTTGGGAGGGGTTTGCAGTTCTTAAAATGTCAACTGTGCTTTAATATTGAGACTAAAACACAGCACCTCTGAGCAAAATTAAAATACCAGTGAGAGAACTCTTGTTTTAACTTAACGATAAGCTGATCCACGTTTAGATGGGAGTGCTGAGATGCAAAGTTGGCCGCACGCGTCCTGGATGAGCGCTGACCTCAACCTTTCTCTTCCCAGGCCCGCTGCGCTCCATGGTGGAGGACCTACAGTCGGAGGAGTCCGATGATGACGACAGCTCTTCCGGAGAAGAGGCTGCGGTCAAAGCAAACCCCGTCAGCCGGGATTCCAGGTGGTAACAAAGTGGGAAGAAGGATGCGGTGGTGTTTCTTTATGCTCCCTATTTTGTGTTTTCATGCTCCTTTTAGAGGGTGGAATCAAAGTGCTGAGGGCAGGGAGGAAGGTGTGAGAGAAGGGACAGATGTGCGGGGCACTTAGCACAGCGGAGGGCTGCAGAGGAGTCGACGAAAACAGCAGGGTGAGAACAGAATGGGATGAGGAGGACGGCACGGAAGCTCAAAGAGAGGAAGCCACAGGGAGGTGGCATGTGAGGAGCTTGCAGGTGTTAGTGACAGCCCCTTAACATACTCCCCTAATTGCCTGTTCCAGATCTCTGCCGAGATCTTTGATGTGCGGAGATGAGAGCAGTGGTGTTGGGGCTGTCAGTGCGTGTGCCACCCATCCTGCGGGTTGCTGGGCCAGAGCTGAGAGCTCCTGCTCTCTGCTGCTAGCGCTCGCTGACAGTTGGTGACTTGACCCCTCTGGGACACGTTGACAGCCGTTTCCTGCTTTGGTCAATGGAAATAGTTGAATTTCATCCCTCTCCCATCAGGAAGTGCTGCTGCAGCCAAAACCTGGAGTCCCAGGCTGGAGACTTGAAACCAAATGCTTGGCCCAAAGAGCAGCTGCAGATTTCAAGTGACACTTGCGTTCACCAAAAAATAATCCTTTGTGTTGCCCTGTGTTGTTATCAACTCCACAGGAAATGAGAGACTTTGAAAGATTGTTTTTATCCCTTTAGGGAATGAGTAATAAACACATTGGTTTTCAAGACCATCTAAAGCAGGATACCTGCTAGAGATCTGCAGGGCCACAAGATGAGTAAGACATAAAAGGGAAATCTCGAAGATTAAGGCATAGCAGAAACACTAAATGTGTTTTTATTTTTGCCTGTGTTCTCAGTGGAGGTCTTATAGCTCTCCTGCAGCAACTTGCAGTGATTTAAAAATAAATAACAAAAATGAGTAATTGCCATTTGCCAAAATCAGATGGCCCTTGTTTAGCTGTGCTAATGAGGCTCGAATATGCAAGAGGCTTGAATTGGAACTCCTAGTTGCAATGTGTAAACTAACCAAAACTACCTCGTCTAACTCCCCAGGGAACAGAAGATGGCAAAGTTGAAGTCAGCTGTGACAGGGGTTCTCTGGAATTGCAGAGTTTCTCCTGGGCAATTTAATGTGGTCTAAAATAAACAATAAAGTTAATGGCCTTTGTTTCTGTTTCATTTAACTCTGTGGTTCAGCTGCCAGCAAAATAATTTTCCTTTGGGTAATTCTGTGCTGCTTGTTTTTCAGACTGAGCCTTAGTGACAGTGACAGTGATAACAGTGCAGATTCCTGCCTGCCGAGTCGAGAGCCTCCTCCTGGTCAGAAACTGCCCCCAGCAAATAACAAGGTACCGCGTCCTGCGCACCCACCATGCGGGCCCGTCAGTCTCGGGTCCTGTATTGTGTTCAGGCCCTGGTGTTAATTTTGGCTGGCACCAAAGCTTTGCTCTTACACTGTCTTCATCAGATGGGTAATTTCCTTCTGCTGAGGGCTGTGCATCCAAACCACTAAACCGCTGGGTTGTCTGAACCGATTTTGGTCCCTGAAGGCTGTTTGTTTTATCCTCAGGCATCTGGAAGAAAAAGCCCGGAGTCTTGTAACAAGCCGGAGAAGATCCTGAAGAAAGGAACTTACGACAAGGTATGTTTAAATATTTGCATGTTATAGAGTTGTTGGTTACTAGTTAACATTTCTGAGTGAAAATAATTTGAGTCAGTCTAGGCTGTTTGGATTGCTCTGCTTTGGCAGGTTAAAGACTCGAATACAATGGAAAACAGATGGTGAAATAATAGACTTGGGAGATTGACATTACAGAAATTGTGTAGCTTAAATAAACGGACCCCCATGTCTTTTCCATGTGCAAAATGTCAAAATTGCTTTATTTGTTTGCTCTTAGTCTCAACAGCTGTGTGGCCACTGCTGCAGCAATAAGTGCCTCTTCATCAAAAGGCAGTTTGCATCTATGCTTGATCTTACAGTTAAAGATTGCTTTATTCTCTGCTCTGCTGTTTTAGTTGAAACCTTTGTTTATTCAGTGGCTTGGCCTTCGTCCTTGCCTCCCAAGGAAGGTCGAGCAGTGTATATGCTTCCAAAGCGTGGTTTAGTTGCAAGCAAATAGTCAAAACCCAAATTGCCCTGAAAGTTCTTCCACTATGGATTTTTTTTTATGTAAAGAAATCCATTGAGTGGAAGCTTAATATTTTCCTTCATCTACCCATTGAGGTCCTTAGGCCAAAATTAAGGTACTGGTGTGTAGCTTGCTCACTTCACTGCACAAACACTTCCTCAGCAGGAGAACAGAGCGCAGCTTAATCACTTAATGCTAGGTCTCAGCGCGATACTTACCTCCAAGTCTTCTGCTAGCTACAAAATGCTGTATCACTAAGTGGTGTTAACCAGAGCTGTGATGTCGGCGCTTCTCAGTGTGATTGGGATATTTAAAGCTATCTGGGAACAGAGTGCTCAAAGAACTTTTTCTTACCTAAGTACAAAGTGGTGCTGGGCAGATTGCTGGGATGTTGGTCACCAACCCCAGGGCAGGTATTTTCAGGTAACAAGTAGTTGTCAGGTAACAAGAGCCGTTACCAGTAGGTTAGTACAACTTACTGATAAAAAAATGAGCAATGAAGTATACCAAGATTAACTTCACTCCTTAGAAGCCAACCACAGATGTTATTTAACAGTGTCACTAAAGTCTAGCTGTTGCTGTTCATACTATCTGTATTTGTGTGAAGTCTTTGGTCTCGTGGTTCTTAGAAAGAATGGAGGAGGCAGCAGAAAATTTAGGGAATATTTGGGTACAGAAACTTGCCCGAAAGGACTGCAGGTTCCTCTGGACCTCAGTTGGAAAGTCCCTTTGGTGGCCAGACGTACACACCAGGTTTGTCACTGTGTTTCTGTTCATGCCTTCCTTACAGGCCTACACGGATGAATTGGTAGAGCTTCACAGGCGACTAATGGCACTACGAGAGCGCAATGTACTACAGCAGGTAGAGATTGTTCGGCAGTTTTCTGGCAAGCTGTTGTACTCTGATAGCCTTCATGTCCAAGGGTCTCACTCAACCCCCTGCAGTGCTCGAGATTTCTCTTGCTTCTCCTTCATGAGAGAATATGGTTCACTTTGGGAGCAGAGATGTGTAGAAAATAATTGAGATGAGAATGCAATGCTTTTGTTAGTAAAGATGCTCAAGTGTGGTTTGGGAATCCTTTCTCCATCATCCTGTTAGCTGTCCTGAAGCTGGGGTTCACTTGATACAACTTACAAGGGGGGAAAAGCATCTTTCTGGAGAACAGGAGAAGCTGTTTTGTTTTTTTGGGAGGGGACTTCCTTCTTGCCACGAAAAGGGACTTTGGAGGTTGTTTTAACAGGATAAGGAAAGGATTGAATGGGTTGTTCAGTGTCTGCTCTTCTGTCTGGTGTACTTAATCTTTATAGGCTCTTGGAGTACATTCTTGCTCGTCTCCTTTCTCTACAGATTGTAAATCTCATTGAGGAAACTGGGCATTTTAATGTCACCAACACAACCTTTGACTTTGACCTCTTCTCCTTGGATGAGACAACCGTCCGCAAGCTGCAGAGCTACCTGGAAGCAGTAGCGACATGACGCTTGGCCTTAGAAGCAGGCTGCTTTTGAAAACCAGAAATCTCATTTATTGGTACCAGGAAAAAAAACATGGAACTAGGCCTTCTTACTCTCTTGATTCACCCGAAGCACTGCCTTAGAGAACAGCCATGCTCTATGAATGCACAGCCAGCTGCACTTTCTTGTAGGCTTCAAACAAGCACCCATATCGCTGAGTCTGTCCTCCCTAGCTTCATAAATACGCTTGGGCGCAGGTCCTGAGTAGAGCAAAAGACGTGCTGCTCCTAGCTGCACAGCGGGACCTTTTTTTTTTGTTTTGATTTACTTCAAGAGACTGTGTTGCAAGAACACGTGTTTTCTGGGTGTCTCTGAGGTCCGAAGAAAAGGGGATGATGTTTTCTTCACTGCATCTCGGGACTGGCCTGCAGAGAGCTCCAGTGAGTCCAGTTTCCTCCAGCTCTGTGAAGAATTGCCCATGCTGTGTAAGCGAGATTGGCTTTTACAAAGCCAGCCGAGTGACTGATGCCAGGAGGCTCCCTGGGTCCCGCTCCGCTGGCCTGCGGGGTCCTGCCGCGGTCTGGTACAGAGCACTACTGTAACCAGGCTCCACTCCCGCGTGCGGAGAGCGGGACCTGGCTCCGCATTTCAGCTTCCTGGAGAGACGGTTTGTGCCCTTGGACGAGGTCTCTAGAATCTGCTGTCTCCCGTTTGGGGAGGTTGAGATGTCTTGTTTGCTGATCCAGGCTCCTAAACAAAGTCTCACTCCTTTCAGTCTGCTTTAACTGTAATAGGACTACAATACTGTAAGCTGTATATTTTATATATATATTATATATATGTATGTACTGTATGTATAAGAAGGGCCTAGTTGGGTCTTATGATTTTAAGGGTGTGTTTTTTTTTCCTGTTATGTTTTTAATGGCTATGGCAGGGGAAGGGCGCTTAATAAGATTTGACTCGTTTGTTAAAATGCCTCTTGTGGATGATTTTTGGTGTCTGAACGCTGAACAGCAATCTTCAAAGCATTTTGTGCTCTGGAAGGGACTCACCTGTCTTATTTTCATTTGTCAGTGTTTTAATAACTTTGCCAAAATACATGCTTGGTTTTTGTTCTATGTTCTCAAGGATGAATCTTTCCTACATTGGCCCCTATAGTAGTGGCTGTACTCTGGGAAAACCAAAACAAGGGAGAATTTTTTTTTTTTTTTTTTTCTTTTAATCTCGGGACACACCTGGAAAAACTGATAGAAAAGTGAATTCAGGTTTGTTTCCTCCTCTCTCTTCCTCCCTCCTGCCCATTCAATACATGGCAGGAACCAGTAAACACTAATCCAGAATCTTTTATATATTTCTAGTTAAACTAGTATTGACTCTCAAGTATTGTCTGTATGTGTAGGCGGGTGTGGGGGAAGTCATGTACCTTTTATCGAAATTGTATTAAAACTGTCTGCTAAATTCAGTATTTTCTTCAGGAATCGCTCAGTTTTTCCAATCAGTGTGTAAAGCTTTTGCCAAATGGGAGCGGGCCGCTGGCTGCGGGGAGGAAGGCCGCGCTCAGAGGAGGCCTTCGCTCCGAGCCCGGCTCCCTCAGCCTCCCGCATCGTTCCAGGCTGTCCCCAGCCCTTGCGATGAAACTGCGGTCCCTTGTTTTGGGTTCCCCCTTTCTTTATCATGGAAGTGTTGCAACAAGTGGCAATATGATGATAAGCTTGTTTGAGTTGGGTCATGTTGACCCGATTCCTGTTAATTTTTGTCTCTTTGTACCATCTCTCGTGTGTCTTGTATATACAAATGGAGCTCCTGCCGGGTGCCACAGCAGCGATGGTAGCCGTTTCTCTGCCGATGGACAACGCCGAGCCTGGACTGAGCGCCGAGTGCGGAGGTGCAGTGAGGAGGAGGAGGAGGATGGTGGGGCCGGAGCGCCAGTTACCTCAGAGCTCGGCCCGCGCCGCTTGGAGCTCCTGGCTGTGGCGCAGGCTGCAAGCGGCCATGGGGCCCGTGAACCAACGCTGCCCCCGGAGCAACAGCAGCCATGGGATTAGCCGCTCCGAGGCCGACATCTCCCAGGAATTTTGCCTCCTCTTGCTCCCCAGGTAACTTACCCGCAGATCCGCTGCTTCTGTCGCCCGCACGGACAGCCTTTTCTTCCGGGACTGTAAGTAGCTTCCAGAGTTACAGCACAAGGGAGTAGAGGGTTGCACCTCCCTTCTCCCCTTCTCGTTTGGAGACCCCGTCGGCGCGTTGCTCCCAGCTGGTCCCAAACGAGCACTGGAGGGTGTTCCTGATCCAGTGCCCTGTGGCACCGTCCTGCCCTGGAACCAACTTTATTCGTGAAGTCCGATGAGCATTGGTGGGAATTTTGTTTGGTTTTATAAGAAGTATTTTACATATGGATTTTTTTAGACTGTTTATAATCGCCTTGAAAACCTGAGATGATAGAGTTGTTCCCCCAGCAATAGTTCTTCTCCAGTGTGTGCACATGCTGACTTGTTACTAAAAGGTTTCTTGCGAGTACTTAGTTGTGCTACAGAGTTGTTGTTTTTTGGGGTATGTGGTAGCATCGGGGACCACACGAGGAATGACTCTGCAAACAAAGAATGGTCAAATTTGGGCCTCATCTTGTGTCCCCCTCTAGATACATATGGAAGTTCCCTGTGTAGATTCTCTGTAGGCTGGCTGAATGCTGTTCTGGACATGCCATGTACAGGTATTTGTGGATAAAGTGTTCGTTCTTGTGTCACTCTTGAGAGCATGGATGGAGTATTGTAAAATAGGAAGGAGGTGGCAGTGCTGCCGTCGGCATTGCTTCAGGTCTTCGAGGATGTGTAGTAACTTGCATTGTTTAAAAAGGAAAAAAAAAAAAAGGAAAAAAAAAAGGAAAAAAAATCCAAAATTGACTTCTAGCCATAACGGTTTCTTTCCAAGGAAAATGGACAGAACTCTTAACTTTTCAGTGTCCTTCATCTTGTTACTGAAGGCATGAACAAGTGCTGATCAATCTGAAGGCTTTCAGAGTTGCTTTGAACTGAATCATGTGGAGGTAAGATTAGGACGCAGCTTTTCCTTTGTCCTTGGCCTTTGTATTAAAGGGCAAAAGAGGGGCCAGGGTGCTTTCCTGTTGTCTTGGTCTGATGTGTATTAAGCCTTGAGGCTTTGATTACTGACATGTACTATTGAAAAGGATAGGAAGGCTGGCGGCAGCCGCAGAGCGCCCGCCCGAAGAGCAGGGGACGCGCTGGTGACGAGAGCGGCTCTGTCGCGGTCAGACTGAGGACGTGGAAGTGCAATGATTCACCGCCCCTTCTCACACTGTTGCTGCGGTGGCAGCATCCGAACTAGGAAAAGAAACGGATGCAACAATCGAGGCACAGTTTGTTTTTTGTCAGATCTGGAACGTTATTTGATGGCAAGACGTAACAAATTCCCTCATGGAGCTTTGCCCCATCGTGTTCTCTGCAAGCAGAGACCTCCGGCACTCTGGTTCAGCAAATTTCAACTGTAACGTTCTCTAATGCACTATAGCACGGCCGGTGTACGCAGAAAGAAGCTGCTTTCAATCCAGGTGCCTGGCACTCGCTCGCACGCTTCTGGCAATGCCCTAGACAACCCTTGTGCACCTCGGCCGAGTGTTACTTTGAAAAAGGTGGAAACGAAAAGAAAAAAAAATCAATTGGTCTTTTCATGGGGGCATGAAATAGCCATCAAAAACTAAAGAGATGAGTTTTGCACTCCTAAGAAAATGTAAGTACTTCAACGTCTAGATAATTTTTAATTGTATTTCTGCCTAGAGCCAAGGTATTAAATACCTTGTCACTTGAGGATTTTAAAGGTTGGGTTGGGAAATGCGTTCTTCACTCAGCTGTAAGAAATTCAGCTGGCCCAAGACTAACTTCAAGATGAAAAAAAAAAGGAAAAAAGGAAAAAAAAAATCATGTTTGTAATACATTACAGGATTGTTTGTCCTGAATTTTAAACTTTTTGTTAAATTTGTGGAACTATGGAGGAATTTTCTAGAAAAAGTGAAATAAAGTAAGATGGAAAAGTAAGAGTTCAAGATGTTTTTTGTTGCTGCTGCTGTTCCTTGCATGTTTCCTTGGAAAGCAGGATGAGCTTCTAGCAGGTCTGGTCTAAATGTTTTCCCTGGGGAAGCCACAAGCTCCAACCTCGGCCCCTGTGCGCACTGGGGGCAGCTCCAGGACCTCTCCAGCCTGCAGGCACCACGGGGCTGTTCTCGCTAGGGACCAAAACTCGCTTTCCCAGAGCCTTTTGCCACCACCTCCTGCCCCTGTGTAGCCCCACACCCATAGCTTAATAAACCCATAAAGCTGCTTCAAGTGCAGGCTCGGGCATAAACTGAACAGCAGAGAGCTAGAGCTGCCCAACTGCAGAAATTCCCCTCCGTTCAGTGTAATGTACAAGCTGTTCTCCTCACGCTGCTGCTGAGGGCAGTATCTGTAACGTGGATAATCATCAACAAGTCAGCTCTAGCTCCAGGTTCCTTTTTTTCAGTTAAGGCCAAGTTAACCTTTTCCCTGCTCATCCACGTGTACGAGCCTGGCCCTGAGCTCTTAGCTGGGGGTTATTTTGCAGGAGTTTCTCAAGTAGTAAGAGACATGAATGAGAGTTTTTAGCTATTTACCAGGCATTCAACCAAAAGTTGAGACACGCTTCAAAACTGTTGCACAAGACAAAACTGTTGCTTCTTCCTTAACTGCACTTCATATGGGTGCTGCAGGCAGCAGAGGAAGGAGCCTTTGCCCTTGGGTGTTTGCTCTAGTTTTAAGCCTAGAGCAGATGTAAAGGTTTAGGCTTGAAAAGCTCCTTAAGGTGCTCAGTGGCAAGGGCTGTCTCTGCCCCCCTCCAGCGAGGAGTTGCTGGAGACACAAACACCTCGGAGGCAGCAGCTCTCCTTGCAAGAGCTTAATCCTCTCAGCTGCGTGGCACATCCACACCTGACACCTCTAGGGGAAAACACAAGGCAAGACCAGAGTGCAACTGCTCCACGTTTATTGTACTGAGATTCCATTCCAGTTTGAAATAAGGCATTTACAAGCAATCCTTCATTTGTTCTTGTAATCAACAGTCCCTCCATGCATTAGACAGATCCACAGTCCTGCTCTGCCCTCATAGGCCTTGCCCAGTGACTTGGAAGACCCTCAAGAGTTATTTTTAGTGGGTACTTTGACCCACACTTCAGGGAAGGCTTCCCAAATCTGGCCTACATCTACTTAGTTAAGGGTAAAGGCCATTTTTTTATGGACATTTTTCCAGAGTGGTCAATTACAGTTCTGCAAATGACTCGCCCTTTGAAAACCTAGATCCTGCTGCTCTCTCCTACCTACACATGCATCTACCAGACCTCAGCCCACCCCACCCCACCACCCCCTTTCAAGAAGTCCTGGATGCCCCTTCTATGACTGAGACTACGGCCACGTTTCACACCCATTTGTACAGCCTTCTAACTGCTCCCTTTGTGGAATGCTGCGCAGATCGCAGGCCACGTGTATTTTTAACAATATAAAACTCAACAAGCTAGAACTGAGGCTTGATATATTGCACAGACAGAACAAGTAAACCCCAGGTTTTAGATACACTTATCCCCTGTGTACTGCTATAGAACATGTCTCAGCTGACAGAAGACAAGTGCTGGGGAAGATTTTAAAATAATTCAGATGTCATCAGCATGCAGCTAAACATGCAGCAAGGGAAAAAAGAAATGTACAGTCATAAAAAAGCACCCAGCCTTTCCCCTCCGCAGGAAAAGTGCTGCTTCTGCTTTACATTCAACTTCCTGAAAGAAAACTTTGGTTACAAAATAACATCATGCCATGGTTCTATATGATAAATAATGAATTGCCGACAGAGCTATTCTGCAAAGATTTTTGTCCTTACAAAAAAGAAAGAAGAAAATAACGACACAAAGATATTTATAAATACCTCTGCACTAGAACAAACGTACAAGAAAACACCGGGCGCCTAACGTGCCCAGCATCCTGCAGTAAGAGGGCCAAAAGTCATTCAGTTAAGCGATTCAGAGGGGCTGCGTGATGACTGAGCCTCATTTATTTCAGCAAACGCATCTACTCCTTCCTTACGAGTCTGTGCCGCTGGGCCGCTCACCCCAGGCCAGGGACCGCCGCCCGGGCCTGTCTCACTTGGCAACGCTGTTCTCTGTCGTGGTGGGCGTCTCTGCGTCCGTATAGAACCGGTCGATTTGGTCCTTGTACTTCTGAGCCACCACCGCTCTCTTCAGCTTCATGGTCGGGCCTGCGGGAGGGAAGCACAACACAGGGTGTCAGATAGGGTGAATTCTAGAGCTGCTGTCGTTGAGACACACACGTCAGTACTAGACTGAACCAAGCCTAGAGGAAGACACAAGCAGAGCCCTTCTGCTCTTTGTGATTAATAAAAGTCACTGATCCTTCCCCAAGGGGTTAGAATCAGCACAACAATCCACTCAACAGTCAAGGCAAAGCTCAGCAGCAGCCTGCAAGCTGTTGCTGCCTGACAGAATTGGGAAGGACAGGATGAGCCATCCCGCCCTGCTGGCACAGGAAGATCTGCTTTACGAGGAGAAATAGGAATGAGCTGTGTCGGACACAGCACTCCGCACGGCCCCAGTGGCCAGCGTTGCCTTGTGCTACCCAACCTGTTCGGAAGGGCCTCCCTTCCCGCCAAGTTCCACCGTTGGGCAGTAAGGAGCTGTATAAGGCAAAACCAACCCAAACTAAACGCGGTAGAGCAAGAGAGGACAGGCCTTGGCTGGGTTTGTGTATTGAGGGCTCTGTGGTACACGGAAAGGACGGCTGTGGTTACGCCTGGATGTGGTGCCACTCACCAAGCTCTCCCCCAAAGATAGAAAAGTCCTTTTCCAGCAGGGCCCATTTCTGGACTTTCTGGGCATTCGAGACCGCTCGCTCATTGACCGCTGAGATTCCCTTCTGGATGGCGGCGTAGATGGCTTGGTCTCTGCTCCGGATGATGTCGGAGATCTTGGTCGCCTTGCTGCCCAGCCTGTGGCAGTACTCAATGGCTTCTGGCGTAAGGTCATCCCCCGGCTCCCCACTTTCTTCGTTCACTTGGCACTATGAGACAAGACAGAACAGGTAGCTTCAGTATTACCAAACACCCGCCTCCTTTTATACTAATGAGCTTCACAGCCGTGGGAAGCTGCTGTATCTCCTTCCCCACCCCAGCACCCACCGTACAATTAATCAACCACTGTTGTTTTCATAAGCTCTACCCAAACCACTGCTTCCAGCAAAAAAGCACTGAGGCAAAAGGCAAATTAAGCAACCTCAAACCTCCACATATTTGGTATGTGCAGGGGTCTTGCTCTGAAGGAGCAGGTGGGGTAAAGAAGAGCCAAGTTCTGCCAGAGTTATCCCCCTTTTCCTGGTCTGCTTTTCCTTACTACACCCCACCGCAGCACAACAGTCCGTTTGAAAGGGACACGTGTGGCACCTCACTGAAAACAAGCGGAGCCCAAACAGCCCCAGGGCCTGGCGTGGTGCCCATTCCCAAGGCTGGAGGTTGGCAGCCAAGGGCTCCCCAAGCAGCAGCTACCACTGCCCTGAAAAACACAGGCCTGCAGGGTCTCTCCAACCCTGGATGGACGGGTCTGTGCAGCCCACTGTGAATGTGTCACGAGAGAGTTTAAAAACAGCCTTAAAAAGAAATCGCTTGACAGTAACTGTCTAGGCTACCTGGGGAGATACTGCAGAAGGATTTCTTTAACAGTCTTATTATTGTGTCTTTTGTTTCTTTTTCCTTCTATTTTCCATCCAAGGTGGAACAGAGAACAATGGTTGCCCTGATCAGCAAACAAATTTCATTTCATCAAATGGCAAATACTCCTTTTCCTGTGTTGCTACAACTGGTGTTGGCTACTCAGCTAAAGCAAGTCATGCTCCATGACACCTCCAGGCTCTAAAAGAATTAAGATACCGTCAGCAGTAATGCTTCCCCTTGGAATTGAACACATGCAAAATAATCTATGTCCTTTCAGCCTTACCCCATGACAGATTCCCCATCCTATTTTTGCTATTATTTTAACTAGGCAGAATCAATCCTACCTTTAGCGTTAGGAGCATAGCAAGGAATTTTGCTTTGTCTCCAACCAACATCGCGTTGCTAATGATGGGAACAGCCTCTTTCACAGCATCCTCAATTGGAACAGGGGGAATGTTCTCACCTCCAGCAGTGATGATGAGCTCTGGAAGACAGTCAAACCTCCATTAAAGCCTAGAGCTTCCCCCTTCCTTCCTTCCGAGTCTGAAGCTACTTTATAGCACCTTGGTGCCTACACAGACCAAAGTGTGTTTCTATGTCCCGACATTCCCATGAAGCAGCCACCCAGAAGGGCTCTTGTTGGGCTAGGAGAAGCAAGACCAAGGCACACAAGCAAACAGCAGGTCCAAAGCTGCTTTAATGCTGCAGAAATACTTGTAGTTTGGACCAAACACAATGTCTGGAGCAGAAGCACCAGCACCTTAGTGCTCTGCCATTGATAGTGATCTTAGGCAAAACGGGCAAGTTGATACCAAGGTTGTTCAGAAACTTGTAAGCCAAAATTTCCCCATGGCAGAGTGGAAAGTTTTAGGAGTTGCACACACAGGGTGCTGCAGAGCAGAGGGGAACCTGCCTTTCTTGGCCATCTCTTACAGGATTCTTAAAGCATCCCTCCATGTGACTTATCTCTTTTATATCATTTCTATATATTTACTCTTTAATAATTGGAATCTTATGTGCAGTCGGGTTTGTTCAAAAGCACTGGACATGCAGGCGGCTCCCCAGAATCGCTTTGCTGTGAGCCACTTTCACAACGAGATTGACCTTTAGCAGAAAACAGCAGCTCAGCTAGTGAAGGTGCATGGAGTTAGTAGCGCGCACAGGTCCAGCGCCGCAGGACAAGCCGAGGATGCAGTAACTGCAGCGTGGGCAATCAAGGGGCTGCTTCTTCCTCTCCAAACTCAGCCCTTGGTGCAAAGGTGGCCTTCCCTCCTCCAGTAACACGCTGCACACACGGCAGCAGTACTCACACTCAAAGCTCCAGCAGGAGAAGTGCTCTTTGAACGTTCCCCCACACACGCCAGGGCACAGGAGTGCTCACGGGGCACCATGAGCCGTGTTGGATCATCTAGCCCCAAGACAGCAGCTCAAAAGCAAGGCCACGTTACCTTTAATTCTGCCTGTGATGTAGAGGAATCCATCCTTGTCGTGCTTGCCGAGGTCACCCGAGTGCAGCCAACCATCCTTGTCAATCGCCTCCTTGGTTTTAGCGTCCATGTTCAAATAGCCCATGAAGACGTGTCTTCCAGAGAAGCAGATCTCCCCATTGCCCTCAGCATCTGGCTTATGAATCAGCGTCCGGCAGCCAGTAATTTCCTTTCCACAGCTTAAACAAAGAGAACACAAACCAAATTCAACTATTTTTTATTCTTTGATGCAATAGCTAAGCAGCAGAGAGGACAGCAGCACCCACTCAGGATAAAGTGTTTGAACAAAGCCAGGCAGCCTGTTATTAGCAACTGCTTCAACAGGGAATTCATAAACTTAAAAGGCATCCGCCTATGTAATAGAAGCTACAAAAAACTCATTATTGCAGAGAGATCAGCGCTCACCCACCTGGTGTTTTCCATGCATTGTTCTCCAACACCTGAGATTTCAAATTAGAAGATTTGTGTCCTTGATAGCAAACTATTCCTGACAGTGGTATTTACTCTGTAGACCAGACACTCGGAGACTGCACAAGCCATTCAATGACCCGCAGTTTGTTCAAGGCCTTTATTAATTTGATATTAAGTTAAATTGTAGGCTAGAATTACTAATTGTTCTTTCCCTGCAAATCCCCTGCTTCCTCTTCAGTTCCTAAAGAGCTCAAGCCAATTTGAATTTAAGTAGCATTGCTGTTATCCTTGGCAAACTCTTCATCTCCCGTACATGGCCAAAACAACTGGCTCCCTAATTTTTAACAGGAGCAAGAATCTAGGGGAAGCCAAAAGAATCGAGACAGACGGGTCCTGCAAGAGAAACCTTAAAGCAGCCCTGTGGCCCCCACGAGCAGCAGCCTGCCCACGAAAGCGCATTCACCTGGTCAGCTTGAACGCGTGAGGCAGGGAGATGGTGTGAGGCCCGGAGCACTCGCTCATGCCGTACAGCTCGTACACGGGAATGTTCAGGCTCAGAAAAAATTCCAGGGTCTCTCTGGTAATCGGAGCAGCTCCCGTGTAGCACCTTGTGCACCGATCCAGCCCAAGAGCCTTTCGCACCTTCTTATAAACCAAGCGCCTGGCTAGGCGGAAGTTCACCGGGACTTGAGCATTCCTGGAAAAGAATGACTACAAAATCTCAGAGAAAAGTGAAACTTCTCCCCACTCTTCTTATCCTCCTCCAATTCCAGCTTCTCCAATTAAAACAAAAACAAAAATTCTCTTCCCCAAACTAAACAAGCTCTGAGCCTTGCTACCACAGCTACCTTCTTTGGGTTTTATTACCCACGAGTCCTGGCCCATTACATGCAATATAAATTCTCCTCTGATATTCTTCTCCAAGATTCATAACACCCTTCAAATGCAGGTTGTAATTACCCGTTCATCTGTTTCAGATTTGTCTGCAACCCGACTTCCTTGGCCCACGACGCCACTTTCCTTTTGAGTGCAGATGATTTTGCACCGACGTATTTCATTTTTTCTTCCATTTTCTCCCAGACGCGAGGAACTCCCAGAAAAGAGGTTGGCCTCACCTCCCGCAGGGTGTCTACCAAAGTGCCCTAGGGAAGCAGGATTTAGTACAGCTTTCAGAACCACTTTTGTATGGACCTTAGGCCAGCACAGGTCACTGGCAGAGGCCTAGGATTCTGCTAGTTTTAAGGAATCACTCCAGTTTTAAACAGAAATGCCATCACAGCTGAGTGCAAACAAAGCATCTCCAGACAAATCCAGCCCTCATCTCGCTGTGCTCCACAAGAATAAAGAATTCCAGAGAGATTCAAGCAGTTTTGAGGCAGCAGTAAGGGTCGATGTTTTCGATGTCCATGCTGACACAGCATCAAGGCTGTGTCACCATTCTCTTCTCGGGATGCAGATTTAACTGCAGTGGCATTTTGCAACATGGGCAAATACAAACCCGTTGCTCAACCACGCTATTAAAACAGAAAATTTGTGTCAGGTCAGATACCAAGGAGCTTCTCGCTGCCAAGCGCTTGGTCAGCTCATCCTAACTTGTAATACCAAGTCAAAAAGCAAAGGTCAGACAAACAACGCTCCTCAAACCAACAGACCATTACCCGGGAGCCATCTGCTGCTATGCAAATAAACTGAGCTAATACAGCGTTTGGGCTTGTAAGGTTAAGTCAGCTAAGTTTGTTTTAAAGCATCCATCCCCAGCAAACAGGTATACAGGTAAAGGTTTTATATTATCTTCTATTTTACCTTCAATGCATCTGGTTGAGCAAAGAAAACTTGGGCACCAAAAGTCAATGGCAACCAAATATCTATCATCTGTGCAGCGATGTGGCTGAGGGGCAGGTAGCTGACCACCAGCTCTTGCCTGTCCAGGGCCTGTGAGAGTTGTATGAAATTCCCCGCGGCTGCCGCAGTCCACGTCAACTGCAATGAAAGGACCCAGGTCAGTGTTAGGTGACAACTGTTCCGAGCAGGTACAAAACAGAACATGCAGCTCGCAAGGCAAGTTTAAGAGCTTGCAGTTTTAAGATGAGGTCTGGCCTTTAACTGATCTCTGTTTTACCTCCCTCTGCGCCCCTAAACACACAGTTCTTGCAACAGGCATCTCTGAGAGCAGCAGAGCGGGATACTTGCATTGTCGTGACTGAGCATCACTCCCTTCGGCTGCCCAGTCGTTCCTGAGGTGTATATTAGTGTGCAGCACTGGTTGGGCTTCTGCGACTCCACGATATCCAAGAGATTACTGTCCGTAACCTGATCGCTGAGGCTGATGAACTCCTCCCACTGCATGCAGAAAAAAAGAGCTCGATCACCTTGTAGGCTTCCACACACAAAATTAAACCCTTTGCTACACGTAAAGTCAAGGGAACTTGTTTGCGTTACTACAACAACAAGGAATCTAATTGCAAAGCAAGAGATACATAAACCACCAGAAAACACTAAAGGTCCAAAAACAGTACATACAGGTCTGGCAGACTTTGTAAGAGGTTGTGAAAAATGCAGTATTAACCATAGTGTTTTTGGCTGTCAGGAGGCAGGAAGGAAGCAAAAAAGGAGAGATCTACCTTGAAGCAGATTTCTAGTTCTGCAGCAATTACTTCCTGCAGTTTTACTCATATTTTGACTAACAGGACTGTCCCAGAGGTTCAGCGCAACACTGCTGCAGGGACACTTCAGTGGCAGAAGATGAGTCTAGGGGTAAGTTTTGTACAACCAAGGTTACAAACCTACAAACTAGTGCCAAGAGGAATAGTGCTGTTGTGCATATGACCCCAGGCTCTCATTTTAGAGTGTGCTATTTTTCAATGTAGGAAGTGATATTTAAAACATCAGTCTTTTGGAGGCACACTGCACCGTAGCAACCTCGACAGCCACTGAGAGTGCCAAGCAGGAATAACTCTGGGACCCTACACTGCCTCACAGAGGTCAGTACACTGGCACCCTTCCCTTCCAACAGAAATTGCCAAGGTTTGGGCAATGGTAAAGATCTACCACTTAAGCTAGGCAAGAGATCCCTCCTGAAAGCCACCAGGAACTCCCACTATGACAGTCCCACAAGAGGGATGGTTCCTTGCAGCCCAGCAGGCTAAACACTGCTATTTACAAGCCATTAAGACAGCTGGTACTTACAGAATACAGCTTTGGTCTCTTCTCCTTTGGCTCTTCCCCATACATGATAATCGCTTTCAGCTGATGTAGTTTATGCTCAATCTGTGTTAAGAATAGAGATTCATCAGAAGCGTTTAAAAGGAACAAGCAGGATTTACTCCAACCCATTAGTGAACATGCAGCTATCTGCACAATGGAATATGCTACTGTTACTTGCCGTTTTAAGAAAAGTTAAGAGAATTTAGTCTGTGTTTTTGAAAGAGAAAAGGGAAAACTTCAGAAGAGACAATAATCATTTGGACTGGGATGTGGCCGTACAACCTAGGGGATTTTCAGTTGTTCATTTTGGTTTGTGATATTTTAAGCTTGAGGTTTTGGTCTACTGTGGAACAACCATTTCACTTCTAGCGAGAGGCAGCACCAGAGACTGCTTGTCTGGCTTGAACTGGGAACACACCAAGGGGGTTTGATCAGTTCACCCCTGCTTTTGGGTAGAGCCTTTCCCACAGGAATCTTTACCCTCCCACATCTGTCAGTAGGATGCTGTAGCCTCCACCCATTTTGAGAGGTGTATTTACTTCCAAGATTTTCTGCAGCTGTTTATGGTTTTCCACAACGATAATGTTAGCACTGGAGTTCTCAGCAATATAGTGGCAGGCCTCAGGAGAGCTTGTAGTGTAGATACCAACAGCGAGTCCACTACAAAAAAACAAAGCAAAACGCAAAAATCAGCAGATGAGTAGCATCACTGACAAAGAATCAGCTTGTTTTAAGTCCAGGTCTTACTTTGAAGAGGAAAGGCTCTGTTCTGGGGCATGGGAAATGTCAAAATATCGTAACAGCCCGAAGTGTCTCAGATGGGAAAAAAAGGTTATCAAAAATCAGTACTGTGAATCTGTAGCCTTTCCCATCATCATATTCTTAATCAAAATGCAAATAAGCATGTTTTTGGCTTAACTTATTGTTTAGGTTGAGAAGTATATGGCTAAAAAATGTTTTTTAGTCTTATTAATTCATAATCAAGTAAAAGGATGGTTCAGGTTTTAGCTATCCTCATTAAATTCAAATTAAGCAGCACTTTTTTCTTTCTTTGCTTGTTTTAATCAAAAACAGCTTCTCATGTAATAAGGAAATTACTATCTGAAGGCTAATGCACAATGCATGTCTAGAGACAATACTCAGCCTTACCCTGCAAGGATTGCTCCAATGTCAGCAATAAACCACTCGGCAGAATTAAATCCCAAGATGCACACGCCATGGAAACGCTCCAGTCCCAACTGAAAACAAGAGATGAGATTACAGCCATCTCGCTTTCTCCTTGCAGAACACAGGTTTAATTGACACATCTCTGCTGCAAGCACTATGTCAAGAGAAAAGTTCATGCTCTTAGAGGGGGTAATTCATACCGAAAAAATCCCTGAGACTTAACATGCAGTTGGTTAAGTTTCACATTAAGACGTTGTCCTAATTCATCAGTAGGCAGGGAAAAAATGTGCAGAGTCTGCACTCACTGCGACTTGCTTACTAATACAAACAATATTGTAAAGGTGCAATATTGGTTATCAGCTCCCGTTGTGGTCTTGGGCTGGGAAGAAGGTAAGAGACAAGCTAAACACGACCTGCTCAGAGAGAGTCATTAAATACAGATTAGATATATCAGGCATTAATAAATGTCAAGAACAACAAGTTCCAATGAGAGTCACAGGCATTTTGCAATTAAGTCCCAAATGTTGACGTCCAAGTCTTTAAAACCACTTCAACCATTCTCTCTGGTTTTGCACCTCAGAGAGCACAATTATGGGCACTGGAAGCACCCACATTAGGGGGGGAAAACATAGGGGCCCTGTCTTCAAGAAGTGAGACTTTATGATAACAGGAAATAGATGCACTGGTTGTTTCTCTCTTCTTTTGAGGGGCTTAACCCCCAACAGTACAGCCAAGGCTTAGACAGTTTTTCATTTAGGTTGAATTCATATGTATCCCTCAAAGATTTTTTTCCTGGAAAAATAAGAGTTACATTTCTCACAAGGGGCTTTTGTCCAGGTTTGCCAAATGTTTCAAATACCTCCTCTTTAAGGTTTTAAGGTTCACTTTCACCTAGTTGCATGGGGAAGCAGCTTTTAAGAATTTAAACAAAAACTTTGTGATAATGAGCAAGATGGTTTCAGCCATTTCCAGCTACCATTTTCAGGTATTTCCCTGTCACTTTAGGGCTCAGCTACCCAGAGAACTTGCACGTTTAAGATACTGCTGACTACAGCCATTCCAGCAGTCAAACTATCTGAAGACAAAGCAGGGGAATCCAACAACATTTTACCTTCAGAAAGCTTTTTGCTGCAGCCCAGCATTCCTCGTAGTACTTCTTATACGACATCTTCGTCCAGCGGCCATTCTTTTTGTACGCCAGGGCATAACGATTGCCGTATTTTTTAACGGCTTCGTCAAGCAGCGCGTGAACCGTCTTGGGTTCCTCACTGCCTATGCCATGTTCCTCCATCCTCAGTTTGACTTCTCCATCTCGTCGTGTTGTCCACACAGCCGGTCCAGAAGAGGCAAACACTGTTTTGAAACAAAAGCGTTCAGTCTTTTGTGCTGAGAAATTGCTTGCTGCCGTAACAGCAGTGTGAGTGCCCACATGCATGTACTCGCACATATATCAAATGCATGAAAGCCAATGCCAGTATGTACCTTTCTACCTCACTTCTGATTTAATTCTTGTTCATTATTTTAGAGAAGGATGAGCAGGTGAAGCCTTAAAAGACATTCAAGAAGTTATGTTTCCCTTTTCAATAATCCTGCCCCAGAATCTGCTTAATGGGATGACCCTGTTCTACTCAAAAGCTCTGCACAGGCAAGTGTGGCAGCTTCCTGCAATGGTCAAATACACTGTACATCTTTTCTGAGGAGGACAGAAGCACCTGATTAGTGGTAGCTAGACTGTGACACTACCCATTTTATTCCTTGAAGTAATCACCAGTGCTTCACAGTAAGTTCATGAGGTTTCTGCAGAGGCTATCCTGTATTTCTGAGCTTTCTTCCAATGTTTAGCACTTTTTTCTCTCTCATTTAAGTAATAATTCTAGGTGCACAACAGCAACTGTTGCTTTCTGTTTACCTCTGTAACGGAGCATATCCATTTCAGCCTCCTCTGTCGTTGTATCTTCAGCTGTCTCGGTGTTGTTCTCAGCAGCTCTGCAAGGCAAAAGCAGTTAGCACTGGATAGGCCTTAACACACTGCCTGAAAACAATGCAAGTCCATTCACGTAGCTCAAGTGTTCACTTCAGATGCCAAACAAGGATTAGTGGTTCCTGATTTTCTGTAGTTGGCTTCATTACTCCTTTTATTGGCTCAGTTTGCCCAGGTGGCCCTGTTCCAGCCCCATCCCAGGAAGCCTGCAAGCTTTGCCCAAATTGTTCTCATACCTCTGTGCGCATTGCCTAATTGCAACGACCCTTTCAGTAAGCTGCAGAAGAACCTATAAACCCAGCGTCCAGAAAGCAGGTAGAATTTAGCATCACACGTGTGCTGTACACGCTTGAAACAAAAGAGCAGAGAGAAAGAGCAGGAAAGGCCCCGGCAGTCTCCTATGCAATAACCACATCAGTAACTCCAAAGGTTCCCTGCAGAAGGCTAGGCCAGCTGAAGAGCAGGAAATTGTTTTAGCAGGAAATCTTGTTTTAGCAGGAAATCTTCTCTTAGGGATTCCTAACAAAGTCACTACAGGCTCCACCAGATGCCTGTGAAGAAACTGAAACAGTCTTAGGCATCTCCCTTTTCTTTAACCATGCTCCTCACAAGGACCTTGTACCAATATAACAGTTGACAGTTGCCCCTTTCATTCTCGACCTTGTGAGATCTGGTAAAAGGCCATGCACTAGGTTTTGTGGCTCATGCTTCCTCCTCCTCCCCTTTCCAAACAGAAGAGCTCTGTGAAACCCATAAGCGACGGGGATACGAAATAATTGAGCCACATGTCCCACTCTGGAAGCTGGGAGCTACATCCGGAGATTTGCTACCTGATTCTTTGTGCTCTGCTCCCTATAATGACACCTCCCACCCCTGACTAACAGAAAAGTGACACTTGTTTCCACACCTTGGGACTTGCTCCACGTACCCTGCACTAACAGCCAATTTGTACCATTATCTGAGCACTACGGTCCAAGTTTAGTCTACCCCAAATTATATTGTACATTTGTATTTATATATTTGTATTTCTATTTATAACTTTGTATAAAAATTATAAGCTCCATCTTGCCTTGCTGAGCAGTCCTTCCAGGAGTCCTTTGCTCCAGGCTGTCATGAAGGTGCTTGTTGCTTTACATCAACGCTAGATACTTACTCCTCCCCATCTTTGGTGAGAAGTTGCCTTTTTCTTTAGGTACTGACCCTCAGCTTTCGGAGAGGGGAGCACCGCCCGGGGTCTGGAAGAGCCCTGGTCTTCTGGAACGCACCAGGGTCTCATGACATCACAGACATCACCCACCACCTTACCCGAGCCCTGCGCACATCCCTGGGGGGATCCATGGGGGCAATTCTGTGATCAAAATAAGCCCCAATACTTCCCTCTATCCTGATCAGAATGCACTTGTCAAGTGCCTCTCTGGCCCTGAATCTGTGTAAAGTCCTCAGCCTCTTCTGACTTGGTACCACCTAAATGCCACATTTCCTTCCTTGCTACTAAATCAAAAAGAGAAATCAGCAGCAGGTACTATGTGAACTTCTGCATAAAGAGCAAACTGTCTCTATTACATTTTCTCTGAATTTCTAGGGGATGGTAAATGATAATTGCTTTGGACATCGATATCACAGGATTCAAGGAAGAGAACATGTGGTATTGGCTAGCCCTGTGTACTGTCCAAAAGCAGAATTGCCTCTCTGATCTAATCTGCAAGCTAGAAACCAGAGAGAAGTAAATAAGTTTTTTTAATTCCCCCGCAGGGGTTACTACATCTTTCTTACTCTGTATTTCCTCATTACGGAGAACCTTTTCAGAGCACAGATTAATCCTCAGTTGCAAGAGTTCTGCATCATTTCACCACCTGCTTTTATAATTAGAGTGTGCAAGTGACTCAGTAAAATAACCAGAAAAAAACCTCAGCTGTTTCCCTCGCAGCGAATCAAAAGCTATTCCTTTCTCTCCCCCACTATGTGCAATTCAAATACTGCATGAAAAAAGTAGTGTCTCGCAAGTCTGTGAGCTACATCCCATTATGCCATGATGGGGTTTAAACCATTAAATACTAATCTGTTCTCTAGTAAAGAGGCTGTTTAGAGCTGCAGATGAACTAACACATTGTCTAGGCTGATAAATATCAACCTATGCAAAGTAACATTTCACAGACAAATGTATTTACCTATTATGCACTCTAAGTATTTTAGAAGTGCCTCCCAATTAAGTAGATGTAACAAAGTTCCTTTATGAGAGGTGATCTTTTTAACAAACGCAAAGTATTCTACCATTCCTATGCTTTAAATATATAGTAAATGCTCAATTTATTTCGGAAGTCAGTTACCACACAGAATCCAGAGCCTAAGTACAGCAAATATTTCCTCTTCTCTTTACGAGATAACCAGATTGTACACACAATTTTCAATTTTTTAAAGTAGTACCAAATATCTGAAATTTCTTCCCTCCAAAACCTTAATATCCCAATTAATCTAAATAAGCATTAAAAGCTATATACTATATATACAGAGAAGACTAAGTCTTAAATTAGACCAACCTAGCTGAGGAGTTGACCAGTACATCATCTAGCGACACCTCGTATTTCCCTGGAGCATCTGAATTAAGATAAGCTGCGGGAACTGGTTCTGCGAGTGCCATGTGTGTATCTGTCTCGCACAGCGTTGTCCCTGTAAATATATATATATAAAAAGAAAATTAAAATAGAATCAAATGCCACGTCAAAATCTGTTTCCATTGATGCAGCTATCTGATCAAGGCAGACAGGACTCAGAACTGCTGTATTCGCATAAAACACAATTTTAATAGTGGATTAAATGCATATTAGCGTCACTCTTGGATCACTGGAACAGCCTGATCAGAAGCAAAATACAAACCCATCCTCATATGCAAAAACAAGCATGGTATTCGCAGTCTGTAAGAGCTGCCGTGAGGCTAATATTTCAATTCCAGCTCTTTTGCCCCAAAATACCCTCCAGCCCCTCGCCCAGCCGCTCCCAGCCTTACAGTGCATGGTCGGTGCTTTGTGCAGCGGCTGCGCAGCCTCCCGGACGAGCGCAGCCGGGCAATAGCCTTGAGTTTTAAACTAGCGCCCACGAGGCAGCTCGATAGCATCTTATGTCATGTGCTCCCTGCCTCGCAATTGGAAGTGGCCCGTCACCCCACACCAGGCTCCTTATAAGGCAGCTCTCGTCACGCGCTGCGGCGCCAGGCTCGGTTTTACGCACGCCGGGATGCTCCGTGGCGGCTTTTCCCTACCTGGAGCAGCCGGCGGCAGCGGGGAGGGAGGCAGCGCGGGGCTGCCGAGCCGGCTGCTCCGCATCCAGCGATTGGCGCACGCGAAACGCTCGATCTGCTCGCGTGGAAACCAGCAGTTTGACAGACGTGTTTGCAGCAGCCGCTTTGGGCGGGTGTTTCGTCTCTTACGGGGTTTCATCACCGCACTGGAGTATTTTCTGATACTAAAAGCACCATCCGTTTTGTTCAAGGTTTACATGCACTGAACGCCTCTGAGGCTTGCAGCTTGATAGGTTGAGTTTTTATAGATTCAGTGAAATTCTAAGCAATGGGAATCTCACTGAGAAAGGGGGTTTTAGCATGCTGCTTTGTGCCTGAATCAGGCAGAAGGGACTTAAATGGGCAACGTGGCAAGCAAATTTGCCTGAAGGATGGCAGATATTAGCTAAAGGAAAGATCCCCTTTATCTACTGACTCAGACACCGCAAGCAGGGGCTGGCAGAGGAAGTGACTCTGCAGCTCGGTGCCGTCGAGGATGTAGAAAGCCACGGCGAGGGGCAGCCGCCAGCGCTGACGTGTCCTCCCCCTTACCCGCACGATGCTGCTCAGAGCACGAGCTGCCGCTGCAGGCGGAATTCACAGTACAGGAGTTCAGTTAACAGGAGAGCAGCACGCCAGGATCTGAAGCACCATTTTCGCACAGGAGGAGTTGTAGAAATGAGATCCCTTTTCCCCCCCTTTACACGCATTTCTCCTCCAACCCCCTCACAAAAACAGCAAGGAATTTAGGCAGTTTTCCTCTTGGCACTTCCTACAACCTTGCTCTTGCTACCTGCGTGTTAGGATGGCAAAGGGGCTTCAAGAGACTGGCTGAAGGCAGCCTCCCCGCAGCAGCGCTCAGGCGCACGAGTCCCTGTGCACAGAGGCCGCGGCAATCCCGAGCCGCTCGTGCCTTTTATGCAACAGCTGCAGATCAGAAGAAAGCGCCAGGGTATTGGCAGAGCTTCGTGTGTTTTTCAGCATTTTTTTCTCCCCGAGTTGCCAGAGACTTGACTCTGGATGAGGACAGCGTGCGCTGCAGGCTACGTGAGCGGAATAGGCAGTTCCTGCCCAAAAGGTTTCATGTGTTTTTTCTCTCCTCGATTAGGTAAACAGGCTGCTGGGGTGCTGGTCACACCACGCTGCAAGAGGTGCCCGCGGTTGTTACAACCAACACAGCTGTTAGAAGCACAAGGGCCACTAAGTCACTTACACAAGGGGTGCTATGCAAGGTCAGCCAAGCTTTCCATGAAAGAGACTCTCTGGACTCTTTCCACGTAAAGAATTAACAGTCGTTGTCTGGGAGTTAAACTGGTTTGCCAACTGTGGCCTTTAACTGGACATTATTTAACACTAAGTTGGTGTATAAGAGACTGCCGCGAAGTTCTCTCCAGTCTCTCCCAGCTGCTGGGATTTCCTCGCAGACGAGCCAGTTTCTGTAACGGTGTTCAGTTCCAGCCAAAAAAAAAAAAAAAAAAGAAAGAAAAAACCCCACAAATTAAGCAGTACCACGCACTGCAACCTGGCGGCTCTTTGCCTTGCACTCTCCCTACCTCACGGCGGGGCGAATCTGAAAGACCTTTGGCATTTAAAAATCAACTGACCTCAACATTTTTAAAGCCCACGCTGTCCCTTACAATAGAAAGCTGCTCAGCAGGAACCAACGACTTTTTAATTTTAACCTGGCTTTCTTTTGCCAAGGCAGCCAGCTTGACGCTCCTCATGTCCACGCTTTTTCACCTAAATCACATTAAAGGGCAGCTGAAGACGCTTCGTTTTTTACTGCGACATCTTCCTCTCCCTCCTTCCTTGGCCGTTTGTGGCGGATCAGCAGTCAGGGCACACAACCGGAGTTGCACAACGCTTCCCAAATATTGACAGTGCCCGGGATCCGAGAAAGGACCCACCTCTGCGCCGGGACTGAGCAACCCAGGAGCCTTTAGCCCTTACTGCTGAGGCGGATTATTGCTTTAGTGAAGCTGCCAGCAGCGATACCTCCCCGTACGGATTCCGTTCCGGGACGCGCAGGGTTATCGGCCGGACTCGCTGCCGTCCCCACCCGCGCGGGGCGCCCGCGGGTGCCCGGCACTAGAGGGCTCGGGGACGTGCCACGTAGCGCTGCAGAGCTCCGTATTCTCATTTCTATGTAGATCGCTTTTCCAGAACGCTGGGCTATTTTAGGTGAATTCCCCGGGGCTGGGGCTTACCAGAAGGCTGTTTTGAGTTCCTCTTTCCTAAGCTGCTATTCATTTTTAACCGATCGGCGTTCATTCGCTCGCAGCAGGGAAAATCCCCTGCAACACAGACAGAGGATGACTTCAGCAGCACCCGGCGTATTTTCAGACACATCATCTGTGTTTCTGTCAGCTCCCGCATCCCACACTGCCTAATCTCAGCCTGGAGCTCAGTCAGATTCGCAGTTTGTGACACTGAACGTCTGAGTCACTTCATGCTATTCGCACAGGTGAGGTATTTTCCTGCTCAAGTTGATGCACAGCTCGCATTGAAGGGGAGCAGCCTGTGCTCGTCCCAGGGGACAAACAGCGGCAGCAAAGCGTAACCAGCTCCCAGCAGGAAGTAGTTCCCATCCCCGTGTCACCAAGAAGCCATCCAGGATATCCCTGCCCTCAAACAGCCGCTCTAGCTCCCCTGCTGCCTTGCTCTGGCTCCGGCAAGGATCATTTCTGCAGGAACACGTGCACCTCAGCACAGGAAAACGCACTGAACGGAGCAGCACTTGGGAGCTATTCATGGCCCAGGAGGAAATTAGGGAACTCCTCTCACAGCTTTCATTTTAGCATTTGTCATTTACATAGACCTCTGGCTTATGAATAAATATATATTTAGAACTTTCTGTTTTGTTATTACTATTTTAACTGTAAGGTCAAAATGCTTCAGCTTCCCCTTGCTAAGCGCCTCGTTGTGGAAGCGTCGAGTGGTGCCTGGAGCTGACAGAAACGCAGCAGAAATGTGACAAAAACGTGGCAGAAATGCCGCTCAGTTCCATAAAGAAGGAGCGAGAAGCCCCGATGCGGCTCTGCTCGGCACCCAGGCACCAGCACTGCCCAAACCTGCCAACCTCGCGAGGTTTTAAGCCTGTCATTCAGCATGTGCAGGAAGTCCGGAAAACCAGAAACCTGGCACTGAGGATTGCAAAGAAATAGCAATTCCCAGCAGGGAAAATAACAAGTCTGAACTCTTGTACCAAGATCTAGAGTTGTGTAAACAGTTGGACAACTCTGGCCACCGGACACATGATTTCCGTGACCGCTCGTTGCCAATAGCAAGAGGTGACCAGAGCACATCAGTGTCGTGGGAGCCCAAGCGCGACACGTGCGGTTAATCCAAAAGGGGAATATCGGGCAGACCAGGTACATCGGACACCAGTAACACCAGTGCCGCGCAGCCAGCCGCGTGTAGCCGTTATTTGTAGCTGTTATTTCCTCGGTTTCTACGAGACGAGCCCGACTCGGCACCCACTTCACCAGCATCAGTGACGGCTGCGAGGGGCGCGCAGGGAGCTCAGCGCTGCCGGCCACGCGCCCAGCGACGAGAGGGGCAGCGCTGGAAGCAGCAAGCGGGGCAGCCCGCCCAGGAGAGCGCGCAGAAAGCAGCAGCCCGGCGCTCCGCCGGTTTCGGGCTCGTTTATAAAGCAAGCTGAGGCGCGGGCGGCTGCGGGCGGCGCTGCGAGGGGAACGGGGCCGGCGGCGGCGCGGCCAGCCCGGCTGCGGGC
>JAWLRI010000152.1:281353-297126 GCA_034781795.1 Crypturellus tataupa
AACCGGATCCCCCTGCGGGCATCGGCGGCTCCTCCGATAACTCCCGTCTCGGTTCTTTCCTCCCGCTCCGCGCACCAGGCTCTGCTCCCCGAGCGGACCCTCGTTCCGTCCCAAAAAACTCCGGCCGCGATGCGTCTCCTGCTGTTGGCCGCGAGCTGGGAAAGGCACCGAGCGAGTGTGGGCGAACGAGCGGCAGGGGGACGGGAGCCAACTTCCCTGCTCCTTCCTCAGAAACTTCTATCCCGTCTGCTTTGTGTCCCCTGGTGCCTCAAGCGCTCAGACCTGTCTCATCCCTCTCGTCAGTGCACAGGTTTGGGGGGAGCAGGGTTGGTTTCGGCTCTCGCCTCTCCGTTCAGACTTGCAGGGCTCTGAAATGCCCTGTTTGTTTTCTGTTGGCCGTAGCAATTAGTGGAAATTGAAAGGGAGCCTATTTTTAAGCATCCCTGGGCTATTCTTGACTTGCTTTCTCCTGTTTGTTTGGAATAAAACGTGCTGTGGAAGAGGGTGCATCTCCCGTTAAAGCAGGATTTTGTGTGTGTGCCTATTTCGGGCTGAGTTCCTGCAGCCTGATTAAATCTTTCCACTCTTTGACTCAGATGCTAAACTACTCCAAACTTCCTTTTTTTTTTTTTTTGGTTTTGCATCAAAAAGCTGCAACCCTGGCTCATTAAAGAGCAAAGGGACGTTCCTAGTGACAGATGATCCGTTCTATACGTTTCCTTTTTGATCCTTGAACTGACCACACTCACATTCATTCGTCAGGCCGAACTGTCATCTGCCTCTCTCTAGGCTTTCAGCTCTTGTCGTGGTCGTGAATCATTTGAAAGTGGGGAGGGATTGCTGGCAGGAAGGGAGAAAAGAGTTCAGCCTCAAAATACAAGCCCTAAAGTCCTCCAGATTTGGGTGTTTTCTGTGCCTCCCTTCACTGTCTTCCTCAAGACGCTGGTTCAGTCACGTTAAGGTTAATTCAGTGATATCTCACAGTGGGTGTTTTAAAGTTATATGAGTATTGGAGCATAGCCCAGGCACCTCAGAAGGACCTGTTGCCGTTGTGTGGTTTCAGAAGGGGGTTAATTGACCTCTGAAGGTAGCTTTCTGTTTCTTTTGAGAGGTTAAATCAGCAAAATTGAATATTTGACGTCTAGATGTCTAAAGTCGGCTGAGAAAAGTCTTCAGACCAAACAGCAGCTCCTGGGTACCTGAAATCAAGGGGCCTCTAGTGCTGCATGTGCAGCAGCTCCCAGCGTCACTTCTTGTTTCACTTTCACAATCCTCGCTCATGGTCAAACCAAAACAAACAAGTTTCTTTAACTCTCCACATTGCTCTCCCATGGGACACGAGCTTTATTTGCGTTTGGTGAGACTTGCTTTTAATTTGCCCTTTGGCGTTTATATGCACGTGGGCGTACGCTGCTGTTCTTGCTTTCAGCCCTGGGAATTTGCACTCTCAAAGCTGTCTTGGTACCAGCCAGCTTGGGGAATGGGACAGCTGGGACTCGCATGGAACCAGGACCTTGGTGGTCAGGGTGCAAACGCACAGGAAGGACGGGGAGAGTAGCCAGGACTGCAGTGTCCTTGTCCCCATTTGCCTTCTGCAAAGTGGGACGGGTACCACTGAGCCCCTAGGTGACGACAGGACCGGTAGCGCTGTAGAACAGCCAAGGACATCACCCTGTCGAGGTTCTGCTCCCATGGACATCCCGTGCGGTGCCTTCCCTGCTGTGGCATCTGCATCTCGGGAATTCCCGGTGTAGCCCTGTGTCCCTGCACCGGAGCCCCATCCACCTGCAGGCCCGGAGTCGGGAGCCATGACGCTCCAGTGGGAGGTATTCCCTGTCCCTGCGAGTCGCTGTTTCTGTTACCCCTCCCACACCTTTCTGTGACTAAGCGGTTACCAGTTTAGTGTTTCGGTCAGGGGTCACTGAGCGTAGCTCTTTCTAGCTCGTTCAAAATAAAACAGATGGCTCCAGTCATTCTCCCTAAATAGTCTCCCGCTTGTAACACCTCGGCACGTTGACAGCTGGTAGGTTTTAATCGGAGTCTGTTTTCACTTCCCCAAAGGCTCAGAATGGGGCTTCCTCGGCGTGTTCGGCACATCTACCTGGTCGGGCTCTCCTCTGGCTCTACGCGCGGCCTGTGCCATGCAGAGTCACGGAATAGGCAGGGCCCTGCTGATTCAACGGGCTTATCTCACCGCCCGCTTCTCGGCCAAAGTTTCTGCTGGAGGCTGCCGAGATGGATTTAAACCAGTTCTGCCCTCTTTTTCCTGGCCTCGCCGCGGATGCCGGCGCAGTTAGTGCCTGGCCGCCGGCCAGCTGGCGCGGCGCCGCGCTGAGCCGCGAGCCGAGGCTTGCACGGGGCGTTGGGAGAGGAGCGCCGAGCTCCCCTCGCGCTCCGCCGTTCAGGGTTATGTTTCCGATGCTGGAAACGCACGCGGGGCTTTGCAATGTGGGCTTTGCAGCTGGGTTTCTGTCTGCAATCTGTGCTTTGCAGCTGGGTGTTTTCTCTTATTTTTCCTTTATTCCTGTGGTCAAGCTGTCACAAATCCACCTTAGTGTCTTAAGAAGTGCTGGCTTTCTCCTACCAGGCTGTCTCAGTCCAAGCAGCACATGAGCTAATTAGGCTGTAAATACATAAACAGGCAACAAGAACAAAACCAAACTTCTTTAGCACTTAATACTTGAAGCAAAGGGGAATCCTACTGTGGCTCCTCAAACAAGCGTGGAGAGAACTACCTCGGTGCAGAGCAGAAATCAGACTGAACTTCCAGGTAGAAATAAACCTTTCAGCTTTAAGGTGTGTTGTCTGCATGGAAAAAACACTATTTGCATTTCACCCAGCTAGTATAAATGGGAAAACTGAGAAAATGAAATTTACCTAATTCAACTGACTTGTCTGCACATAACTAAATATTTTTTAACATGTGATTTAATGTCAACAAATATAAAAGTTTCTTTCACTTATATTGATGCCCCTTAAAAGGTAAAGGGGGAAGATGACATCTATCCAAGCTTAAATTTGCAAGAAAATGTCTGAAGCAGCAGTGAAAAAAGGGAGAGCACAATATTTAGGGTAGTAGGAATGTTTCCTAACTGAACTTTATAAACTGCTTTATTTTGTTAGTGTGGTGTTATACAAGACTTAAGAGCTCTGTAAATGCCAAATGAAAAGTAATTTAAAAGCAATAGTTAAGTATTCCTCTTTATGACTATGGCAATCTAATCTTGATTATTTTTTTTTCCTTTTCTGAACATAATAAATGCCAAAGAAGTTGCAGAGTCTGAGAACTGCGCGTTTCAAAGAGAGGGTCATAAAGTGCTGGGCCAGCGATGGTTTTATATAAGGCAAATGTAATAACTAGAGATTCTCTGTTTTCTTGTCAAAAGGGAGGAGTTTGCTGAAGTGCATCCTCAGTATCTTTAGGTCAAGAAACCGAAGGAGCAATTGCAGCATCACACGTGCGTCAAGCACTGCACTTAGTTCACCAGGGCGTTGCAAGGACTGTCCGGTATCCACAGGTTATTTCTTCCCGGTGAGATGGTTCCTCTCTGACTGTGTACGTGGGGGTGTGTGTGGCTGTAATGTGGAGAGCTGACAGCACGTACACCGTGAGGACGGTCCCTGCCCTCTGTGTCTCAGTGACTTAGATTGCTTTAGGGTCACACTACTTCTCTCACTACAAAGAAAATGCAGGAAGTTTGGAATGAATTACTTGGGGAGGAGGAAAGATTCACGTCCAAAACCTTTTGCTCTTTCAGCGTTAAGCAAGGATCCTCTGTTTGGATCTTCAGAACTGCCGTGGTGGGGACAGCCACAAGCAGGAACAGAAGCAGGAGGCAGCAGTGCCCCGGGTGCCACCCTCTCCCGGCGTCGCGGGGACCTCCCCGGGCAGCGGCCGAGCTCACACAGCCCTTCTCTGTTGTTTGCTGCATCTCTGCCCCGAGTTTTGCTACCATAGCTACGCGCTGCTCAAGGGCTGTTTCCTTCTGTGCTCGTGCCAGCTGACGCTGTTCTGCTCTCGCAAGTTTGTAGTACGGGTCAGGCTTTCCAAAACGGAGCTTGTTCGGCTGCCGCCGGAGGAACGGGCTCGCGGTGCGTTGTGGTGCGCAGCAGCAAATACCCGTTTTGAGGCCGTCGAGCATGTGGGAGCAGGAGGAGACTTGCCTGCCATCCCGCTGCCTCCGCTCTTAGGAGGCAGCAGCTGCTTTTGGCATGCTCCGCGGGTGGAGGCGTTTGCTATGTGAAATTACATTTTCCCCATCTCTTCTAGAGAAGAGGTTTGTGGCTGGATCTACTTTTCCTCCCATGCAGCTTTGAAATACAGAGTTTGGCTTTCCTGGTGGGGCCCGGACACACACACATAGGCATCACCCACTGCTGCAGATACAAACACATTTCCTCTGCTCGCATGCCATGAATCCGTGAATGCTTGTGAAGTCCATATGGCTTGAGTGAATCTGGTGTGAAAAAGGCTGATTCCATATCCAAAGTTGAGTTTTATGATGCCCAACTCATTTGACAGCCTTAAGACTGAACCAAAACTGGGTGTATGCTGTGATGCACCAGTTATTGAGGAGTTAAGCTCTTTGAACCACTAAAATGGTCGGATTTTTTCATGGCCAACACAAGGTGGAGGCCCCCGCTGAACACAGCATGTAATTAAGGATGATCCTTCTTCTGGAGATGTCATTATCTCTGACTGACAGGAGACATCGGGGAAGAAGAGAAAGGGGAAAGGCACGGGTGGAATGGTGATAAGCAAACAACTTAAGCGTAATAAGCAATTACCTTCACTGCCACCTGGTTAGTTGGCGTTAGACTATTCTTTAGCATTAACTTGAGATCCTGTGGCCACCATGACAACCGTAGAACAATTCTGGCTCATTTCTAGCTCAACACAAACACCTGATCAAACATTTAACTTGTTTGGGGAATTACCTTAGGTATTCTGTTTCTTCCAATCCCTCCCAGAGGGTATCCAGTGCGCTGAGAGACGGCAACATCCACAAGTGTGCTAGATATGACCGTGGTTTAGAAGGAATCGGAATCTTTTATGTTTATGAGCCTAACTGGGATAGAAGGTTGGAAATAAAATTCTCATCTGGCATTTTATTCCACAGACAATGGAATTGGGGGAGTTTGGATCATCTTTTTGTGCCTTGTTAGTATTTTGTGTGTACACAGGTCAGGGTTCTAGACTGAACAACTGTCTGACCTCAATGGGACTATGCTGAAGTCACCAGGTGTTGGTCTCCAACTCCGACCTTGGAAGGATCCTGTTTTACTGGTCCGTCCTGAGCAGCTAATATACTGTGTTTTATGAGTCTTTGAGTTGCACTGACCTGCTTTGGGTAGCTGAATACAAGATGGGTTGAAGTTATTCTAGTGACCCTCTCGAATAGGTTATTTATGGCTGTAGAGGGGGGTAGGTACATGTCTCCATCCTGGCAGCTACTGGGGAAAAAGAGTCCTAAGGTTAAACAAGCCAGGTGAACACAGTGTACCTCAGAACAGTTTTTTCACCCCAGACTTCTCTTATTTTGTTGCTCCCAGGACTGTTTTTTGGGTAGCGGAGCTCTAATCTGCTCACACAAACAACGGTTTTTTTTCTTTCTTTCTCTTGTTTGACTCCCTCCAAGACCTGATTCTGAGCTCAAGCACTGGTAGATGAAGTGTGGGTTGGATTAGTTCTTGTGGCTGGGAGGAGTTCGGCAGATTTTGGTGGCTGACAGGAGACAACTGTATTGCAGCTTGGTGTGAGGATGGAGCTCTGGGGCTGGTTAGCAGGTCATGGGCAGCAGTAACCACAGGAGGCGGATTTATCTCCCCACTGTCCAAGGCCTCTTGTGGTAGAGGGTCTCTGCTGGAGAGGTGAGGAGAGCAGTTTGCCCTCGCTCAGCAGCACGTTGGTGCCTCCAGACACAGGAGTTTGTATCTTAGCTGTTCAGCAAAGCCTTCCTAGCCCCTGCAATCCAGGCTGCAGCTGGTGCAGGGCAGCAAGGGAAAGCGCTTGGCGAGGGACGAGCGGTGTTTTTGTTTGGACAGAAAACAGAGCTTCTGCAAAGCCTCCGATAAGACAAAGATTAACGAAAACTGGGAGGAATTGAGCTGTGAGATAAGAGCAGCCTCTCTGGATGGCAGCTATGTTGTTCGTAGGTATTTCAACCCCACTGCCCTGAACAGGGATGTATCTTTCCCCTTGTCCTTCCCCCTGAGATGTCTTGGAAGAAACAGCCAAAACCACTTGAAATCCATCTCTGGGGTGTGAAGGCGGGGGGTAGATGTCAACGAGTGCCCGTAGATTAGTGCCATCTAATTTATTTTTGGTCTTTGCATTTAAACAAAATAGTGGATGTGCTGCTGTACCCCACCTTCTCCCTGGCAATGACATGACAACTCTTCTAATATTCATGACCTTAAATGATCAATCATGGGAGGAAATATTTCTTTAATAGGTACAGATAATAAGAGAAATAATGGCTTCTGGTCACCAAGCTTCCCCATCAGGGCTTCCTTCTTCCTAGCAAATATTTATTCTTTTTAATTTGATAGATGTCCAGAAGACTCTCACTAGCCAAGGAAGGGGGATAGCTCTCCCTTCAGCCAAGTCCCTGAAACCCTGAAGAAGTAGTGGTTTACTTGCAGGCTCTTCAGTTGTTTGAACGTAAACTGCAGGTTTTTCTTCAAAAAATCTTTCTTCAAAATGTGAATAGAAATTTGCTGTCGGGGTTGTGGGCTGTAGGTCTGTTGCGCTCACCTGCTGACGTGGACAACCTGCCACGCGTGTCTGGAGCCGCATGGTGCAGAGCAAGGGCTGTTCCTGCTCGCAGCTCTGCAGATTAATGGGACAAGTGTTTTCACTTAGGAATAACATTTACTATGATAATTTCATTGCCTCCAATATGATTGCTCCTAACTCTGTGATCAGATAATATTTGTGAACTAGGAGCTGTTGGCAGGCTGTGAGCAGTTAGGTGGCTTGAACTCCTGCTTGTTGTACTAATAAATGTACTTATTTAAATTGCGGAATGGTATCTGGTATGCTGCAACCATTAAAGTTAATTGTGTAAGTTTAGAATTTTAAGCCGAATAATTAGTGTTTTCATTATGGTGGAGCACCAAAAATGCTTTCTGCTTCTCACCGCTGCCACTTTTACATTTTCATCTTTCCTAGTCTTGATGCTGTTCAAAACACCCAATTTTTTTAAGCAAAAAAGTATAGTCAGAATTCCTGGACCGTTTAATAACACATGCTGCAGGAAGCTGGCCCAGACACTGACATTTTTGAGAGCTGGGCCAGGATTTAATTTCGCTTGAGGTAGAAGTGCTAAGTCGCTATAGCTTCTTTCAAACTCATTCCTTAATACCAATTAAACGTTGCATTATCACCGTGCCAAGAAGCCCTAAAATACCCTGGCACTCCGTGATGCTGAGCGCTGTGCGGAAACCCAGCGGCGTCAGGTCTCTGCGTGGAGAGTTTGCTGTTTTCCTGAGCAGGCAGAGGAGGGAATTCGTCTCTGACGAGGACACGGGTTGATATCTCTGTGCTGGCAGTGGGACTTTGTCGCTCACAAAGCTGTGTCGGCCGCCCAGATCCAAGACATTCCAGGGCTGTGCCTCATGCATCGCCTGCTGCTCTGTCCTCCTCCTTGTTGGGGTAAACAGCTGTGGACACGGCTTGTGGTTACTAGGAAGAGCGTGATGCATCTTCAGGGCTGGCCCTGGGAGCTGAAGTACCCGTAGGCCAGCTAAGATGCGCAGTCCTGTTGGAGATGAATTTCACGGAGCACCAATACTCTTAGGATGGGCCAGGTGCTGCCTTTCTATTGATTCCTCCGTTATCTCTTGTCACAGTGGATTACAGCTGAGCTGGGGTCGGCTCTATTGATTGCAGGGTAAGTGGCTTTAAATATCAGCCATGGACTGAGTGCTTTCCTGCATCTGCTCCAGGGATACAGCTGCCCATAAAAGCACAATCCCCCTCGCTGGAGCATCGGTTCTTCAGACTGTTGCTGCTGCCTGTAGGCAGGTGCATTCAGTCTTCTGGCTTTGCAGGTACTGCCCAAGCTCCAGCTTCATTTCTCATTTGCACAAAGCACTAACCATCAGTTTATTGATGAGGACTGAAAGGAGATGTTTTAATTTCAGACCACCAAATAGCCTGTCACAATAAAAATCTCTTCATGTGTTAATTATGGCCCTGGGGCACTATCTGTCCGTGTGTGTGTGTGAATTTACACATTAGGATATGTTGTAGCTCCAAAGGGCACACCATGCTGCAGGATATTTATTCCGTGTTCCTGATGCACCTCCTTGCCCAAAGGCTCCATCCTGGCTTGTTTCCTTTGGGAGCCATGTGCCCCCTGGGCTTTCCCCGTGGCATAAATTAATCTCTGATCTAGCAACTCCCACCACTTTCTGCTCCTGTCTCCACTCCTGTCCTCTCCTCCGATTGCTCTGTGCCATCGTTTCCCTTTTCCATTAGGGAAAAAATCAGTCCCTACCTTTTACCAGGAGATACAGAGGTTCAGGTGGGCAGTTTAAGGATTAAGACTTGTCAAGTGCTTTAAAATCCTGCAGTGATTGCTGCTTTATTTGCAGATCAAAATCCCACTCACACTTTTGTGTTATTTGAAACGGTGCTGATATTGCTCTGCTTCGTGCCCATCTGGGGGAACGTGCCTGTTATCTGGACCCCCGTGGACACAAGGGTGTTTTGGTGACGCTCCCTCTTTTTGCGCAGCTCTAGAGATGGTCTAAGTTGTGGATTCAGTTTTTCCAGCTGTATTTTAACCTCTTGTCTCTAAAGCTTGCACTTTTTTTCCAAAAAATAACTGCCGCCAAATAACTGAATTCATACATCATGCCTTGTAATCCTTATTCATGTTCCCTGAAGAACTACTAAATACTTTGGTGATGAACCTCATATTAGGCCATTATTGAGGAATTTTTGTCACTGCTTTCGTTTTGGCAGCTCCTTAGTTAACTTTACATTCTGATGTTGGACCATAAAACACGTTTCATACTGAAATCCTGTCCTGACTTCTACCTGTTTTCCTTATATGAGGATTGAGTTATATGAGAAACCAGAACATGATGCAATATTTGTGTTGAAGAGGGGATAAGAAGTGGCCTATAGGTGGGTGCAATTTTACTTAAGACTTCTGGCTCATACCTACCCTAGACCAATACTGACTTGGAAAATAGTAAGACGTAATAGCTTGGCCTTTATGAAATAAATTTTATACCTTTTTTTCCCCCCTCCATTAGATTTATGGAAGTTAGCAACTTGCATCAGAAAAAGTAAGATTTGAGAAGAGCGTTTCCAGTGCTTTGCCTGGAAGCAGGACTTCCTCCAAGGCAGCAGCTGTGTGTGCTGATGAGTGGGGAATCCAGGGCCAAGTAAAGCAGGCACATGGTAACAGGGTGCAAGGGTGTAATAAAGCAATAATACTGTAAGAGAGGATTTTCAAATTAAGTTTTCCCACCACCCTTAGAAATCCCGCTCAGCTGAGCGCAGTGGGCTGTGTTACGCCTTCGAGTCCCTCTCTGGGACTGTATCGATGACAGATCCCTCTGCAGCTCTATGTCAACGTTGGAGCTTCAGCTAGCAGACTTCTTGGCATAGACTGGAAGGAAAAGAAAATCTTATGAACGTTTAGCTGAACAAAGTGAATAATTATTTCTGTTGGAGCATTCTCTTTGCTTGAACAATGTAAGTAAAAATCCAGAAAAAAAAGTTTTGTCTCCTATTTGTACCAAGCAACTCTTCTCCACTAAAGAAAATGAATGCATGGTGCTTTATTTTTAAAAATTTTTGTTTAGCATTATCTATGCCTTGACTATACGTACACTTCCAACCTATACCACTGAAGCAAATCCACTCGTTCCAGGCTTATGTCAGGGCAAACAGGAACAGAGACCGACCCTCCTGGCTTGGAAGACTGAACTGGAAATTGAGGATGAACAAAATCTAGTTTATTTTGCCTTTGAGAGAGGCAGATGGGATCACTTAGCATAGTGCTCGCTGAATTATTTTGACTGAGGTCTGATATCAAGTAGCATTCCGAGCAAATATTTAAGAATAAAATACCATATTGCTGACTTAAAACTCTGTTGCTGTTAGTTTAAACTAACTATGGTTATAAAATCATGCGTACTGGCATGAGCTCCGCTAGGAGCACAGTAATTGTTTGTATACAGTATTTTAGCTCGGTGGTGTTTTCAGCCATTACGCTAATGGGAAGCGTGTTTGGACATCTTCCCCCTTAGCTCACTGCCTAAACTCTCTAGGTTTGGAGTTCCATCTGGCTGCCATAAAGAAAGTGTCTTCCTTCCCCACCCAAATCTACTCTCAATCCCTAAAGGAGCCAGAAAATAAAGGTTAATTTTTGGTTTCCCCAAGTAAACAAATCATTTTTCTTTTTAAATTGGCAGTGCAGTTGACTCCAGCTACCTGCTGAACTGGGGCTGGCTGGAGCTATTGGAGGGCTTTTTAACATGCTGCAAGCTGCCTGGAGCACGATGCTCTTGTAAATGCAGTCGGATCAGAGCCCGGGAGAGACCCCGGAGTCAGGGAGCAGGAGAGGGTCAAGTGTGGATAATGCAGAAACCCCAGTGCAATATATTATCAAACGAAAAACCAGCCCATGCTGTTACTCCGTGCCCAAATATCCCCAGCTAATGTTACACAATGTGTCTTCTCTTCTCTCCCTTTCCTAAGTGACTTTTTCTTTTGGGGAATCATCGCTGCAAATAGAAAGCTTTGCTCTATGGGGTGGTGAGATTAGTGTATGATATATCTTTTGGCTTTCTATTTAAAAGCTTATTCATGCAATTCATTCAAGGCAAGGAAAAACCAAATGACAGTAGTAATGGGTCAATATATTAACAATATATTAAAAAAAAAAAAACATACAGTAATCCCCAATAGTACTGTAAGTTATGAATTCTGCCTGATTTGTCATATATATATATACACACACACACACACACACACACACACGCATACATATATTTAAATGTTCAACTGGGACATGACCCTGGCAGCCTGATTAAATCATCTTAAACCAATTCTCATGTCGCCGGTTGCAAAATTGCTGCAAAGCTTCGCATCATGTACAGCACCTCGGCACTGTTCTGTGCAGTAGAATAAGGGGAAAAGTTCCTGCTGGAAGTTTAGGGCAATTAGGTATTTTTTGACTTTTTGCCTCCTGCAAAAGGAGCAGAATGGCAGTTGTGGAGGATGCTGGAGCCTGCGGCATCTGCCTTGTGTCGAGGCAGGGGTTACAGCTCGGGCAACCTCCTCACGGCTCCTTATCTGTGGCACAGAGGAGCGCTTGGACACCAGGCCTCTCCGTCAGCGTTGCAGCAGGACAGACTGCCTTTCCTTGTACCAATAACTAGTTTGGGGAATCCTTGAGCAGTTAATGAGCCTCTTTGTGTGGATTTCCAGACATATGTCCAGCCGGGCCAGTTCCACCTTCCTTCCAGGAGTCTGTTGCTTCCCCCTCTATGGCTATTTCAACTCTATTAAGAAATTAAAGTCCCCACAACTGTCCTTGGCAGGGCCCAGAGAAAGTGCAAGTGTTTGCCAAGGTATCCGCTGTCCCCTGCCACCACTCAGGAGCAGGTCGAAGCACCTAGCATGGGGCTTCCACCCTTCATCCTACTTTGGACCCAACGAATATCCCTCCGTCTCCTGTTTCTGCCCACATTTGCTCCACTTGCCCCCTGGCATTTGCTTTGCTGATTATTTATCCCTACGGGGGCAGTTATTTTGTTTCCAGCAGCTGATGGCTTTTCTTTCTAGAGGGGATGCATGTGTTTTTCCCTCCCTTGCATGATTTAGACCCTCTTGCTAGGTTAAAAATGTTTTGCAGAATAACTAGGTCCTGGGGGTTGACTGCACATAAATAGACACTTCCTCCCTCTGTCCAGCTGCAAATTGCAAAGATTTAGAGTCACAAAACTGTAGGGACTCAGATTTAGTTTTTCTTTAATCAAATTACTTTGTGGAGGAAAATTTCTATCAAGTCTGGCAGTCCTCTTTATAGCTGTGTTGAAGAAATTAAATGATTCTGGTTTCAAATGTGCTGTGAAAAAAAGTTTAAAAAATGCAGTTGTTGCTTCTGTTCTTTATTGTGAAACGGCCAGAGTAACAGCCAGTGGTCACTGTGTATTAATAGATTTGCTTTAATTTTAGAAGGCTTTATTGTCCTCAGCTGCAGCCCAGTATTGTTACTTACGGGAGCAGCTCACAACCCAAGAAATGCCTCATAAATTGAAAAACAAACATTTTTTTTCTGGTAGGCCTCTGGTAAAGGCAACATTTAGCCGCAGAACTTGCATGTGGATCATGCCGTGAATCAATGGGCCCTTTCAATTAGTAAATAGTAATTTAATAGGGAACCATGGTGTTTGATACCCTCGCAGTGGTGGGATGCCCCATGGGGAGTGGGGATGCGCAGAGGTGCCCGCGCGCTGGGTTGCCGTGGGCTGGCTCCGAGGCGGCTCTTCCCGCCGGGCCCTGGGAAGGTGCCGGGATCCAGCGGCGCTCGGCTGCAGGCAGCGCATTCCTGGCGTGCCTGCCAGCGCGTATCGCGGCTACCGGCAGCTAATTGCGCTTCTCCACCACGACCAGCCAGCAAATTAACATTAGAATGGACCTTAAGGTCTTATAACTGCTCACAAATGTCACCGGGCCTGCAGAGTGATGGGCTGCGGTCTGTAGGCAACCTCTCCTTCCAGGGCAGCGGTGCTCGGGCTGTTCCTCCTAGTCGTTTTGCAGGCTTTTTGCAGGTGAAAAGCCTCTCGGCAACTGTTTCTCGTTGGTGGTAGCACCGTCTTCCTGCAGGATGGAGGGTTGTTCCTATAGCTCTCAAGCAGAGCTGACACGTCAACCGTGGCACCTAGAGCCGAAGGACAGTCCCTTGGACAGGTGTAATCCGTGCTGGTGTCAGCCTTCCGTGTGACAGGTCTCCGTTCAGATGGCCCCTTTTCAGCTCCTCGTGTTTCTCACGTGTTCCCTGCACACACACGTGTTCAGGAAGGCAAAGAGCTGCGGGACGAGTTAGAGCATTGCAGGAGCAGGATCTCACAAGTGTAACTGTAGAGAGGGATGAAGGAAAAATTAACACTGAAGACAAGAATTTTTATCCTACTATGGCTTGGGTTTTGCTAGCTTGCTTATTGCAAGAGTATTTGGTAATGATATGATTGAGTCATAGTTTAGTGCTTTTTGGATATGAACCCTTTATATCTAAATTGCCAAGTGATTCAGAGCCCAGTCCCTATGTTATCACTGTGTCATTTGAGGGCAGGTACCTTATTTGTGCTTAGAGCTATGGCTTACGCATCCTAGGAAGCCATGGGGTGAAACGGTATGGATTTATTGTGAATTTGTTTGTGGCCCCCAAAGCATTCCGGCCATTTCTAAGCAGTGTCCGGTTTCCTCAGGTCTGTCCCAACTCTATGACTTTATTTTTTTCCACCTCAAGCACAATATCCACGGAAATCCCTGGAAGAGCTGTCCCTAATGCTTGAGGCAGGAGTTCCCCCGCATCCCAAAGCATCCGCACAGAGCAGCATCCGGAGCGCCCGCAGCGTTCCCAGCCCCGCAGAGCCTCAGCTGCGCCCAGCGCCGAGCGGAGAGCCCTGTGCCATGAGCCGAGCTCGTCCCGCTTGGAGAACGGGAAGAGGGAAGGGATGGAATAATAGCTAATCCCGCTGCCCGCGTTGCCTAGCAGCGCGGGACGAGCAGGGAGGGAGCCGGCGCCCGCCGAGGCGGCTGCAGGGTTGTGCTTTGCGGGTGGAATCCGACCCGCGCCGTTCGCCTTGGCTTTTGCGCGGAGGGAGGAGAGGGCGGAATGGATATTTTAGCTCTGGCGGCTCCTCGCTATCCCCTCTTCCACCCCCATCTGTTTTTCCTTTTCAGTTTTGGTAGTTTTTTTTTTTTTTTAAGCAGAGCTTGGAAAGCTTTAGCCAAAGGGAGGTGTTAAAAGTTTTGTACCATTCCCAGAGAAGAAGAGGGGGGAAAAAAGAAAAAAAAACTCTCAAAGCTGTTTTTTCCCTAAATTTTAGGACTGCATCTTTAGCAGCCTGGAGATCGTTAGCATTTCTTATTTTTTCTTTCCCCCTTCAATATACTGCTGAGCACAGGCAGTAAGTGCTGCACGAACTGGAAATAGCTCCTGCAGTTGTACTTAACTCTCCTAAGATCGCCCTTATTCTTACAAAAAGTGGATGCACATTTTGTTTTCTGGAAAACTAAAGTAAAAAAATACTTTTTTCCCTTTTTTATTTTATTACCTGGGAGGAAAAAGGAAAGTTGTTTGTTTAAATATTGTGTCTATCAAATTGGGGGGGTTATTTTCACTCTTACTGGAGAAGTTAGAAAGTTTGAAACTTTTTTTTCTTTAGGACACAGCTGGAGCAGTAACAGGACTCCACAAACTGGAACTCAACCCCTCTACTAATACTCACTCGCAAGCACAGAGGTGTCAGCTCTCAGTTTTAATGTATTTGCCTAGTCCCAGCGGTAACTTTTTAGCATATTAAAGAGAGGAATGAGGGCACTGAAGGGAGCAGAGGAATGAGAAAAGTCTTGGGTTCAATTTGCCCATCTCCATAGTGCAGGATGGAGAACAACGGCAGAGCCCGGATCCGGACAGCAAGCTTCACCCTGCCCGCGTTTGCTACAGCCCAGAGCTATTTCAGAGTAAAGGCTGTCACAGAGCAGGGCAGAGGACAGGCAAGGATAAGATTAAGGAGCTTGTTCTGCAATTGGTGTTTTTTTTTTTTTTTTTTCCCCCTGGGGAAATGAGTCCAACTGGTACCCAAGGAGTATCTTGGTGCAGAGATTGCTTGAAACCCCAAATTCTTCATTGAATATATATTTAAATCGTCATTTTTAAAGGGCTTATTTAAAGTACCCAGAGCTATGGGTGTGTATTATTATTATTATTATTATTGTTATTTATTAGTCTGCTGGGTGCAGCGCTGCTTGGGACACTTGCGCTGAGAGGTGCAGGCCAGTGCAGGGCTGTGGGTGGTGAGGCCTGGGCGAGGCTGCATGGGCTCCAGAAACGCTCCGGCCGCCCGGCTGGACACGGGGTCCCTCGGGGGGTAACCCGGAGCGCGGATGGAGGGAGCAGCCCGGCTCCCGCGGGGGACGGAGGGCGGCAGCGGCGCTCGGCGGGCAGGGCAGAGCCGCTCTCCTCCATCCCGCGGCCGGGACCCCTTCCCGACAGACGGGACGAGCCGCAGGCTGTGGAGAGTGCCCAGACTCTGCACATTCTCAGAATGGAAATTTTAGCTTCAATTTTTAAATTCCCTTTTTTTTTAACATTAAATTAGTTGCACATGTTTGCAGAATCGGCAGAAAACCACCTTTCTGGGCTCTTCCTCCCCGTGAGGAAGGCGGAGGACCCGCAGCCCCTCCTGGGGGCTTCATCCCCGATCCCAGTGCAGAACCTTTGTGGACAGCTCAGGGAAACCCAACCGCTTGCAGGGATCCACGAAACGGGGGCGAGGGCTTGGGAACCCCCTTGCTCCGCAGCTCCTCTGTGGGCAGCTCGGGCTAGTGGTGCGCGCAACCGCTGGGTACCACCATCTCCACAAGAGTCGTCCTTTTTTTCCCCAAATTAATACTTTTTCCTCCTTTCTTTCCTTTACCAGCCCCTCTGTCGCGCATGTCCCGCCGAGCCCAGCCTGTTATTCTCTATATATTTTCTGCATTTTCTGTATTCTGGGCAATAATAACCCAAACCCCC
>JAWLRI010000152.1:297226-334168 GCA_034781795.1 Crypturellus tataupa
GATACCCCCCCCCCCGCTGCAAATACCCCCGGTTACCGCTAAAGATACCCCCCCGCGTCTGAAATACCCCGGGGTACCGCTAAGGATACCCCCTGCCCCCGGGGTCCCGCCTGATGGGCCGCGCTGCTGCTGAAACCTCCGCTCTCCGCAGGGTGGTAGCGCCCAAGAGCAGCAGGAAGGTCCCGGCTGCTGCCCGGACCCCTCTCCCGCCAGCTCGGGGGTGGAAATGGGGTGGTTCAAGGTATCTGGTGTCCACGCAGGCCTCTGGGCTCCCAAATGCTGCCCCTGGCAGCGCGTTGTCTGGATAGAAGCTACAGGGGAGTTAGTGCTGGCTCGGGAACAGTGTTATTTATTTATTTGTAGCTGTGTAGGTTCCTTAAATTTTAAGGGCTAAAATTATGTTATTCTTCCTGTTTTTGCCCTGGCCTGGGTGAGCCATCCCTGCTGCCTTGCAGGAACGTGGGCCCAGCAAACGCGGGCGCACGCGGCGGGTCCCTTCCTGCAGCCTCCCGATGCTGCCTCGGTCGTTCCCTTTTTTTCCCCAAATGACCACATGGCCTTCGCCTCTGGTGAACGCGTGGGTCTGGATTAAGCCATCCTACCGGGCAGGTGAAATAAGTGAGACCGTCCGTGCCCTTCTGCAACGGGACAGACTGTTCCTGCCCGCGGATGAGCAGCGGTGCCGCCTGGCGGTTCCGCATCCCAAAAGGAGGTCGGTCCTGGTGCGATTCCCCCTCCTTCGGCTGCCCGAGGAGGTTGGGCAGGATTTGGGTGCCTGGGCAGGACTCCTCTCAGCCCTCCGTGTGCGGAGCTGCCTGATGCTCGGTCCCTCCGGGATGTTGTGCCGCTTGGAGCCAGGTCCTATTAGACAGCAGGACAGTTCTCCCCAGGACAGGGAGGTCTGCAGGGTCATTTGCCCACGTTCGGGTCCGGGAGCCACATGCGGGGGGACTTGTCGGCTCCCAGCACCGTCACCCACCCCAGCTTCTGCTCTTTGGCCTCTTAAGGGAACTCCATTTCAACCGGCGGCCGATGCATTCCCAACCCTCTTCTGCCTCTGCAGAAATCAATTTTGAAGAAACACAAAGATAAATGAGCTGCTGTTGCACAACCGTTGTATATGTGTATGATTGTGTGTATATATATATATATTATGTGTGTGTATATGTATATATATATATATTACATGACTCAGTTCCATGAAATCCAATTAAAGACTAAGTATCTATTTGTACTCCAGTATATTATTAACTATCGCTAATAAAAGCCACTTCCAAATTTGTATTTTTCCATGAGGACCATGTTTCTGTTTAAAAAAAAAAGCGCCACGCTGCCTGCTGTCCTTGGAACCCGTGTTTTGGGTTTATCTGTGTTTCCAGGTAACTAGAGCTCTGTGACAAGCAGCGTTTGCCTCAGTTTTAAATTAATTTAACCTAATCAGCGGAGGCTCTGGTGCCTCCTCTGTTTATATCGTTCTGAAGCAATTGAATAAGCAGCCTCTCCAGAATCGGGTTATTACCGAGTTCCTCGCTGTGTGCGCTCTCCCCTTCCGTCCGCTCCGCCTGCGGAAAGGCTGAAGGAAACAGGCTGTGGACAGGCAGCTTGGGATGAGCAGCCGCAAGGACCAACCTACCCAGAACAGTAAATTTTAACCATCCTGGTCATGAGTGCGTGTTCAGATGGCTCAAAGGGACCAAGGTGGCCCCAAACCCTTGTCCCCGGGCTCTGGGGGCTGGTTTAGGAGGATGCCCTCGGGCTGAGAACAGCTCGAGCTGGCTCCCGGCTGACACTAGTGGCTTGAACAAGTTCTGCTTTGCAATCAGTGTCTTTGGCTTCACACACGTGAGGTGGATCCGTGTTTTCCCCAAGTTACTGCGCTCAGACACAGGAGCATCCTTGCTCCAGCATCAGAGCCGCTTGCTGGGAGCCTGGATGTGCCCCTAATACGCCCCTTTGGTGTCTGATTTATGGGCTATAGGAAGAAAAAAATATCTTTATTGGAATTCTAGGGAAAATCCCAACGTTTCTGGGAGATGTGATGCTCTGGAGAGAGGAGGAAGAAAGGTGAACGCGGAGGCAGGAAGCAAGTTGGTTTTCATGCGTGTGTGGCTCATCTCCGTTCTCCTCTAAGGTGGTGTGATTGACCTGATTCATTCATACAGAATGATGTTTTCATTCATATAAAAGGAAGTTTTCATTCATATAAAATGGAGTTTTCATTCACATAAAATGGAGTTTTTACAAACAAAAGAACTTATTTGCTCCAGCTAAAGCCCAACCAATGTCTGTTCAGGGCAAATCATTAGAGGCTGAGCTGGTAATGTGGGATGGAGTGGGAAACATCTAAGGTTTTCTGCAGTAAAATAAAAGCAGGGTGGAGTCAGGTGGATAAGGCTGACAGATGGGGTGCCTGTGTCGGGAAAGGGATCAAAATGAGCTGTTCCCGGCTTCCCTTTCCTTACTTCCTATTACTTTGGACACTACTGAAGATTCTTGGTAGCAAATCTATTGAACATGGAAGTTTTAGTTCCTTTTTTGTGTAGGTTTGGGGATAGACCTGGGGAATAAACCACCTTCTGGGGCTTCTTTTGGGGCTTAAATAGCACTTCCGTCTTTTGGGGGTTTGATTGTTGCTATTCTGCTTTTCCTATTTATCGAAGCTCCAAGCCAATAAGCTCCAAGCTCCAACCTGAACAAAAGTTCCCCAAACCCAAGTAATTTTTAAAAAATGCAAACCTGCCTTTTAAAGCATGCAAAAAATGCGTGAAAGTACACAAAAAAGAAAAGAGGAGGAGAGGCTTGACTTTGGATTTTGATCTTAGCAGTCCATGTTATGGATGAAAATTATTTTTTTTTTTTTTCTAATTAAATAAAAACTCATTACCGTTTGCTTGTGAGGTTGAGATTTTCAATAAAACATAACATGTTATGGAATTCCAGTTTAAGAATTCAGAGTTGGAGCATAACCCTGTGCATGGAAATTCAACTGTGATTCGGTGGTTATTTTAGCCCCCGGTTGGCCTGAAATGCCCCGAGCAGAGAGAGAACCGCGAGCTCAGCCCGTGCACCGCGGAGCACCCGGCTCTCGGGATACGAGAGCTCATTAGCTCCAGGAATATTAACGATATGTAAAGGTTACCGACTGCATTCATTTCGGGGGAAGTGAAATGCCATGGACAACCACATCCGACTCTCAAGCTTTCCTGACACTCGGTGCCTCGACCTGCATTACTTTTTTAACAATATATCTTGATTTAGCTATGGGGTTACAGCTGTTACCGCCCCTGTCCTGCCGCCTTTTTATTTCCAGCTCACCAAGGTGCCTTTCCCTCCCTTCCCTTGAAAAAGGTGCGTGGGAGAGACCTGGGATTCTTCCTTTGGTGCCCTGAGTTTAATTCCTCCCCCACTGCCTCTTGCTGCAAACGTGAACACACAAAGTATTTTGCAACGCTGCCGGTATGTCAGTTCTCCCAGCATTTTGGAGCTGCTTTAGGCCGGATAGATGAAAACAGGCAGGGCTGTTTACGCGAAGGTGGCTCAGTGCGCGAGTGAAATAGCAACAACGGGGAGTTTTATCGAACGTCAAGGTTGGGAAAACGGCTCCTCTCCTGCGTCCGATGCTGCCGGCAGCCTCCGGGAGCAGCGCTCCAACGTGATCCCGCGCAGGGCAGCGCTGCGCTTTTTTAGGAGTGGGAAAACTGAAGCAGAGGGCAGGGAAGCATCCTGCCCAAGGTCACCGAGCGAGCTGGTGGCCGCACCAGAAATAGCACCCAGAAGTTATTAGCTTTTTCTGCATTTCCTTTCCCGGCGCTGCTGTTTGCCTGGATACGGGCGCGGGCTGTGGGTAAACAGAAGGTTTCCAGCCCGCGCTGCCTCCTTATCTGCCGGCTGCATCCAGCGATGATGCAACGCGGAGCTGGGGCGGCCGCCAAGGCGCCCTCGGCCCCGCGGCTCCACGTGGCAGCCCCGGCCGCGCGACTTGGAACTTGTCTGTACCTGAAACCGCTCCGGGTTGACCCTGTGGTTTGTGCCCCATGCGCGGCCAGGATTCCCACCTGCCGAAATAGCCAACTTGCCCCTTTTTGGCTCGCCTAAACCCCATAAAGAGCCTCGAAGCTGCGTAAGTCGCCCCTGGCTTCTGTTCCGGTCTGACTCATCCCTGCCTGTGTTTACTACGGATTTTGGTTGCTTGGTTTGTGCCCGCTCCCGCGGCACCACCGCAGCCGTCACCCAGTTTCCTTGGCTCTCGGAGCCCCGAGACACCTTTAATACCTCCCACGGGTCCCTTTGGCTAAGGGAGAGCTGCCGCCCTGCGCCCAGAGCCGACGCGCCTGGGGGAATCCCTCTCCCTTAGGCCCGACCTAACAGAAAGCAGAAATCTCCTATCTGTGAGGAAGAGCAGGGCTTGCAGCTGAGCCGCTGGGACCGGAGCACTGGGAGCGCTGCGAAGCTTCCCCTGCTGCGGGACGTGAAAAATGAGCTCCGCGGGCAGCAGCGCCTCCTTTCATGGGCATTCGCTGCAGCGCCGGCCCAAGTGCCAGCGATCCCGCGCCCGCCCGGCAGCTGCAATCCCTTGTCCGTGGTGGGAAATGAGCTCTCTCCCATCCAGGATATGCTACTAATAAAATAATAATGATTCTTGCAAATGGGCTTTGGGGTCCAGCACTTCGGTGCCTGTCTGCCTGCAAGAACCGACCACAGATTTCACTGGGTTCTTGGTGTCTTCACATGGGTAATGGAGCCTGTTTTGCAGCAAATTTGGAAATAATGTCAATGTGGGCACAGACAGCTCATCTTCCACCCTGCCCGCCTCTCTTTAGGATTCTTGATCATTGAGGGGAAGCAGAAGACAAAAAATTGATCAGCGAAGTTGAGCAGGTCACGACTTTGAAATAGCATCATTTCTGCGCGTCCTCTGCCGATTATAACACCCTGCAAATAGACCTTTCTAGAGCTGAATATCGAGGTCTGACCCTGCCGGGTCTCAGCTGCCTACTTGGAGTTTCAAGCAAGACTTATTAAGAGAAATATATAGAGTAGCATTTCATCCTGGAGCTGCTGTGGCCTCTGTTTTGCTCGTGTTTCCCTTTTCGGCATCCCCAAAATGTTCCTTAAACAGCTTTGGGTTCCCCCGGTTCAAAGTGACTTTGGACAAATTTAAAATCTTCTAAATTAAGCTCTAGTCTCACCCAAATCACCCATAATATTAAATCCATTGTCACAGCTTGTTTTTCTTGTGCATGTTTGTACCAAAGCTCTCAAATAGATCACTAAAACGTATTTGGCAACTTACCCGGTTTCCTTTTACAGCTTAACCATGCTCATTTTTTGCCTCTCGCAAAATCCTCGAAAGCTGCAAAACGGAGTCCTGAGTGCAAAAAATAGATGATAAAACACTCTGCAAAAGTAAAGAGAGTCTCTCTCCTAAACGTTCCTCCTCTGTTCTTCCTAAGGATGTTTATTCAAGCTGTACAAAGTCGCCTCCTTTGCCAGAGGCAGGGGGTTGGCCAGCCGTTTACCTGCAAACGATGCTGCTCAACCAGGACTGCAGCAGGTGAAAGGATTTTTCCTAAATTTACGGGGAGAATTACATTTTTTTTAATTACCTGTTGCGACTGATATCTTTCCACATAGGAACTACGATGCCATTTCAAAAATATTTGTGGGGAGAAGTAGGTGGTGACTTTATATAGCAGAGGGGCACAAAATAGTTGTGGCTGCTGAGGATGCCCCACACGGATGACTTGAGGGCTAGGAAAGGATCTGAATGGTGCTAAAAACCGGCTAAATTTCTTTATTGTGCTTAGAGCTTGGTGATTGATATGGTGGCTGGTTTTGGAGCAGCACCTGTATATGTGCTCGGTATCTACCGTTTTGGGACACCAGAAGGAGACAGGGAAGAGCAAATGCCTTGTGGGCGGTGGAGTTTGGGTGAGCAGATGCAACTTCTCCATGGTCAGCAGGGCTGGATGGGGTCAACACTGACAGAAAATGTCTACAAACTCCTTTTGTGAAGAAGTTCTGGTCACCTGTGGAAAGCAAACACACATTTTTGTAGCTTCCCCTCCCATTTCTGTCCTTGCTGCAGAGAGCGGCCAAGGGACAAAGGTCTAACGGGTGGCCAAAGCATCCCTTGGGTTTGCTTTTCATTTTTGGCCTCTTAACTTTGCACAAAGTCAAGGGGAGAAGTTTAAGTAGCAGCAAGAGAAGGGAAATAAAATGGAAAAGATTTTTCGGAGGCAGCTGCGCTGCGCCATGAGGCTGTGAGAGCAGAAACGGCATTGCAGGGAAGACAGGGGCTTCTGCATCTTCACTTTGGAAACGGCAGCACCTTAAAATAGGTTTGAACAGGAACTTTCATAAGAAACTGAGGAAAAAGGACTTCCAGCCCCTTGCATATCACATCAAAAAAAGAAAGATCCGTCTGTCCAGGCTCCTTGGAGGCCCTGGGGACTTGGGACAGGGCAGGGATGCGCCGAGGGAGGTGTTTGCACCTCCGGGAGTTGCTGTTTCTCTTTTCCTGTTTCGGTCGAGCTAACAGGACAGTCCCACCATCAACCTCAGCGTATTCGCCACCCTCCGGCACGTGTGTCACCCCAGTAAAAAATTTGCAGGACTCAAACGTGATCAGGCAGAGGGAGAGAAAAAAAACGATTTAAAAATACATCCTTATTCTTACAGATCTATAGTTGCTCCTTGCTATGTCACAATAATTTTCCAATGCTTCTTTTTGTTGTTGTTGTTATATTTAGAAGTGCATTTTCTGTTCCTTCCCTCTCCTTTCAGTGGAACAATTGTGCAACTTTTTTTTTCCCCCTTAATAGAACACCACGTTAAAATTAGCTCCAAGCCTGAAGCGGGTCCGCGGCGCTGGAAGGTGACTGCCTTCCTTCCTGGCATCGCGCGGTTCTTGCGTGGGGTGGCTTGGTGGTGCGCGGCCGCGGGCTCACGGCGCTGTCCTCTCTCAGCAGGGAGCATGCAGAGCTCGGAGGCTCCCTCGGACGCGGCGGCTTCGGTGGCTCTTCACACGTCTGCCCCAGCCCAGGCGCCGGTAGTGCAGCCCGTGCCAGCGTCCCAGCAGGTAACGTATGCACAGCAGGGAGCCGTTTCCATGGGGAAGAGCCCCGTTTTCCGGGCAGACGTGTTTTAATGCAGGGTTTTTATCTGTCGGAAGGGGTTGTTGGGTTGCCTGGGTTGAGAGAGAGGTGGGAGACTGATGATGGAGATTGCATCGATGGATGATTGCATCCACAACCACCTGCCTGTGTTAGCCCTACAAACATGCAAACCTTAAAACATGGAATTTAGATTACGACTTAGCTGCCTAATGAAATCCCTGCGTGCTAGTTGGATGTTTGCTTCACTGTAATATCCTGTTGTCATTATTTGATGTGTCAATAAAGGCAGCAGTGAATTAAACCATCCTCAAAGGCATCTCTAGCAACTGAAGCATCGAGCTCCCCAGAGCGGAGAGGGCGAGGGTGCTTGTGCAGGCCTGGGTGGAGGATCCGCAGCCCAGGGACTTCTTCCCCTTTGATAGGTGGATCCTGACATTATAAATTAAGTGGAGGGGGACCGTTTGCATGAGCACAATGCGCTTGGAAGGTCTAATTGTATGAGGGAAAAGATTCAACTCATGAATGAAAACTACCTAGTGCAAAAAGGGAAGCGTTACATCAAATGGGTTCCTTTTTTAATGCCATTTAGGGAACTATCAGAAGAGCCTTGTGTAGCCCTCAAGGAAGCTGGAGGGATAAGAGGGTGGGTGTGTATGACAGCTACACCCTGCTCTGACTCCCAGCTGAGCAGAACTAGCTGCCCATTGGGTGCTGATGAAAAGGAACAGTTAAAGTGGTGGATTGAGAGGAGCAGGACACTGGCATCGGGTGATTCAGTGCACATCTGCTCGGCTTGCTGCCGTCTCAGCCCTTGCAGGGGTGATTTCTTTGGGTAACGTTTCCCATTCACCCTGTTATAATGTGAAACTGCTGATCGCATCTTAGGAATCATCAGGCATTAGCTTGAACTTGACCGTGACAGCATGTTAAGGAAATTTAGAAAACCCATCGGTTTTGGATTATGAAACTAGCTGGTCGGCTATTCCCGGTGCTGGTGTCGTGGCATGGCAGATCGAGGGGAACTGCACGGATTGCGGGAGACCTTGGCGGTCCTGGAAGAGAGTTGAAGAGGAGGAACATCTAGAGAGCCCTGTCACATCAGCAGGAAGAAAATATTAGGAATGAACTGCTGGCAGCGTGACTGCTGTGAGGCTGAAGCTTTTGATTACGCTGATCGCTGGTCCACCTTTCAGTGTGAGAGAAAGCTGTGTGAACAGGATGGCCTCATCTTACAGGTTGGGGATGATTCATTTTCTTCATTGGAAACTTGTAGGAGCAACCAGGCAGGTGGTGATAAATCACAAAAGCTGTTGAGCTGGGTGGCTGTGCCAAAGAAGGAGAGAGGTGGTATTTGGTAAAAAGAAATGGAAGAGAACAGTAAAAAGTAGGAAAAAGTTCTCATTGAGGCTTTGATACAATTGGCATTGCCAAGACCTGGCTTGAAAATGGCTTTTAACATTCCACTCATGCCCTGGGTTTTAGCCTCTGTTGGAAAGAGAATGGGCAAGGGAATCACTGGTCTGTGCATACACCTTATCGCTAACGGAGCCGCAGGATCTCGGGTGCATCCAGGCTCAACCAGTGAGGGTCGGCCTGGGGACCGGTGATGCCGAGACTGCCTAGGAGCCCGGGCAGCTGCCAAACCCTCCTAATTCTGCCACAACAGGTTTTTCTGCCTGGTAACAAAGAGCATTTTGGAAGGATGTCAGGGGGGAAACTCCAAAATTGCACGTATGTGTCAGGTAGCCAGCAAGTGTCAAGGTTTCTTCTAGGATATATGGGGGACCGTTTTGCATGGAGACAACTGTTGTTCTGTTGACCCAGTCTGCTGGGTATTTTTTCAAACTCCGAGGATGACTGTCTCCTTGGAGAAGGTCCCGTCGGTTTAAATGCCGTACTGATATTTGGCTTGAGCGTTTCCTTTCTTACGTGCATGCCAGTACGCTGGGCTCTGTTCCCACAGGCCTCACTGAATCATTTCTTTCCATCCATCCCGTCCCTACGTTTGATTTACCACAAGGTGTCCAGCGCTCTACGAGGCGTTCCTGAGTACCAGGTGTAACACCAAGAGCAGGGAAGAATGGAGAGGACGAGGAGGGGTCGAGGACAGGGTCTCAGCACTACGCAAGCTGTTGGCTCTCCTTGGCGCTCGCAGGGAGACGCAGATCCAACTTGGATTTGTAGCCGGCAGAACCGTGCGGGCTGCGGCGCCTCGCCGAGTGTGACGATTTCTTTTTTCCAGCATAGCAGGAGGCAGTGTGAGATGCGCTGTAGCAGCAGAAACTTTGCAACCACAGTAGAAAAATGCAAAGATGCGAGAAATGATTCCTCTTCGTTTAGTTGTGACCAAACCTTTTGTCGAGCTGCTTCTGTTAATGGGGCATTTGCTATTATTCTCGAGGGGTGGTTGAAAAATGGGTCGTAGGTGAATTCAGCTCTTTGCTTTTCCCCCGTGGAAGGTACTGAGATGAGGCTGGTGCCAGGTGTCTCTTCGGAAGGAGGATGGGGGATTCACGGGTGAGAATGTGACAGCGATGACAGATCCTGCTGCCTCTGCTTTGGAGGCACATTTCCCATGGAAGCAAATTACTATTATGTCCCCTACAGACTAATGGCAAACTGAACGTAACTGTAGGCCACTGTGTCTTCTTCTTTCAGAGGGTTTTGGTCCAGGCAGCGGGCTCTGCTCCCAAGGGAGCGCAGATGCAGCAAATCTCCGTCCCCAGAGTTCAGCAGGTTCCACAACAGGTAACGTCAGCGGGTGACACCACGGGGACCCAGCGCACGCAGGGCTCACGGGCGCTTCCCAGGTCTCCCACCCCACGCAGTATTTGAAGCTGTGGCAGATACCTAGTTAGAAAAACCCATGCCATTAATTAGAGTTGAATGCAATTAGAGAACAGGCGATTACGGCAACAGCCGCTTTCTCCATCTCCATCTTTCCTTCTCAGTTAGATTGATGAAGAAAGGAACTCTCAGGGGATTGAGAGTTAAGAAAGAACCTACTCTTCATCAGCTGCCTTGCATATGTTTAAAGATTTGCGGGTTGTTTCTATTTTCCCTTTAAAACAGTCTTCTCCTGCAAAGGTTTTAATTTTTTAGATTCCAACTGTTTTTTTTTTCTTTTAATTACACCAGCCAGTGTTTTGACCACATGTAGCTTCATCGAAAGGTTAGATGACTGAGAGTCATGCGAGTGTTTTTATTTAGCTGAACTCTGCCTTTTCCGTCCTTGTTTCCTAAGAAACCCAGCATACGCAGAGCTGCTTCATGGGGTCAGCAGGACTGACTCTCCCGACTCTCCTCCCCAGCAGTTTTTTCTCTGGTAGCTCAGCTCCAGGCAGACTCGGCACAGAGCGACCACGTAGCTCCCAGCCCCCTGACAAAGGCGGCCGGGGTGCAGGTGGCACCTCCCCGCAGGGGAAGGGCTGCAGCATCATCCCACCCTTAGTAGTCAGCAGAGCAGCAGCCCTGGGGCCTGGCTCCACTGTTTCCACTGCTCACCGAGAAGTTATTTATTTATGTATTTTAAAACCTTTTAAAATAAGTATATACACTGGGATTCCTAACTTAAAAGCCAAGCTATCGGCATAAGGTTGAGAGCTATTTAAAGATGTAATTTCTCCCGCTGCTGCTGGTTCATCTATAACTTGCATTTCTGCTGCTTGTTTCAGGTGCAATCCGTGCAGCACGTATATCCATCCCAGGTCCAGTATGTGGAAGGAGGAGAAGGCGTTTATACCAATGGAACCATGTAAGACTCTCTCGTTCGCAGTAGCACATCCTGCGTGTCACCTGGCTGAGCCCTTTGGTCCTTTCGGGCTCCTTGGTGGATAGCGTTGCTGGTGGCATTGCCCACCGTTAAAAGGGGGAAGAGGAGGAACCGTTTTACGCTCTATGCATGGACGTAGCTTCAGACCCCTTGGAGGAGCCGTTGTGCTTCACGGGAGAGGCAATTCTCTTGCTCTCTTTTATGTAACAGTGTTTTCTCTTCCCTAGCCCATTGTAGGTGGCAAGGAGACCTGCCCTTAGGAACCAAAGCACAGCTCTTTTCGGAAGCAAAGGGTTTAATAACTGTTCTGATGCCCCTGTTGCCTTCTGAGATGCTCTCCATTTTGTTCCAGGATTTTCTAACAAAATGACCTTCTTTTTCTGAGAGGTGCCCATGCCCATCTCATCCCGTCCTCAATTTCTTTGGGTTTTCCTAGGCACGTTCCCAGCTGTGCCTTCACACTGCTGCATTAGGGCACTGCTCCCACCAGCATGTAGGTGCTGCTGAGCGGGTGCAGCCCTGCAGCGACGTGTGGGTTTTCTTCCAATCTTGCCTTTACTCGGCATGACCCGGTTCCCTTGCAGAGCTGGTTAAGTTATTTTCAACGACATTTCATTGCAGCTCAGTTGTTTCACAGAGGCTCTGACAACGCTTTTGTCTGCGTTTCCAGAGTGTGACGTGACTGTTTTCTGGTCTTGGGTTTGGATGTTCACTGTCCAGTTCCTCGGACATTTAGTTCTAAGTCATGGGGAAACGACCCTAGAGGGCAGGAGGGAATCGAGGGCTGCAGAGTTCCTCCTTTTCCTGGTTGTCCCGCAGTGAGGAGAGACTCCAGCTGGGCTCCCCAGTGCTGTCACTGTAGCCTCTGGGCTGCAGTGTTGCCACAGCCCGTGCCAATGCCACTTGCCACCAGGCTTTGCAGTGAAGTTCACCATCTCCTATACTGAAAACTGAAAACACCATGGGTGAAAATGCTAGCCAAGGCCAATTTTCTTTTGCAAAAATGAAATATAATGATAAAAGAGAGGTTTTTCTAGGAAATGTTTATTTTAATTAACACCGCCTTCTAATCTCTGTATGTGCAGAGTGACCTTCCAGCTTGTCTTTGCTTCTTCTTTCTCTCTTTCAAGGGGAGAATTGTTGGTGTCCATTAGCTCTCCATACTAGTGCTAGGGCACTTAACCCATCTTGACACTTGGAAAAGCTTACCTGGGTACCCAGGCTTCATTTTCAACAGCTGCATAAAAAGCTTTAGATGCTCAGGTGTGACTTTGTTATTATGGTGTTTACACACAAAGGCTCTTGTGTAGCCACTGCTGCACGAGCAAAATGGTGTTTTTAAGGGAATAGTTAATTTTATGCAATACTAAGGCAAACTGTTGGTAGGGCTGCACCGAGCAGTACGTCCTACAGCTCAGGACTTTTAAAGTAAATGAGGAATAGGCACGTTTTGAGGGCTCTATCTGCAGGTTAAGCTCCTGTGGGTAAACCTCCCTGGGCACGCTCAGGGCAGCCACGGCTTCCAGCTTGGAGGCTGCCACCGGACCCATCAGCTCTGTCAGGATCAACTTTTATAGCTGGGTTGAGCTTCAGTAGAGCAAGTCCCATCGATAGCAGAGGGCTTTGCCAAACCTTAGTGGAGCTGGTGGGAGCTGCTGGGCACAACGAGGCGGCCGCACGCGTCTCCGCCGGCCCCGCGTCCCCTACTAACCCTGTCCTCCTTCGACAGACGAGCCGCCTACTCCTACAACACCGAGGCTCAGATTTACGCCCCCAGCAGCGCTGCTTCCTATTTCGAACCGCAGGGAGGTGGAGGAGCTCAGGTGACTACAGCGGCATCCTCTCCTACGGCCATTCCCTCTCACAACATGGTGGGCATCACCATGGACATTGGGGGAAGTCCGATCCTCTCCGGCTCGGGAGCCTATCTCATTCATGGGGGGATGGAAAACACTAGACATTCTCTGTCACATACTTCACGCTCCTCTCCAGCAACGGTATGTAGCCCTGCAGATACTGCAGCTCCGGGGCCCGGAATTATTCCCAGAGAACTGAAAAGCCTTCAGAAAATAACCCCTATCGTTATTGCTGTCTATATGTCTGTATAGCATGTCATGCCAAGGAAGTGAGAGAATAGACACTGGTGTATTGCAGATATATATATATATATAAAAGTATATTTTACAGCTTCTCAGACTCTTTGAGTAGTTTGCTCACTCGCTGCAATTATGGAACAAGACAAATTCTTGGGAGTTTGGGGTTGTTTTTCCCAAAACAAAGTGTTTCGCTTTCCAGCTCAAAAGAGTTGTCCCACGAACCACATTTACATTTTCTAATGCTCTGAGCAAAACGCTTGGCTTGCCCAAGGTAAAGAATATCTAAAAATATTTTTGATTATGAAGAAAACTGGAAAGTCTACTGTTAACACAGCAGATAATTAGCAAGTAAAATGTGTCATGCCGATCAGGCCAAATACACACTTATAAAAGCTTTTATATATCTCCTACACCATTGTGTATTCTATGTATTCATATTCTGTGTATTCATATGTTACAGAAAATGTATTTTAGGTATAATAGTGACCTAATAGAAATGTTTTAAATTCTATTTTTTTTGTAATCATGACTATCCAACTATCAGCAGAGGTGCTAGGTTGTTAGAAGCTCCGTTGTGCAGCTCTATGGGACTCAGAGGGATAAACTTATGAACCTGAAATAGCTTCTCTGCAGCTAGAAGCTACCAGGGCTTTTATGCTGGCAACTGCCAAGTCTTAGTAGCAAGTGCCACCAGGAATGGCTTGGAGCTAGGGGACTTCTGGGACACTGGTCACCTTCCCAGTCAGCAGTGTGTATTTATGTGTGTATTTATACATTGGTACATAGGTGTAATTGCAAATGTAAATTGCTATTGAAGGCTTTTGGACAGATTTTAAAATGTGAACAGCACTGCCCCCTGAGAGTTTAAAATAGAGACTGTCAAGTTTGGGACTGTTGATGCCTCGAAGGTTGTCCTTGACCCTGGAGCGAATCCGGTCTGTTTTAAGCAGAAGTAGCAGTAGTTGTAGTGGGGAAAAGCCCTTAGCTCTATGCAGGAGAAAGCAGGTGGTAGGAAGCACAGGAATAAAAGGCAGATGCTTCTGGGTCAGCTGACATTCATTTCTTGTATGACCGTTTTCTGCATAGTTTAATTAGTCATCATTGAAATCTAGCGTTGGACCTTCCTCTCACTCTGCTCAGGCTTGTTATTTTGAAGGAAGTCGCTGCTGATCTTGTCACCTGCGTGGGACTGCATCTTGCAAAGCTACACAACATTACTCCTTTTTTTTTTTTTTTCTTTCCTTTTTTTCTGTTTAATTTCCATGGTGATGGGCATGATGTCAAGAGCCTGGGCAGAATTCATGTTCAGTAGAAATGTCCCACGAGCCACATTGACTGGAGAAGATTGAGAGGGGATCTTATCAATATGTACAAATACCCGAGGGGAGAATGTAGGGAGGTGGGAGCCAAACTCTTCTCGGTGGTGGCCAGTGATAGGAGAAGGGGTAACGGATATAAATTAAAACACAGCAAGTTCCATCTCCACATGAGGAAGAACTGCTTTGCTGTGAAGGTGACCGAGCCCTGGCACAGGCTACCCAGGAGGCTGTGGAGGCTCCTGCTCTGGAGATCTCCAACCCGCCTGGACGCCGCCCTGTGCCCCTGCTCTGGGTGTCCCTGCTGGAGCAGGGGCTGGACTGGATGATCCCTGGAGGTCCCTGCCAACCCCAACCGTTCTGGGAGTCTGTGATCTATTTGGTGGCTGCCTATCACACGGGATGAGCTGCTTAGGGAAAAAAGAAATGTCATCCGAAATAAAATCACTCGTCCATGGAGAGAGAAGCTTTAAGGAAGATTTTGACAAGAAATAGAGTGGTTCTTGTGGAAGGGCTCAGCAGGGCTGAGCAGTGCGGGTGCTCGTCTAGAGGATGGTATAGGGATAGGAGGATGTGTCTGGGTGGTTTTGGTTCTCATGGAAAGGAGGCACAGCAGAGCAACCAGGAGCTTTCAGAGCTGCAAGAACTGCTTCGAACGTCACATAATAACGATTGGGAGGATAGGGGACAGCTTGAGCGAAGCGATGACTAGATAAATCAACGGATCTAAACCTCATTTTTAGCCTTGCTTAAAGAGGCGCAGAGGCATGGCCGGTGTTAGAGGTCAGAAAGGCTCTAGTCCTGATGAAATGCGTTTGGTGGCAGGATTAGGAGATCTGGGTGTGGAGAGAAAGGCAAGCGCAGCCCATGCAGATGTGGATGGGGAAGCTGTAGAGCTTGCACGGGGCTCCGGGGTGGGATGTCCAAGTGGCCAGCGCCACGGAGACAGCTGTGAGAGAGGGGAAGTGAGAGGGCTTGGGAGGGGGCCTGTCCTTAAGACCCAGCTGGCGCCGAGAGCTCCAAGTGAGAGCGAGGAGGGCATCTTCGCAAGAGAGAGCGGGCACAAGACAATTAGCAGTGGCATCAGCGCTGCCCCCAGAGAGTGAGGTGGTAAAAATTAGTTGCAAACACAAATTCAGTCTTCAGATATTTGTAGACCCTTCCCTTGTCTCTGCTGGAACAACAACGTTGTGTGCCACCAAATGGGGCAAAGAAGAACCTGAAATGGTTCTGAAATGGTTCTGTTGGGGCTAGAGGATCATTAATCTTCATTTAAGTTAAGCTAATTTCCTCAAGAGAGGAAATCCTGGAGATTTCCTATGAGTAGGTTGTGACAACTGCCTTCCTTTTGGTTCTCTTGAGCCTCAGTAACCTCATTTTTATGCACTCGAGTCCCATTCTCAGGCAGGTTTTTTTGTCTGCCCAGCAGTCAGTGAGCAGTAGCTGGGGGCTGTTGCCAACGTGTCCAACTGGGGCTGGAAAATGAATGAGCAATCTTTAAATTGACTTGTCCTGCGCCTTTGGGATCACCCTAGGCAGACTCTCAAATTTAGTCTTTTCCTGTGCCCTGGGATTGGGAGAGAGGGAACCCTTTGAGCAGCTCCTTTAAGGAGTTTTCCTGGACCATATTTCATCAGAACGCACCGTGCTCTTGACTGGTGCAAGACCCTACAGTCCAGAGACTTATTTTTTCCAGTAAAGTAACCCCTGCAATGTTCTTTTACCCAAACGCTCAAGGAAGTCCTTCAAGAAGGGCTGTTCAAGACCTGGGTGATGCTTTTTCAGTCTTTCTCCTGAAATCTTTTTTTAAAAAGGGTCTGTTGCTGGAAGCCGCCCACAAAGGCCAAAAGGACAAGGATTGTTTTTGCCCTTGGGTGAGAGGCACTGCCCCGCTCAGCGCTCTCCTCCCTCCGGAACAGAGGAAGGAAACGGTGTCTCCCTTCGCGCTCTGACTCATTTCCTTGAGGCTGCGTCAGCATCGGTCCCTGCTCATGAGTTTTGGTTCCTCTTGGTACATCGCAGCGCTAGACAGTTTTCTCAACCCCCCCTGAAACACAGTCTTGGATTGAAACTTTTCAGAATTCGGTGGCAACTTATTGAGCTAAGAAGTGCCACAAAGATGTCACTTTTGGGTAGAAACAAATTTATTTTGGAGAGTGCTTGGATGGTGTGACACATTCAGACATTGATGTGGTGCAAACTGTGTCTTTAGTTGTTGACAGAAGTTAGATCTGACCTACTCTGTTCTCGCACCTTCCAGAGCTTGGTTTGGTAGGAGGGAGGGTTTTTATTATTTAATTTCTACTTTTATCTTTGCTGTGCTGCAAGTCAGGCAGCAAGGCGGTAAAGGAGGCCATGAGCAGTAGATTCCTGCGCAGATGTGGTGCTTCATGCATGTGCCTACGGGTAACCACACAGCCCTGCATGTTAGCGATGGCAGAGCACGACTTTGCAACGCTGGCTGCCAATGGCAAGTCCTAGGGGCTGCTGCGCGCCTCATCCCGCCTGCACTAACGGGTCACAGACAGCAGGATTTTGGGAACATCCGGCAGAGAGAAACAGCAGGTCTACCCTGCCGATCCTTCAGCCTGGGTATTTTGGGATACAAAGAGTTAGGGCTGAGGAGCCAAAGAGAGACCCTCCGAGGTTGCTGCGGGACGCCCTGTACCAGGAAGGACCTGCAAGAAGGGTCTGGGTGAGGTTCTGAGCACCCAGGAGGCAGCAACAGCCGGGCTCGAGGTGGGAGAGGTGCTAGGTGCTCTCTGGGGGACAGAACACCTCTCCATGCAGCAGCTCTGCGACAGCATTAGTGAGGACAGGGGAAATTGAGGCCTCTCACAGGGGGAAGATGACTTAACTGAAACCTGCTTTTGCTTTGAGTGTCCCCTTGTAGTCACCAGTGACAATCTATTCCGTGCCTGTTCAGTGCAGCCCCCTGTGTCCCTTCATTTTATTTAGCTGCTGTTGGTTTTTGTCAAGATTTTGAGAAATAACAATAACTGAAGTGATTCCTTTCAGGTTGCCTGGAGAGGGATGAGTCGAATGCACCTCGGTGGCAAATCTTTAACTTGCTGTAACGTAACTGCACGGCAGGGTTGTGGTCTAGGCAGAGGGGGAGAGGAGAATAAAACCACGTTATCTATATACATATTTATGCATATGTGTATATATATATATACATATATATATATATAAATAGCAATGCGTATAGAAGGAGATGGATTGAAAGTTCCCTATTTTCACCCTCTCAGCTAACGGGGGTTCTTGCTGTGCGGTTAGTCTGCATGCAGTAACGTCTTTGCAGCTTCATCCCATAAGGACTGCGCCTCATCTACTCGCCTCCTTTTTCACAAGCCTGTTGATAAAAAAATAAAAGCATTAATCATTCAAATAATAAAGATAAAACCTGCCTATTGCTAACTATCTGATTTCCTTTTCTTTTTTTCCTTTTTTTCCCCTTTTTTCTCTCTCTTTCCTGTGCACATTTTCTTTAGCTTGAAATGGCGATTGAAAATCTACAAAAAAATGAAGGGATCACATCACACAAAAGCAGTTTGCTCAACAGCCATGTAAGTTGCAATCAGATTTTACAACCTCTTTCCTGCTTTTGTAGGAGCATTCTCTGTAGCCATTTGGTATACTCACGAGCCACGCGGAGCAGCCTCAGATTGAGCTGTGCTGCCCAAAATGTCCAAGAAAAGGAAAAATTGCAAAAATTGCTGATATGTTAATGTTTACTCGAGATGTTCTGGATTCTGTTAACTTCTTCTATCCCGTATTTATTAATTTCACTTGCCTTGCAATGGAAACTGCTGGCAAGTAGGAAAAGAAAAACAAAAACACACATTTGAGGAAGTTCCTTCCTTTCACTGGGACCCAAAGATAGCTGGAAAATTACTCGGAATGCATCACAGCAGCTATCCCCTAGGTATTGTGTACCAAAAGCCTACTCCTGTGTATGGTTTTATTGCTCTTTGTGGCACAGGAAGACCATTACTGTTACGACAGCTGTGCTAAATCCATTCGCTAGCCCTCTCTGTTCTCACTCTGCCAACAATTTCCCTGCTTTGTGTGAAGTTCCCGCTATTCTACTGAGCTGGTGCAGGGTCTGGTGCGTCACAGCCCCTGGCTCCCGCGCAGCAGCAGTGAGCACGCGCTTGGGAGAGGTTTGAAGGGCCTAATTCAAGGGCCATTGAGGTCGCTGGACTTGGGTTGACTTCAGTGCATCTTGGATTAGGCTGAAACATGGTTCTGCTCTGATAAATCACACTGCGCCAAGGGGACTTCTTTATTCTCCCGGATTTCCTCTTGCTTTGTAGCTGGGGGCAGAGCTGTTGTGGCTCTTATGTTCTGCAAAACGGCCTCTGCCTCTTTTCACCCTGCTCAAGGAGCCCTGGAGGGTATCAGGAGCTTTGAACCTGAGGATCTGACTCTCGTGAGCTGGTCCTGAGCTGCCACTGTGTGAGCTCAATTCCAATTTGAGCTTGTAAAACACTCATAAGTGGCAAGTGTTTGATCTGGAATATGTATTCTCCACGGTTGTTGCAGTTTTAAGCAGGTTTTCACATTAACACTTCCTGCAAGTGCAACACGTTGTGCACAGGACTTCAGACCAGCCCCGTTTCTGTTTTTTTGCACTGTAATGAGCTTGGTGCAGACAGTAAGAAAACTTGCTCTTTTTTTCAAGCATATTTGAATCACGGTGCTCCTGCTGGACTTCAGAAAACTCCACAGAGCGACCTAGGCAAACAGAAATTAGGGAAGCAGAAAGGACCTTAGTCCTCCTATGGAGTCCTCCTTAGTCCTCCTTGCTGTTTGCAAGTTCATTACCATAAATCTGTGACTTGAACGTAAAAAAACCCTACAGCAAATCTCAGTTACTTCTCTGCAAGCTCCCTGTGCCCGAAGCCCGCAGCCAAGAGCTCAAATAACTCCTGCTTTCTGCTTGCTTTTATTTAACAGTTTCTTCCTTTGGTTGACTGCCCTGCAGGGAAATACTCCACGAAGTTGCATGGTTTCACAGCAAGCGTAGGGGGAAACACTTCCATCCCAGGGGTGAATAGGACTTTCCAGTGTTGTCAGGCTGCATCCTGATGTGTCCTTGAGAGGGAAGAGCTCAGCTCATGCCACAGCCTCATGTCTTTCCTCCACAGCTCCTTTATTTAACCCTCTTTCAATGCACCCAAGCAACTGCCCCTTTGTTGCCTCCAAAGCTTCTCTGATTCCCTGTAGGAAGGGGCTGCAGAGGGACTGAGCGGAGCTGGATGGGTTTTGGCAAAGCAATGAAGGAGGTTTGGAAACAGCAGAGAAAAGGCAGAGGAAAGCAAGGGAAGGCAGTGAAGGGATTTCATCCATCTGCAGGTTGTGCAGGATGCGGTTTGATCTAGATTGAAGCTGCGATTGGAGCTCTTCCTCCCTTGTTCTTGCAGAACAGGGCGTCAGGCTGAAGCCCTGTAATAAACTCAAAGGCAAATAAAGGTCCCATGAGCGTGTGTGCACCCACCAGCTCCTCAGGCACCGCACCGAGGACGTCCCCAGTGTCCTCCCCAATGTCCTCCCCAGCGTCGTCCCCAGCGTGCGGCTGGGCAGCAGGCTCTGGGGATGTTTGGTTGCTGTTGTGTGCAGTGCTGCAGGTCTGCGCTTGTCTGAGGTGTTAGCAAGCAGAAACAGCCCTTGCATGTCAGTTTTTTTTAAAGGAAAGCTAAAGATATCTCAATGACAAGAGATTTTTTTTTCTATTTTACAAATGCTGCTCATGCAACATTCATGCAACAAGGAACCTTTGATAATTTCTCCTTGAGCCTCCAAAGCTCTCTGGGCAGTTACTCAAGTGTGCTTGAAGCACCAATGTAGAAGCTAATGGGAAAACCCCAGTGACACCCAATGCTCCTAATGAAATGCTGGCAATTTATTACCGTTATCGAAAAGGTTCCGCTCACGAGTGTCCCCCAGGATTGCTGGGTCACTCTGTCAATCAGGTGCTTGCAGATGATGCAAAGAAATTTGAGGAAGACGGCTACAGTTTTTGTATGTGAAAACAAAGTGGATGGACGCTGAAATGATGCCTGAGTGATGCCCTGCATCCTAGATTGTCCCAGCATTCATAGATGTTGTGGAAGAAATTTCTTCTTGCTACTTGTTTAAAAGAAAAAAGCCCACTGATATACATACATATAAATATATACACATATATATATAACCTGTTGGTGAGTGGCTTTTATGTGAGAAGCAGTAAGGGACCTTTTTTTCCCCAAATTTAAGCCCTAAAACTCATGCTTATCTCTTGTGGATGGCTTTGGGTTTAAAGTTAAGAGTGACTGTTATGCTGAGTAACTTAATTAAAAATAGATTTAAAAAAATACTAGGTGGAGCTGAAGGAGACCTTTTTCCCAAAATGACATTTTGCAAAAGAAAATTTTGCTGAAAATTCACAAGTTTTGATGGAACTTTAGCTGCGGTGCTAAAGATCTTTGAATCGTAACACTCGATGGAAGTTGGGTTAAAGGAGAAATGAGATGGAAACGTTCCCCTGCACACGCACAGCAATGTGCTGCTGCAGGGTGATTTCACTGAGGCTCGAGCAAAACAGAAACAGAAAGTATAGAATGTGGAATGTGATCTGAACGAGGAGGTTTTACCTATATCGTGAGTTTTTCTGGTAGCATGGCACACTTTTTATTTATTTTTTAGGTACTGGAATTAGAGCAGGTTTAGAAAGTCAGAAATAACCAATCTGCAGACAGGTATTTTCTAAAGGACAAGGAAATGGTTTAACAAAACTGGACTTTCATAATCCCTTATCTTTTAAATACTGGGGTTGGGCTAAAATTAGCAGAGCTGTGGACTAGTGTGAAGCAGAGCTCCTGTGGTCTGTTATGTCAAAAGCAGCGGGGGCCAGTTCTGTTAGAGAGAGAATATGGTCGGGTTGAGCAGTACCCCGGGGCTGCAGGTTGACCTGGCAGAGGTTCCTGAGCTGGCGGCTCCTCCCGAGATCCTCCATATCCGCAGCCTTAGGGACCGCCAGGCTGGAGCTCCAAAAGTGCCGGATCTGCCTCAAAAGCAGCTGAGATGGCAGTGACTGGAGGTGGGAAGGGAACAAGAGCCCTTTGGAAAGCAGGACAGACCCAGGTGACGGAGGGGTGGTGGTTCCTCCAACTGTGGTGGTCCCTGGTCTTCTCCAAACTGATGGGAACAGTCATAGGAGCTGCTGCTGCTTTGGATCGAACCCAGCGAATGAAATGAAACGAAGCTTTAACTGCACAGCTCTGGATTCAGCTCCTCCTATGTGGCAAAAATTTAAATTTGGATGCTGAGTGATAACCACAAAACATATGTTCCTAGGTGCAGCTAGCGTGTTCGGGAGTTGTGCAAGAGCAAAACAGGATGTGAAATGAGTAAACTGAACATGAGCCGAGAACGGCAGAGCAGAGCCGGGTGTCGGGGTGTCAGTGGGAAGGGTGTAAGCACAGTCCATGGATGCGGTTAGATCCCACGGGGGTCGACACTGACTTTCTGCTCGGATACGGGATGTGCTGCAAGGAGACGTGTGGCTCACGTCAACCCCTGAGCTCTGATGAAGTGAAAAGTCTCTCACCAAAGTTGTCAATCTGAATCTCTTTGTGTGTGTAGTTCTTCCAAAGACTTCATTTTAATATAGAGCTTACTTGATACTGAATTTGACCTTTTAGGCATTTGGCCAATTAAATGAGATTTTTGGGGGGAAAAAGGGGAAATTGTCTGTTTGTATTCTAATTTCTGTGCTGCAGTTGAGTGCTTCACCTTACTTTTTAGGCTAGCTGGTTAGAAATCATTTATATCTAATTGCAAACTTTAATCAACATAAATGTCGGGAGAAGTAAAGTTCAGATAACAAGTTTTGAAAAATAGGTGGCACCCTTTTAGCTTGTTGGTTCAATAAGGATTAATTTTGTTGTTAAAAGACCAGTTGTGATCATGCCAATCTTCAAATTCAAATTCAGAAAAAAAAGAAAGAAAAGCTTAGCAGGGCACATTGATTTTTCCTGGCATTTTTTCCATCCTTGAAAATATCTTTGTATCTTTATCCTTGGAAAATATGACTCCTAACAGCTCTATTTTGCCCAAGCGCAGGATGGGCAGTGAGGTAGGAGGCAGAGTCTGATTGTTGATGTTGCCAAATCCAACAACACTTCTGTTTTATTAACCAGGGGTCATTTTCCGTATGAAAAAGTAACTGGTCTAAATATCACATATATATTGAACCACCCAGCATTGAGTAAACTCAGACTCTTAACAGCAGGGAGGTTCTCCAGACATTTAAGCGTTGACACCGTTTTACGTCGCCCTCCCCGGCCCTCTTTAGCCTTTCACGTGTTCTCTTCATTTATGTTTTCCATGCGTGAAGCTCCAGTGGTTGCTGGACAACTATGAGACGGCGGAAGGCGTGAGCCTTCCCAGGAGCTCCCTGTACAACCACTACCTGCGGCACTGCCAGGAGCACAAACTGGATCCGGTGAACGCCGCTTCCTTCGGAAAACTCATCCGCTCCGTGTTCATGGGGCTGCGGACTCGCCGCTTGGGAACCAGGTGGGTGTGAGATGCCTTGAGACGGAGGTGGTGAAGAAGCCTCTTGCTTCCCTTCCCGTGACCCAAACATCTTCTATAGGCACTGGTTGGAGGGGCTGCACTTTGAGCATATGTTAGCAGGAAGGAGAAGGGCTGCACCATTCTCACATGCTCTGTATTTAAAAAAAACTCTTGCAACTTCTCTGCTAAGTGCTGAAAACCTCCCAAGCATAATGTAGCAGGCTGAGGGGTTTATTTTAGGATCTGCAGAAACAACCAGGCACTATCCTGCAAGGGAAAAAAGAAGCTATTCGAAGGCATGTAGGTAATTGCAGCATGTCAGGAAGCAAAACTGCTTTCTGAATGTGAACTTTTGTCCAGAAAGTTGATTCTGGACTTGTCCTGGGTCCGTAGTGACAATATCTTGCCCAGTCACACAATCAAATGTCACCTAAGCTCATTTCTTAAGAAAACTAAAGATATTTTACTTTACTCTGGACTTCTCATTCTTTTATCATCTCCAAAAGGTCAAGCCCTGCTTGGTCAAGATTGCCGCTGTCGGCCGCTGAGTCCAAAAATTTGGTACAGTTCAGTGGTGACTGCTTTGTGGTTCCGTAAGGTCATTGGGTTATGAGCAAGGACAGAACCAGTACCCAAATCCCAGGGCACAAGGACGTGGCTTGGAAACCACCAGAGCTGCTGGATCCATCTTGGTCCAGAAAGGTTTCTTTTAAAGCCTCAAGACCTGTATGATGAAAAACGAAATGCAAGAAGGGGCATCTGACATCATTTTGTGTGTGTCGTCCTAGGAAGCATCCAAAATCGAGCCGAGGTTGCATTTCAGCTTTTAATTTTAAAGAGTAGATCATAGGTTAGGGAAATAGGGATTGCTCTGATTATATAATGTTTTCTAATAAAATTTAAGCTAGATGTTTGGGCTTTGAGACGAGAACAAAACCAGATGTGCATGGAGCATTCCACAGCTGGAATGTGCAAGCAGGAGCCATCGGGAGAACGGGGAAGAGTTTCAGTTTCTGTAGATTGGTTAAAGTGTAAGCGCTCTGAACTAATTTCTTTAAAGGAAGTTCTTTAAACCTATTAAGGGAAGCAAAATGTTAAGTCCCAACAGCTGCCGTTGACTCCCGTAATTTCTTGGTTTGTGCCTTCAAGGATAGTTAGACATGGAAAAAAATGTCCCACAAGTGGATTTTCGGCTCTGTGGCAACAGTCTGGCATTTCAGAGTCTGTTTTCACTGGAAGCTAGAGATAAAAAAATGAAATAAAAAAAAATCCTTTAGTGGAAATTCCAGAATGCTTTAGTTTAGCTGTTGTAATGTCACAGGCTGCTGTCATCTGTATGAAGTGGTGAAATATTTAACAGCATTTATTTTTCTTTGTAAAAAAATAAGGCAATTGAAGTTCAGTGTTTGAACTTTTAAATGTGTGGATCATATTCCTTGAAATAATCTATTTTTATATCTACATTAATATACATGTTGGGTGTTGACTAAACATGAAACTTTCTGAGAACTGGGAGCCAAAAGGTCCTGCAGACCATCACTAACTGGGCTTGGATGGACTTTGAAAACTTTGTCATTAGGAAAAACAGTTAAAATGGAAAGTGTGCAGGCTTGGGAGGACACAATAGACCTCAATAAATATGGAAATTGCTACCCACCATTATCATCTAAATGAATGAATAGGCAAATACATGCCATCAGGATTTAATTTGCAGTCACTTGAAATTGGGCATGGCTTTTGCAGCATGGGTCCTACCCCAGCATTGACAGTGTGTGCAAAACCCCATTGTTACAGCGACAAAGACCCAATTCAACGCTTTCCCCTTAAAAAAAGATCGGAAAAGCAAGAATTCCCGCAACAAAAGAAGGGAGGGTTAATTCCCAGACAAATATTCCTTTATTAAATTATCTCCGGTGTATCATTTTCCTATGGGAATCATCGTGGGTTTTAAGGTGCCTCCAGACTTTGCCAGCCGCTGCCAAGATACAGCAGAGCTCCCGTAACTGGGAATCACGCGGTGGGAGCGCCCTGGAGGCCCTGCCGCCCGCCCGCTGCCTTCTGTCATCTGCCTCCGAGCACTTTGTTCGATTCTTAGCGTTGTTAGCTACAAATTGGCTAAATCCAAATTGGGACGACTGTCCTTGTACCCCTGTGGCTACCAGATTATCCTTCTTGCTCCCCAAAAGCATTCGCTGAAAAATTCCAGCTTGATGGAGAAACTTGAAGTGACTCATCCGTCTGCTGCCACAGAAAGGCGTTTTCCTAAACGGCATCACTGGAGCTTTCCTGACAGGCAAATGGGAAAAAAAGGTAGTTTTTTATAAAAGCGAGTGATTCCAAGCACTAGGAGCAAAGTCAAAGGCTCTTCCATGGCCGGGTGTGTGCAGACAGCACCATGACGTTTTTCTTATCCTGGTTGACTGTTCAGTCAGGCTTGTTCCATCCAGTTCAAAGTAAGGATGGAAGTTTTGTTATTATATAAAACGAATCCTCCAACTCCAGTCCATGTCCCACGAGGTCTTTTTGCCCTTTTGTTCTATACCCCTGGGTACTGTAACACTTGTCTCTTCTCCAGTTACCGTTGGTTGGTTGGAGCAAACTTTGCCAGATTTTAAACGTGGATGTTGCTCCGCGTTGCAGGGTGCAGTTTGAAGTGTCACGGGGTGCGATGGCATTCATTGACCCAGCCATTCAAACAGCTCTTGGCAGCGAAGAGCCATACACTGTAAAAACAAAAGTGATGTGAATTGTCAAAAGAAAGCTAAGAATAAATCGCAGGGCTGGGATGTTGCTTCCATTGAGGAGCTGCCACTGAGCAATGTCACTGATGCTTCTTACAGGGGCAACTCCAAATATCATTATTACGGGATCCGCCTGAAGCCGGAGTCTCCGCTGAACCGCCTGCAGGAGGACACGCAGTACATGGCCATGCGGCAGCAGCCCATCCACCAGAAGCAGAGGTGGGTGCTCCGGCTCCTGGGGGCTGCAGCGGGACCAGGGCCTTGCCCCCAAAAACCCAGGAGGGGACCCATGACTTAGCTTTGCTTGGGAGCCAAGGGAGCCCATCGGGACTGCTCAAACCCAAGTGTTGTTTGAGGACAACAGCTTGAGGACTGGAGCAACAGCATAACCGAGCTGTAAAGGAAGGGGATTGCAAGGTCCTGGTCATCCAAGTGTATCCCTTTCCTGCATCCCTGTGACTCAACAGCGTTAGAACCTCAACTATGCAGTTGTTTGTGCCTGATGAGAGTAAGGGATTTGCAGGCTTGTGTTGCTTTGACTTCTTTATTTGTTTTTGTTTTGTTTTTTGTTTTTATATGCAACAATGTAAGTTAAACTGTGGCAGAGTTAGTCTTGTATCCGGGTAATTCTGCATAAAAACACATGGAGCAAAGGAACTTGGGTTCGCTTCTTGGAAGCGTCAATGCTTCTGGTTCTCACTGGAGTGCAGGAGCGATAGGATTTGCTTCCAACAGAAAGCGAGTGTGGAAGCAGGCTCTGGAATCAATAGGAGGCTCCGAATTCACGCCTGGTTTCTGCCCCAGCTCTGCTTCTCTCCATGGTTCCAGCTCACGCGGGGTGCAGCCCGGTGTGCGTTTGCCTTGCCTGCAACGAGAGCGCTCAGCACTGCTGCCTCAAATCTTCTGGCCACTCAGGATAGCAAAACTGGCCAAACTTTAGTACGAAAATGCAGTATTACAAAGATGAATTGGTGCATTACATTTATAAGCATGTTAGCAGTGAGCAGCATGCTTTGAAGCACAAGTGCTGAAAGCCTCAGAGACAGAAAGCTGTCTCGGTCTGCTGTATTGCATACTAATGACTGATTAAGCATTTATTTAAATAGCTGTAAATATTTCCAAACTATATATAAACCTCATATATTACATACTCAATGCGTACAACTTCTTAAATAAGAAGTACAGTAAAGCCCAATGACTTTGGAGGGGTCCCTGGCGTTCACAGCGTGGCCGTGTTGCAGGTTGTGTGTGCAAGTACCAAGCTCTGCTCTCAACGCAGGTACCGACCGGCCCAGAAGGCGGATGGCGTGGCCGAGAGCGGGTCCAACAGCAGCATGCACACCACCCCCGAGCAGTCGGTCGCTGCTCAGAGTCAACATCACCAGCAATTCATAGGTGAGGAAACGGCTTTAATGTATAATCTCATTTGGAGGTTTCTAATTGAAGAGGAGGGAAGGCTTTCTCCAGGAGCTCCCAAGAAGAAATACAAGCCTGGGACACACAGCAGGAGCAATCATTTATAATCATCTATCTGTTACCGTCACAGATAATTGGAGAGCATTTCAGCAAGCTTTTAGAAGGCTTTTTTTTGTTGTTGTTGTTCCTGTGCCATCTCCCTCTGGTTCCTTCCAAGTATGCTTCTAGTTGGCACAATTTTTACCAAATTGGCTGGAAGTAGTGCAGATCTCAAAGCCCCTGAGTCCTGAAGAGGAGGGCAGTCTGAGAGAGGACTCAGGACAGCAACAGTTCATTGCACTAGGAGATAGAGCTAGGAGGGTTATTACACTTCAGAAGATCCATTTGGGCCCATAACCTTGCGAGATAAACTCTCCAGTTTCGCTGGTCCTGGACCCACTTGTTTCCAAAGTCTCTAATAGTGACACAAAAAACCTGGCCAGCTCCAAGCAGGCTCTGAAACACAATTGCTCCTGATAAGTCTGCTAGCCAATTAATTTCTCCATTGTGCTCTCAAAATACCGAAGGGATGTTATTCAGGCTTTGGAGAAAACCTAATGGGCAGCACATTAGATGAGGACAATGTATTCTTGTTTCTTTTCTTGAAAAGAGAAAGGCAGTATTCTTCTTGCAGAGCCAAATAAATGGGCTCCCCTTGTTCCCTTCTTGCCCAGGATGGATTGGGGAGGTACTGGATTATCAGTCTCATTTCACCTGTTTCATCACCAGTTATTTGAAATGTGAAATGCAGCCACCAGCCGCTGCAACATCTCGTACTTATTTATAGGCCTGTGTGACTGGATGTTCCTGCCTTTCACCGGCTTTCCCAATCCTTCTTTTCCCTAGATGTAACCCATGTCTTTCCGGAGTTCCCAGCCCCTGATCTAGGTAACGTCCTCCTGCAGGAAGGGGTCACCATGAATGATGTCAAAACCCTGCAGCTTCTTTACAGACGACACTGTGAGGTGATTATTTGCAATATAGTTATTTGATTTGTTAATTGATACGGGGAATAAATCAGGTGCTCTTCTCCCACCTCCCCCTTCCAAGAGGCATTAAGATGTAAATGGGAATGTTTAATTTGTTACCTGTTACAAGTGTTACCCTGATTTTTTTTTATTGTGTGACCCGTTTTACGTTAATCATTAGAACAGCACTTTCAGTTGTGCTTTCTTGTAAATTATATAACCTAAATGGCAGAGCATGAAATTAGCGCACATGCCATGTGATGAGGCACTAACAACAGCTAATGAGTTGTGTTCTTCATCATCAGGCAACTTTGGATGTCGTAATGAACCTTCAGTTTCATTATATTGAGAAACTGTGGCAATCCTTCTGGAGTCCTAAAACACCATCTAGTGATGGCTCTGCTACCCTGCCATCCAGGTACGTTCTTGCACTTTGATTATTCTGAGTGATTCATTTTTAATGGTATTTTATCTCTCCCCAATGAACTGGTTTCAGATTCATTAGCCATTTTAACTGCTTTATAGGACTTGGAAATATTTGCTTCCACGCAGAGTCATTGTGAGGAGTGTCAGGCCAGAATTGTGATGACCGTGCAAAGTGCAGGCCTCGAAGGAAAGCATCTGCTCAGATGGTTTTATTATTTATCTACGTGCCACGCTTGTTACCTGCACTAGAAAACATCAATCCAAACCCTAGGGAGCTTTTGGATGAATGGGAGTGGGTTGCTGCTTTTGTAAATGGCCAAGAGCAATGGGACGTTACCCTTCGTGCCATCTATAGACATCTCAAAAGTTAAGGTTTTTAGTGACATCTGGACTCGCTCTCTTATTTGGGTCGCTGTCAGAATTTTTAAGCGCTGCATGTCTTGAGGAAGAGGGGGGCAAACTTAAGCTGATCCCAGCTTTATAGTCTTGTCTAGTTCATTGTTATTGCCCGTTCTGCCTCCTTTGTGCCTCAGCAGTCTGCTGCCAGGAGACAGGCGAATGGAAATAAGTGAAAATAGAGAAAATGGAAAGGGCAAAGGCTTCTTGTTAAAAAAAAAATCATATTGAAAGTCTATATAGCCCATTTCCACTGATTATATACGGGCTTCAGATACTGCTGTTTTGTATTCAGAAGAAAAACACTAAAAGTTTGGATAATAAGGATATAGCCCATGATAATCTATAGAACATGGCCCCATTGTCCTGCACAGACACTATCCATTTTCGCCCCAAAGAAGCAGCGCAGCTGGTTTTGATGGTTTCAAAACCTCTTTTCCTTAAGCGTTTATCTGCAAGACATATTGCAAAGCCAGGGAGAGGGCTGGGCTGGGTGGGAGCGGACTCGCTCGGACGCTGGAGGCAGCGTTCCTGCAGCGCCGTCTGCACTCACAGATCTCCCTAAGGTGTGTGGTCTAACACCTCTCCATAGTCCTGCTAATAACCAGGAGAGATTACATAAAACACTTTCCCCTCCTCTTTATAGATGCAAATATAAGAACAAACTATTGTCAGAGAGTCAAACTACTTCAAAGCATTAGAAAATGCAGAATTTGGTTCTATTTAAAGCAGGACTTGTGCGCCCAATGGCCAAGTTTTGCATATGAGTGTTTTAAGAGTATCCTAGTAGATTGCATTTATTGACACAGCTCAGATAGGGAAGAAATAATGTAAGTACCTCTTTATTGTAAGTCAAATGTGTTGGCTCTAATGTTTTGGTGTAATGCACGGAGAAAGTCCCCTGCTACCTCTGTATTCCCAGTGAATAGTTGGTGCTATGGCGGGACATTAAGGCTGTGTTTTGCTCTGCTTGCTGTTCATACAAATATTTTATGCCTTAAACATGAAAAAAAAAAAGGTTTCCATATATCTATAATGTGAAAATAATGTAGGCTCGATTGACCTCCTCTGGTTAGAGATGCTATGCTCTGTTTTTAGCTTTTTCCTTAGGAAACCGTTCAGGGTTTGAATGTGCCAAACACCTCACAGCTGTTTCTAGTATCTGTCAGCACAGGTTCATCTGCTCAAACAGCATTTGCTCCCAAAACCACTGCTATCACACATGGAGAAGGTGCTGAAATGCAGTTCCCATATAGGCATGTATGTACTGTGTGCGTGCAGGGCTGTGTATCAGAGGCAGCTGGGGCCAAGGAAGGAAGGAGCAAAGGGAGTCTGACCACGCAGAGGAAGATGTAGGTCTGAGGTGAAACTGTGGTCACGGTGCTTGACCCTGTGGACAGAGCAACTTGCAGGTTTGAGACAGCTCCAAGCAAATGGTCAGGCATCCCCTTCTGAAGAGAGAATTGAGTTGCTTTTTCCACTGAAAAATGGTTAGAAATACAGAGAAAATGTAAAACCTGCTTGTTGATGCCGCCTTCTGCTTCCTCCTGCAGCGAAGAAGAACATGAAGGGACCCTCCCAAAAGATAAGCTGATCACTCTGTGTAAATATGAACCTATCCTCAAGTGGATGAGAAGCTGTGACCACATCTTGTACCAGGCCCTGGTGGAGATTCTCATCCCTGACGTGCTCAGGCCGGTGCCCAGTGAGTAGCTACGGTCAGGAAGCCTGGGGTTGTCCCGACCCCACTCAACTCCTGCTCCTTGTTGTGTTGGTCCTTGCTCCAGCATCACAGGAGCACACGTGACAAATACACCCGTGACTCACTCTGGCCACCACTTGCCATGAGGGTTTCCACTGTAAAAGCCATTCCAGGCGGTTTTGTTTTGAATACAAACTTAGGTATTATGGCAACAGCAATCTCCCTTCTCCAGCATTGCTCCACTTAGAAGGTCATTTGTGTCTCCTGGAAATTCCAAATCCTTTTTAAAATTTGGTTTGTGGCATATCACATCTCATGATTTTGGCTAGGAGTCAGGCTAAAAGCACTGGCTTAGTGAACTAGCTGTTGTTAATCCAGTTGAGATATTTCCTTGGAGATAGTAACTGTTTACAGAGGACCGCCGTGTCTCTTCCTGCGCCTCCTGGAAATTTGGGGTCAACTTTCATTTGGGAGATTAGTGGTGGAATATAGATTTTCTTTCTGATTTAGCTCCTCACTTCAGTGCATGCACCAGTCTCCCCTAGGATGTAACTCAGCCGTAGACTGGGCTGAGCAGTGCTGTAAAGTCATGTTGCTCTGAGCCGCTGTCTTCAGGCAGAAAGCCCAAGGAGTGAGACTTGGATTTGGGTGACCAGGTCCTTGATCGGGCTGTATGTATAGACCATAACGATCAGAAAATGATGAGATGGACCATAAGGAAGAGGAGTTCTCTGTGTGCGTCTCAGTGCACTCCCACAACACTCAACAGATCTCAGCTGCTGCATCAGGGGATACAATACCTGCAGGAGTCCTAGGCGGGAAAGTTGGTGTTGAAGGACATTTTGGAAGGGCCTGGCTAACTCTGCAACCCCTTTGCAGGCACACTGACCCAGGCCATTCGGAATTTTGCCAAGAGTTTGGAAGGGTGGCTCATGAACGCCATGAGTGACTTCTCCCCGCAGATCGTCCAGACAAAGGTAAGTCCTGGCAAAGTTCTGGCAAAATGCAAAAGTCCTGGCACCGTGCAGCAGGTTGCAGCCTTTTGTGGTGATCAGGAAGACAGTGCTGGGATCTGGCTACACACACTCCAGGCTGTCGTGGCAAAATTAGTAGCAAGGATGGGGATAGGGAGAGCAATTTCTTTGTACCAGTAGCTGATGATCCTCTGTACCCTGAGCCATTCCCACATACTGAATTTACAGATAAAACTTTCTGCAAGATGTCTGCACTGGAGTGATGCTCTCCTACTAGATAGTGGAGAACACCCCATAAACTAAATACTATTGCATAAACTGAATCCAGAATCACTTCTTAGCCAGTCCTGCTTTGGTTTTTGATTCAATCTAAGGCTCCCCCTTGCCGAAAGCCTCAGGTTCTTACAGCCTCTCCCCCAGAAAGCAAAATGTAAAATCCTGTTGCTAGTTTAAAGCAAAGAAATGCAAAGCCTTGTCTGTGCGATGCGAGATGCCACAAGATGCTGCTCCAGAGTGCTGAGATGTGGTTTAGGCAGCGGCATGAGCACGGTTGTGCAGGATGTGGGCTGCACACTCGAGGCTGGGGTTCTGAGAAGTCTGTCCTTGGGCTCTGTGGTCCCTGTTCCCAGAATAGTTGAGGTTGGAAGGGACCTCCAGGGATCATCTAGTCCATCCCCTACTCCAGCAGGGACACCCAGAGCAGGGGCACAGGGCGGCATCCAGGCGGGTTGGGAGATCTCCAGAGCAGGAGCCTCCACAGCCTCCCTGGACAGCCTGTCTCAGGGCTCGGGCACCCTCACAGCAAAGAAGTTCTTCCTCACGTGGAGATGGAACTTGCTGTGTTTTAATCTATACCCATTACCCCTCGTCCTGTGACTGGCCACCACCGAGAAGAGTTTTGCCCACAGTGCCCTCTGTGCTCTGGCAGGTCGGGGTGGTGAGTGCCTTCGCCCAGACGCTACGGAGATACACGTCCCTGAACCACCTGGCCCAGGCCGCCCGGGCCGTGCTCCAGAACACCTCCCAGATAAACCAGATGCTCAGCGATCTCAATCGGGTCGACTTTGCCAATGTGCAGGTGACTTATAGTATCTTTTCTGTGACTTATAGTATCTTTTTAGAAGTGAGATTGTCTAGAGTAGGGGCTCTTTAATGATGTGGTTAGCTAATAGCCAGCGTAAGAAGTATTGCTAGCAAAAATAATGTAGTTATTGTAATAATATTGTTCTGTGGTGTGGACACGTTGCAGGAACAAGCCTCATGGGTGTGCCAGTGCGAGGAGGGCATGGTCCAGAAGCTGGAGCAGGATTTCAAGCTCACCCTGCAGCAGCAGAGCTCTCTGGACCAGTGGGCCAGCTGGCTGGACAACGTCGTCACCCAAGTCCTCAAGCATCACGAGGGCAGCCCAAGCTTCCCCAAGGCGGCCAGGCAGTTCCTGTTGAAGTGGTCTTTCTATAGGTACGTTTGTTTTTCTTTTAGACAGATACTCCTGAATATGACTTAGGGCGTGTAGATAGCTCCCTTGGCAAAGACCCAAGTTCTTTACACCTGTACACCGCCAGTTAGTTGTCTAAATCGCTCTGCCCTGGTACAGGGAAAAGTGTTGTGTGCCTTGTACCTTCATGGGGTGGGTGATCGGGTGCTACACTAATTTCTTAAAGTGTTTTGAGACTCGTAGTTGAGAAATAGAAACAGAGCGCCATGCACCATAGTACCTCAGAATCAATAATTTGCATCAGTCGTGATGCAGATGCAGAACACATCCCACATGTTTTGTTTCCCGGCCATTTTCCAGCTCCATGGTGATCCGTGACCTCACCTTGCGCAGCGCTGCCAGCTTTGGTTCCTTCCACCTCATTCGCCTCCTCTACGATGAATACATGTTTTATCTTGTCGAGCATCGTGTTGCTCAGGCAACAGGGGAGACGCCGATTGCCGTAATGGGAGAGGTGAGAATTGTTTATTCCCTGGTAACAGGCCCAAACTAAGCCACCTTTAAAGGGACGCCATCAATCCACAAACTGCACCATGCCCTGAGTATGTTTTATAATCACTTCTGCTGAAGGATTTACTGAGTTGTTTTGTGAGCCTGGTGCGCGGTTGCACCTCATCCCTCCGGCTCACTGATGCCAGAGCTGATGGCTTTTGGAGGGAGCTGGTGGGTTTGGAGGTAGCTGAGGATCGCCTGGGGGAGGAAATGGACCTTCCTGCAGTAAATTTGGCACTCGGCCTGTAAGCAGGCCCTGTCCTGCCTATCTGAAGAGCGTAGACCTCAAGACTACAGTCAACCTGTGAAAGCAATATGGAAACCACCGTTAGATTAAAACTGATCTCGTTTCCTCCTCGCAGTTCACACTGTTTTTTCTTCCTTCTATGGAGCTCACGTAGGGGAGCTACACAAATCAACTGCATGCGTTTTGCTTTCTCCTCCTCTCCTGTTAACCCCACGCTGTTGCATCAAGTCAGCAGTGCTGCAGAATCGCGCTCTTCTCTGCAAAACCTTTGTCTTCACTGATATTACAGAAACACGAACAGCAGTGTGTGGCTTCCAGCAGTACCTGACTGGGAAGCTTTCATCCTCCAGGCTTTGCCTTTTTGTTACACTCTTGTAGTATTTCTGTGCTCCAGGAGGTGGCTTATTCCTCATGGCAAGAGAATGAATCACGTCCTTGTGTTTCCATTACTTGGACTAAAACATTTGTGGTGCTTTATTACTCTTACTGTCTTCAGCTCTACTGCTGCCCCGTTTTGCATGAGTATACAGCGTCCTTAAATCTTAGAGATCTTAGTATCATAGACCTCAGCACCGAGGGAGACATCAGACCTCCAGAACCGTGTACATCACCAGCTCTCTGGTTACGCCTGCCTCTGTAGCCTTGCAAGCCAAAGGACTTTCCTGAACTGATTGGAAACCCTTTGGAGAGAGCTCCGTGGAGCGGGGGCGGTGGTCCCGGAGGGGTGAAGGGCTGGCTCGTCTCACCAGCTGCCTGGCAGACACACAGGGCTGGATGAGAGGCACCCTCCATAGTGCTGTGTCCTGGTTCGGGCTCTGTAGCAGACCTGGCCTGGTGATGACGTGGGAGTGGAAAAAAATCTCCTTTTTCTGGAGCTGTATTCCTGGATTTTAGTACAGTATTTGTCCAGTCATTTAAATGGGAGCCCCAGACTCGCCCGAAAACATGGGTTTGGTTTTGCTCTCCTCTTCACTGCCAGCACTGCTGGTGCTGGGTTTCTTCGAAGGGCTAAAGCAGCTCGCTGGAATGGCTTAGAAGCAGACTTACAGATCTGACACCTTGGGGCGCTATTATCCTCACTAACCCTGTAACTCCTTTCTTTTTCAGTTTGGTGACCTCACATCCATGTCCCCGACACTGCTGGACAAAGGTATCTCCCCTCCCCAAAGGGAAGCCCTGTTGGGTCTGGGCTGAGCCTGGCTCAGTGTGGGAGGGGGAACCCTGTGCTGGCGCTTCCACTCTGCTCTGGTGGGGGAAATGGCCTCTCCCGACGCACTGACCATCCTGATGCTAAGACCTGTCCTTTGCAGATGACATTAGCGACCTGGGCAGCGAGGTGGACACAGATTCCCGGAGCATGGGGGAGCCGCTCGTGAAGCGGGAGCGCAGCGACCCCGGGCACTCGCTGCAGGAGATCTAAAATGGGGACTTGGCTTTTCTCCGGCTGGACAAAGACTTCTGGAGCCAGGTTTGAGAGCCTCAAGCCTGCGTCTCCCCATATCCACATTATTAGTGCCTCTTAGTTTCTTTTTCTGTTTACTTCTGTTTGAGGACGGGTTCCAGGTGGCGAGCCTGGGCGGGTGGTGGGAAGGGCTCGCGGACTGTCCGTGCGGGAAAAACATGCAGGACCTGCTGTCCTCCCTCGCTCTGCTGGTAGAGACAGCACCATTGCCGGGTGCAGGCTGAGGGTCCAGTCTGCTAGAGCGAGAACGAAGCCTCCGTGGTTAGCAATGGATCACACGTGCCTGGTTAGGAGAGCCCGAGCTCAACCGGTCGGGAGCAGCGTGAGCAAGGTGGGAAAAAGAGGCTTTCTCTTTCAGGGAAGGTGGTTTGGGTTTCTTCCCCACTTCTCAGACTTCACTGTGATACAAACTTGAACCAATCAGTGCCCAAGAAGGAGGAAAAAGACCTGACCCTTCTCCTGCAGTCTTGTGAGACAAGTTGTCCTGCTTCTGACTTTGCCAAATGGTTTGTGCTGGGGTAGCACAGCGGAGCGCGACCTTCTGCGCCGTGACGGAGCGGGTCTGGGCCCGTCCCCTCCCCAGTGCCTGCAGCCTGGTGCACAAACCCTCCTTGGGACCCAAGGACGCAGCTTCCTCCCAGCTCTCCTGCATCCTCCAGCTGCGCCCTTTGCGGCTCCTCTGCAGATGATCCCGGGACTCTGCCGGGCCAGATACCCAAAGACTCCGAGGACGCAGTCCCCGAGCTCATCCCGTGCCCTCTGCTGCCCGCAGTCACAGCGGGTCCCATCCCTCCTCCTGGGCTCCCACGTGGGTTTTCGCAGTTGCCGTCCAGCTCAAACCCCGCGCAGGGAGCAGCGGCCCCGCGCGCGGCTGCGGTGCGGAGGAGCCGCGAGGGTGCAGTGCCTTAGGACGGGCCACCCGCCTGCTTCCCCCGCCGCCCCGAGCTCCAAACCCGGCAGCCGCGTCCCATGTAGCAGCGAGGGGCTCTGCACGGGGCCCTGCGGCGGCGTTTCCCTTCGCTTGGCCTCCTCCTGCCTTGTCATCCCGGTGGCAACTCCCCGCGGGCAGCTCCGAGCCCCGGGGGGACCTGGGCTCTGGTTTATTCCCCCTTCTCCCTGCCCCGCGGGTTTGCCTGGCGTCACGGACAATGGGGCTGAAGAGGAGTGGAAATCCATTCCCGAGCCAACAGCGACAGCAAACGCAGGACCCCGGTGCAAATCTTTCTGTGAATAAATGCTGTGTCATAAATAGCTTTTATTATTTCTAATGATGTTTTATACCAGTATTTGATGTGAGCTTTTTTCAGGGGCCTCGTGTACATTTGCATATCAGAGTATATTCTATCCAGATACCATATTTACTCATTCAAAATGGTTCCTAAGGTAGTTGTGACACTAAAAAAAAAGAATTGCTAATGGAAAGTAAGAAGAAAGCGTGTGTAGTGGCACTGCTCTCCCTCTTCCTGTCCCTGCTGTTGTCCCTCAGGGTGATGTTTGTCTATGAATGTCTCCTATCAACGGAGCAGGAGAGCAATGAGAAAGCTGCGTTTGCTCTGTAGGTAACAGCAGTGCAGAATTCGCACTTCGGCTCCTGCTGATGGGATGGGATGGTCTAAAAGTGACTTGAGTGTTAAGTCCCGCCGCCTCCGCACTCCATGCGCTCAGCGGGTGCGTCGGCTCGTCCTGCAGCCGGAGCGACCGCTGCCGCCGGCCGCCC
>JAWLRI010000152.1:348770-377254 GCA_034781795.1 Crypturellus tataupa
CCACCCCCGCCGCTGTCCCCGCCGCCGCCGCCATGTTGTCGCACGCGGCGGTGACGCGCGGGGCCCGCGTCACGGGGCGGGGCGGGTATAAAAGGGCGGGCTGAGCGCGGCGGCTCCACAGCGGCGGGCGGAGCGGGCGCGGCATGGGTGGGTCCTGTCGCGGCCGCTCTGGGGCCGGTGTCCCCTTCCCGGGGCTGCGGAGGGTCCCGAAGTCTCGGGTGGTGCCCGAGGCCACCGCGGGCCTTGCCCTGTGTCGCCATTTTCTACTTTTTGGTCTTCCTGGTCCACTCCCCATGAGGGAGCACCCAAACCGCTGCCTATGATGAGCTGCTCCTCAAGGTCTTGGTTTTGAGAGGAAACGAGGCTCTTTGTGACAGGAAAGGCAAGGAAAAGCCACCAGTGTGTTCCCCTTGGGACTGTAATGTGCTCCTTTGCTTTCTGGGGTGCTGCTCAGGCTCTTCCTGGTGTATTTAAGGCTATCAACTGGGAACAGATGCAGATCTGCAGAAACGAAGGCTGCTTTGTGTATATGTGTCTGTGTGGGTATATTAATACGAATGTATGTATTAAGTGTGATGCCATTTGCTAAACAAGTGCTTTGGCCTGTGGGTCCAAGCGATCTCCAGCTGCCCGGGATGCTCCAGGCCTTGGAGGGCTCCCGTGGGCCGAGTCCTGCTGCCCGGGCAGCGCAATTCCCCCTGTTGCCCTTGGAGTCATTCCCGGCCTCCCTTGTCGGGGCCGCGAGGAGGCTTTGGGAGCGGCGTTTGACAGGGGACTGAGTCACTGCAAGGTAAACCAGGGCCCCGAGGTTCTTGTGCGGGCAAAGGCAGCCAGGGAGGGATAGTGCTCATAGGACCGGCCCAAACGCACGTTCTCCTGGTGATCTTGGTCTGTGGGTTTGAGTTGAGGCTTATCAGGAATCAGCTGCTTGCTTGGGACCGCAAACGTGGCTGCTTCTCCAACGCTGCTGCGTCTTTCTCATGTGTTTGCTGCGTTACCGAAGCCTCCTTCCTGCTCCGTGAGACGTGGATGCTGGAGGTGGGAGAGCCTCGTCCGTGCTCCTCAGCTCCTGCCTGGCACACAGAGACCTGCAGTAGGAAAGACCTTCTGTGGGGCTTGGTGTCCCAGGGGATGGTATGTCCAGAGCTTTCCTGGCTGAGATTCGCTCTCCAGCTTTGTTAGACTCACGTTCCTGCTTTTACGTGGGATATTTAGTCACTCGTGCTTGCCCTGGGCTGCCGAGGAGAGAGGTAGCTGTGAAGTGTGGATATAGGAGAAAAGATCTGTGCTCCGTCTTCCCTGTCCTTCCCTCAGCACTGAATCCAAGGGGCCTTAGCAATGTCAAAAGCAGCTTTTAGATTCCCATGAGCCCTGAAAATCCCTGGGTTTCCTCCTTGCAGCTCAGCGCAGGTCCCAGTGCAGAGAGGGAGAAGGTAACGAGTGTTTCTTGCCTTTAGGGGCTGCTAGAAGCTGGGCGAGAGCAGCTGCTCCTGCTGAGAGCCGCAGTAACCTGCGTTCATCTGCAGACACGCAAGCAGCACGTGTGCACGTGGGGCAGAGGTAAGGGTGCGCGTGGAGCCCAAACCTTGGCGTTTTCCTGTTTTCTGGGGCTGTAACTCAATTCTCTCCAAATGCTCCACCAGAAATGTGCTTGGGGAGGATCTCTGAGCCTGCTGGGGAGCCTTTGCCAAGGGTGGGCAGGTTGCACGATCGAGACAGGCTGCTGGGCGAAGCCCTTTTGGCTGATTGGTTATTAATTAGTTCTGGAGAGAAATAGGAAGAATGCAGAACACTATTTTAAGCTTCAGCTTGGCGGAGAAAAGGAAGGAAGGAAGGAAATGAGGCCCTGGGGATTAATGAAATGATTTCAGTGATGTTTTTGTGGGGCAGCAAGCCCAAATTCAGAATGCTTTTGACTCGCTGTACTCAGCTGAGGTCAGACTTCGCTTTTAATCCCTTCTCAGGGCACTGCCTTGGTGTTTATGAGGCTAAGCCTCAAACCTGACGGACCCTGGCAAAGGCTCTGGGGTGGGATAGGAAGCCCCCAGCTCTGCCAGTTCTGCTGGAGCAACTTGGGCACCCGGATTGGAGCCAGTTCTGCACGTGCCATGCAGCAGGGCGGTTGATTCTGCATCATGGGATGGAGGATCATATGGAGAGGAGGGTTAGCAAGGGGCTGATGCCCACCTAGGGAGGGCAGAGGACACAGATAACATAAGCAAAGGGAATTTCTGCCCGGTTCTGAGCGCTGTGGGTCCTGTGGGTCCTTTAACTTTTGTTTCACGCCTTGCTCTAACCAGGTCCTGCTGAGGCTGGGAGCAGATTGCTGCGAAGCCTGTTACAACCGCTGGAGCTGAACTGCTTTTGTGGGTAAATATAAAGCTCAGATCGCCCGAGCTATCACTTCAACATCATTCAGCAGCGCGAAAGCAACTCTGAAGAAAGCCGATACCCATTAACTTGCTGGGAAAGGCCAAGCCAGGAAAAAAGGAAAGGTTGATTACAGGAAGATGTGATATATGTGTATATATACAGGGAGAACCAAGTCAGACTAAGTTCAGTTAGTTTAACGTCCAAGTTAAACAAGACACATGTATTAATGAAAATACACCTTTCACAAACTCCCAAACAAAAGTCGGATGTGTCAAGCCCCTGGTTCTGGCTACTACACCCAGGCGTTAGCTGAAAAATGAGATTTTGGGTAGGAGCCCTAAAGTCACCTCTACAGCTGCAGCGAGGTGAGAGAGGCGGTCGAAATTTGTACTGGTCAGACTCGTTTGATGTTGTTCACAGCAGCGCAGCACCGTTCTGATGTCCCGTGCTAGTTAATGATCTCCGTGGGCAAATGTCAGGAAGCAGATGTGAGATTTGACACTTGGGTATAAGCAGAGGGGTTAGAGCTGAGTCCCATCCATCTTTGGGTCAAAGTGAGATCCATTCCTCACGGAGATGGTCTATTCTTTTATCCTCTCTTGTTTTTAAAGTCCTGTGCAACAGAGCTTCCAGCCTTCTGCAAAGGAGGCTATTCCCGTCGCTCGTAAATCTCGCTATCGGGAAGTTGTTTCCAAGATTAAAGCTTAAATGTTTCCCCTCTCTAGTTTCATCCCCCAGTTCCCAATTCCCTTCCTCCCGTAACCACCACATTGCAGCTCCTCCCAGAGCCCGCTGCTTTAGGAGGATGCCCAGAGGGGCTCCAAACCCCACATCAAGACCCCTATAGATCTCCTGTCCCTTCCTAAATGTCTTGCGTGTGGCACTTTGGACTAGGGACGAGCTTGTCAAATGGTGCTAAGTGCCTTAGCCAAGGTCTTAGCCTTTGTGCAGGCGATGGTGTAATGGAACTTAAAATATCTCTTGCCATAGTTCCCTCCTGGCGGGTTTAGGAGGAAGTTGGAGCCTTTGGCTTGAGCATAGAATTGTTAAAGGTCATTATTTGGGCAAGGCCCGGGTGGTTTTAGGACAGGCGGGCAATTTGCTTGAGGGCACTAAAAGCCCGTTGTAAATATTGTGCCACCCGCGATAAGGGTGAGCGGAGTGATAATTCCCAAGGGAAGCAACACAAATCCGCTGTTAGGAGTCCTGGATTTGCAAAAAAACCCCTTATATCAGATGTCTAGGCAGAAATTGCTGAAGGGAAGGAAATCTGCAGGAAATCTGGGCTCACAGCGTGGAGGGAGGGGACAGTGTGGGATCCCAAGCCGCTTGGCTGTGGGGCTCAACCCTTGTTAGTAAAGCTTGGAGAAGGCTGCAAGTCTTTCATGAGACCCTAAAGTAACAGGGAGCCAAAGCGTCAGCCATGGGAGAGGCCGATTCCTTGGCAGAGGCCGGTCCGTGCGATGCAAGAGGCAGGATGTGGCTTTTCCCCGTGCTCAGCGGCAGGAGCCTGGGCAACAGCGCCTGGTTATTCCCTCCTTCAAGGAGCTCCCAGAGGTTCTGATCAGGTTCTGATCTCCCCTCTGCTGCCCGGTCAGTCCCCCCCAGCCATCCGCTCCTTCCAACCCATTCCCAGAGCTTCCTTGGCTTGGATGTGGGAGAGGCTCTGCAGAGGGATCCCTGTCCTTGAATCTCTCCCATCTCCTGCAGCTGCCCTGGTGCTTCCCAGTGCAAATTGACCAATCCTAGATGGTTCACTGGTGATTTCAGGGTAGTTTGGATGCTCCAGGCAGTAAAGGTGCTTCTCTTCAGCCTTTTAGGCCGTTTAGCTGGCCTCTTCCAATGCCCTGTCCCGATGGGTAAAATCTTTTGTAGTTTTGCATGTAAAAAAAGAGGAGAAAAAGAGAAAAAAAATAACTGAGATTTTCTTCTGACATTTAACTCGGGCAGTAAGTGACAAACCGAATAAACATGCCCGTTTCACTGGGACAAAGGTTCCAAAATCCTACTGCGACTGAAATGTTTCATCATTTCCGAAGCAAAATGTTTCACTTAGAGAGAAACAAAATTAAAAAACTCAAACTGACGCGTTTCAATGTTTTTCTAATTATTTCCCCCCTTTTGGCTGGAGCTATTAGTCAAATTTGGCCCCACTTCACAAATAGTTGCAGAACCTTCCAAAACGTCTATTTTAGTGGCTCTTCCCGTCACTGGTGAATAACAGTTCGCTCTCTGCCCCGCTTGCCAGCCGAGCGCGTGTTCCCATTCACCATTGCTGTGTTTATTCTTTCATATTTGCTGCTGGGATGTTCTCTGACACCCCGATATCCCCATCACACTCTCTACTCGCAGAATTTCTTGTCTCCACTGTCCTTTTCCATCCTCCTGCAGACTAGGGCTGCCTCTTCCCATACCTCATGCTGGTCCTACATGTAAGAATTTATACAGATGTATGTGGTGCACTCTCATGTGCTTGTACAGCCTTAAGACTCTTGTTTATATATAATCTCTCTCTTGCATGTGACTGAAGCCTCAGTGCCCCACAGCACCCGTGCCAGGACCTTATTCACAGGGACAATCCAGTTCTCCAAACAGCAGTGCCTTGTGGCAGATCTGTGCTCATCCCTTCCATTCCCTGACACAACACTTGTTCCAGGTGAGCATTTTATTTTTCTCTCCCAAACCTGGCAGTTTTGAGCACATTGCCCTGGGAATCAGCTGGGGAAGCTGCAAACTGAGGGAGGGCAAATAAGCTGGGGTCTTCAGTGCTACTTCGGTCCTCGCGCTTGCGCTGCCTGCGTGAGTCAGAGGAATGACATCTCCTGGTTTTGAGGGTCACACATGGTTTTGTTTAGCTTGTTAAGCATGGCAGAATGGCCTGCGATGGAAACAACCATGTTTGCATAGATATTTACCCCGGGTAGAGAAGCTGAAGTGTGTTCTTTGGTTCATCCATCAGCTTTGGACATCACCTAGCTTTGACCACAGCTGGGCCCTTGTGCTGTCCCTAGGAGCCATCCTGCCTGAGGATGGATATGATTATTCCAGGGATCATGGAAACGTATCAAAGTCTTGTCCTTCTTGCCCTTGTGCACTGCTCAGCCTCATGCAGAGGGCTCTGAAGCCATGTCTGAAAGCACAGTGGTTTTCAGAGTGTCCTTGCAACAAATTTTGCAGTGCTGGTGCTTAACATTCCTACATATCCTTTTGTTTGCCTTTTTTTTTTTCTTTTCCCTCTTCTCCTACGGGCTCCTCATATGAAGAGAGGGCTTTGAATTACCTGCATGATACCTCTCTCCTGATCCCTTCTGCACATGATTTAATCGAGTCTGGAAGAGGAGAACCAGCACAGGCTGCTGAAGCTAAATAGCCTGGTTACTCACAGCATTTTCTTCACCCGCTCCACTCAGCATCTTCCTGGAAATAAGGATTTACAAGAAAAGCTGCAATTGAATTTAGTTTCATGAAAACGTAATCTTGGTGGTATGGCTAATACTAAGCCTCAGAATTTTTGCAGACTCAGGCAGATGTATTTTTTCCTCATCTTCCAGCCTAGAAGGTAGAGGGCCAGTGCTGCCAAGTCATCCAAACTTGGAGCAGCCCATGCTGCAGTCAGCATCGTGCTGCAGCAGCGGATGAGGTTTTGCAAGCTCAGAACCGGGTCCAGGTTTCTCCTGGGGTCGCTTGCAGTCATCTCAGCTGCAGAGGACGTGGGGATCAGCACAGCTTAGGGACTGCTCAGCCATCCCTGCGCTGCAGACAGTCCCGTATAAATGAGTGGAAAAAGACAAGTGTCCAAGCAGTATTTTCTCCAAAAGTGAGAGATGGAAGGACGTCATTTAATTCTTCCTTCCTGCAACACAGGGGAGAGAGTCACCCAGCTTTGGTTGAGCCCTAATAAATATCATGTGTTAGCTTTAGGGTGCTCGTACCGGACAAGACATCCCTTTTGGCTCTTTGCTCCGCTCAAACAGCTGCTGGCAGATCCCCTCCTGCTTTTGGAGGGTGAAGGAATAGCAGCCCGGAGAGCAGCCATTAGCTTTTTCCGAGTAGACCTTGGCAAGCCCCAGGATGCAGAAAGGCCAGCAGAAAGTGCATGGGCTTTGGCTGGGGTCTTGGAGGCTGAACGTGAGCGGAGCTACCAGAACTCGCTGTCCTGGTGGGGAGTAAGGCGATTGCAATGTTTGCAATGAGCCTTGACACTCCCCTTCCTGAACTGGAAAGCTTCCTGCCCATTTGTTTCTCTCTCTCTCTCTCTTTCTCTCCCCCTGAATTTGTTCTCAGCGGGGACTAATGCACTTGCTTTCTAGGTTGGCTTAATAATGACACGACATCGGATCCTGGTGCATCGGCCTCTGCGCTTCCTCCCCCTGCTAATAACATTTGAATCCCGTGGCTCATTCCAGCCGCGTCTGGCAGAGAGAAGCTGTCTAAACGTACCGAATTCCTGACAGATTCACGGAAAAGGTTTGCTGAAGTATCCTCGTTTGTGCCCACATAAAAGCAGGTCTCGGGTGGTTGCCAGCTGGCCGGGCCATTGATGTGAACTTGGGGGCTGGTCAGCACATGCTGCTCCGAAAGCAGCTCCAGCCCAGCCCAATTCCAGGGAAGCGGAAGGGGGAGCAGATGCAGGGGGATGTGGGGCCCTGTGGAAGAGCAGGGGATATAGATGGGGGGAAAGAGGTGCTGGATTTGTGCATGTGGAAGATCTGGCAATACAGCAGTGAGGGGCTGTATGGGAAAGCTGAGATTACTGAGGTGTCAGGAGAAATGTATAGGGTTGCACTGCCCCTGCAGTAGAGGATGGGCTCCACATTAAAGCGTGCAAGCAGCTCTGAGAGCACTGAACCTTGCTTGAAATAAAATAAATCCCTAAAAAGCCACCCCAAAGTGAGGGTCAGAAAGGGATAGATGATTGTTCATGCAGGTCTTAACCCATGAGGCTGGTGCAAGTGCTCAAACAGTGCGAGACAGACTCACAAGTTGTCAAACCATAAAACTGCTGGACTGTGGAATCATTTAAATATTTAAGAACAGGTGAAGACTTTTTTCTTTTTTTTTTCTTTCAGAGTTTGAGTTTGTGTCCATTCCTGTTTATAGGTAGGAACGTAGTCCCCTAAGCCCTGTGGAAAAGCTCAGCCCTCCAAGGGGCTCTGTTCGCCCCTCCTCTCCTGCCCCGGGATGTCTTTCGCACCAGGCAGCGTTTGCTGAACTTGGCTCCAGAGAGTCTGTCTCGCTGTAGCTGCCTCTGCTGCTGCATCTCTGCAAATCATCAATATTCATGCGCTTTGTCGGCGCGGAGCCTCCGAAGGGCTCTGGGAAGCTGGAGCTGGGTCTCCGGATGGAAAAGTCTTTGCTGGGAGGGGTCTGGGAGCAGCGGGCTGTGCGTTTGCCACGAGAGGGGGGTATGAGCCTGCGGGAGGAGTGGGTGCCGAGGGCACCACAGCTCTGGGCCAGGCTGGGTCCTGGCGATGGCAAACTGGGCGCAACACCCTGCACCTATTCCCAAAGGCCCCATGTTCCGCTCCAGGCTGCCGGTGACGGATGAGCTGCAGAAGGTGCCTTTATCTCTCTCAGCAGACCTCGCAGCAGCTTCATCCCATTTTCCCGGTGAAGGACGGGCTGGCGGTGGATTAAGACGTGCCGAGGCCGGATAAGCGCAGGCAGGCGGTTCGGCGGGCTGGCGGTTAGCAGGAGCTGCAGCACCTGCGGCGAGGCGAGCCGTGAGGCAGGAGCTCGTTTGCTGGGAGGGGGGTTTATCCGTCTTGCTTTTCCCCCAGTGTCTCCCTCCCGGATGACCTTGTGTGTGTGGGGAGACTTAAGGCAGCTCATTTCAACGAGTCCAGTCAGGATAAGGATTTTTTTTTTTGCCATTTTTCCTCCTTTAGAGTGGTTAAACATCACTTGGTGGGGTACAGAATGTGGTGAAGGATGTTAATTAGGAATCCTTCTTTTCTGGGCTGGGGTAAATGCTTAAAATCTTGGACTCAGCTTTGCAGTCTCCTTTGATCTAAAACCCTATGTGCTGTTGTGAGTCTAAGGATTTTTCAACCAACAAACCACCTCAAAGGAAGGGCTGGTCTCGTGGGAGGACTTCGAATGGGCTCATTCGAAACCCAGCTTATCTATGAACTACCCACGAACTTTCCCTCTCGTTTAAATCTCCTATTCCTGCCCCAAGCCACTGCCTGTCTCAACGGGGCAGTAGCTGTATGGGGCTCGCATGGTGAATGGGAGCTGGTTTGGGTGGGAAATAAACCTGCTCCAAGGTAGGAATGGGTTTTCTAGCCCTGGTAGTGCCCTGACTTTGGTCACCAGCCATGGGAGTGTGGGGAAGCACCCCGAGTGTCCCCCAGCAAAGAATGACCAGACTGTCCTTTGAGCGTGAAGAACATTAGGACGTTGCCTGTTCTTCCAGCAACACAACAAGAGCTGGAAACCCCCAAACCCAATCACAGTCCTGAGTCCATGGAGGCTCTCTGGGTATTCCTGGTGGAATCAGAATTGGGAGTCCTTGATCTATTCAAAGTTCTGGTTTTCCCTCCTCTCTGCAGCAGCCTTTTGCCTCTCATGGCTCTCTACCTCCAAGCAGGTTTTACTGTTTGACCCTGCACTTTCTGGCACAGCAGGGCCCCCCCTTCTCATTTTGGAGGTCAACACACTCATTTAATGTAACCTAAAGCCGTGGGATTTTGCCTTCCCCACTTGTGATGCGGGGAAGCTTGGGAGCAGGTGCAGGGTCCACTGCACGCTGTGCAAACGCAGCGTTTGCAGTTTAACTCTTCTGTGAAGTTCTACTTTATGCTCTGTCTACTGCACCGTGATGAATGATAGTCCCCAATGCTAATTTATCAAATGTATCTGACTCTGTTTTCAGAATTGCTCAACTGGAAAAGGAGACAGCATAAGGAAGGAGGGGAACCAAAAACCTCTCCCACGACACCACTGTTGGGTAGTGAAACTGGCTCTGGATGCAGAATCCCAACTGCTGGACCAACAAACATCAGACACACAAACAGCTGCTTGGAAAGGAGAAGAGCCCCAGATAAAAGCTTTGTCGAGCAGGATGGAACGAGGCTCTCGCGCTTTGTGTGTGCTCCAGGCCTCTCCTGAAGTGGGTGATCCCAGGAAAATCTTAATATGTTTCTTTTTTCTCTGAAGTGGCTGTGATTTATTTTTTCTGAGAAATGATTTGGTTTTCAGAAGATATCAATTAAGATAGAATCTGAAGCTGTTCCGCACAGGACATTGCTTGGATGAGTGTCTTGATTTATTTTGTTAGTTTTTGTTGGTGTTGACATTGTTGATACATCCATTAGGATATATACCAAAGAAAATGAGGAGGAGAAGGGTTAAACTAAAGCAACTTTGCCTTTTGAAATGTCTATTAATCTCCATTTATACAAGGATATTTTTCCCCAAAGCTTGCAATTAAAGCATGGTGTAGTTGACCTAGTGTGTTATCCTCCACCCTTTGAGTTAGTGCTTTGACATAATGTTCTGATTTGGATTCTTTGGCTGATTTGGGGCTTGATGGGTTTGTTTGGGACCTTTTTTGGGATCTTAAAAGCATCTTGCAGGGTGAGAACTGTGCCTGTCCTTGCCTGGACACATGGAGCTGTTTATGGGTCATCCTGCGTATTCTCCACATGTGCTTCAGATACTGCATCCTTGGGCTCTAGCCCATCATCATCACCCTCTGAGCAAGGTTTATATCCCCAAAGCACAGACTGTTGTCACTGAGCAGGTCCACAGGAGCTCTGCAGAATATGCACAGGGTGGAATAAAGTTCTTTTTCAGTGAATTATTTTCTGCCAGGTGAACTTACTGCAGTCGTTTGGAGCAGGATGTGTTGAGCGCGTGGGCCGGGGCAAATGTGCAGCCAGCAGGGCCGGGCTGGAGCAGCCAGAGCTTACGCTGATTTGGGCTTATCTGGAGTTGATGTTGTAGCCATTCAGGTTTAAGCATCCTTTGACCTACCTCTGTGCCCAAACTCACCGAGCAAATCAGTGCCATAAATGAAACAAGAACCAAGGAGTCCTGATCCTCCAGGTGTTGCAGTTTCTCAGGATAAGTTATTAGTGAGCCTGACTTTCCTCTTCAGCGCTGGTGTCTTGGGACTCTGGCTGGCAAGCATAATTAACAAGGGCTGGGGTTTGTAATTCCTGGCACAGGAACAGCATTAATGGATTTGTTCAGTTCCCTTTTATCAGCCTTCCCAGACTGCCTCTTATCTTATTACTTTGGGGAGGGCTGAGATGGGATTAGAAGAACGCAGAGGCCTGATAAATGGAGATAGAAACCAAGGAGCTGGGGGCGGATCAATACGGGTCGATCATCGGGAATTGCGGAGCGCGTGAGGGACTCACTGAGTGAATGGACCCAGGAAATCGGGGACCCGAGTGCAATGTGTCACGGCCGTTGTGAAGCCTTTCAGGCTGCGTGGAAGCGCGCGTGAAAGCATCCAGCATTTTCTTTCCTGCGAGCAGCCCGGCTCTTGTGTTTTCCTGACTCCCTGCTTTGCCGTAGTGCTGATTAGCATCTTGGCTGGGGGAAACTTTCCCAGGAATCGCTCTAGAGAGTTGTTGGTGCCTCCAGAAGAGGCATGGAAGGAAGGCAGTGATATTCTTTGTGCTTTTCTCCCTGCAGACACGGACTGATTTTTGGAACATGCCAGTTTCTGCCTGAGCAGGAGCTGTGGATGCAGCCTGGGTCTAGAGGAAGGAGGCGACAGACTGCACTGCTGTTTGGAATGGGGCTAAGGACGCAGAACATGGAAACTTCTGCAAGCCGCTTAACACATGTGAGATATCCAAGGGGATGGAGACCAGGACTGGAGAGAGCAGGTTTCTCTGTACCCGGAGCGATTCCATGAGCATGACCGATATCCTGATGCTTGTCAAGCTCTGCTCCTCCTGCTTTCTTTCATTCCTTCATTCTCAGGCACATGCTAAGGATGGTCATGTGTAGGCAGCCTTGTTTTCTTCTTGTTCCTACAGAACAAGAGGTCCAAATCTCCCTGCCCTCTGTTGCGTCTCCTGGGGCTGGCAAGCTCTAGCCTGTAGGATGGCGGGCACAGGGCAGCTCTGATTTTATCCTCTGCCCACTGGGGTCAGCGTCGCAAAGACTTCGCGGTGGACTCGGGCACTGAGTGATTTCATGTGTTAGTGTCATATTTTAGCCAAGCTCTGACACGAGCCCAGCCCAAGTCAGGAAGCAGCTTCTCAAATTGGCTCCTGGAGCAGAAACCTTGTCCCGCTCTTGCTGCAGACCAGTTGTTTCAGTTCAACTTGGGAGCTCTAAAAAGCAACCCAGCCTCCCCTGAGGCCCCTCTTTTCAACACGGGCTCTGCTGCCCTTCACTCGTTTCCCCACATACTTTCCCAGGATTTGGTTCCCAGGCACCCCCAGCAAGAACCCGAAAAGGGGTTTTCTCTTCACCTGATGCTGGTTGTGCATCCCTGCTCAGTCTCTTCCTCCTCCCTTTTGTCTCTCCCTTCCCCTGCTTCTCTCGTTTAATTTGCCTGTGCTTATTTTGAATACAAAGCTCCTCCATCGCAGTGTTTACAGTTTGTAAAGCCTTGGGGCCTTTGCTTACTCTCCTTCTTATATCCCTACTTAACTGCTTTGGCTCCCCATGCCCTTTCTCCACTTCCAAAGCATCCAGGATGAATCACAGTCCCTGTCCCCAGCTGTCTGCTACATAGTTCCCATATCCCAGCCACCCGGTTCCCAGACGCCGAAGGAGCTCACTCAGAAAGTACTTTCTCATCCCTTAAAAGCTCCTCTCTCCGGAGTTGGACACAGATTTTGCTTCTCGTTTTAGCTGCTCCCTTTTTCTACTCCTTGCATTTGTCATCCTACAGCAGGACGGGCCTGATGCCCGTGTTTCTTCCTGGATTTCCACTGGTGTCTTTGCTTGGTGGAAAGTTTCCTTGGGCCTTTGCAAATGGAATTGAGGCCAGGCATTCCTGGGAGATTCAGAGGTCCCCTTTGGGAAAGGAGAGAGGCCTGGAGAGGTCCTTGCTGTTAGAGAGGATCATGGTTTCACCCCAAAGTGGCACTCACTTGGCTAAAGGGTGAGAGTGAAGCTCTGCAAGCCTCAAACAGGACCCATCTCTTCTGCACAGTGCCTGGGAAATATCGAGTTTGGATATTTCCAAACTGGAATCAACAGTGTGGATGTTCCCCCTGCCAAGTCCAGTGCTCAGAGCATCTCCATGAGCTTTGCAAGCTCTTGCCTGACTTGATGCTGGCCATGGGCTCATGTGCCTGGCACCAAGTTAAATGTTACCAGGTTGCCTTGTATCCAACTTTGCATATCGACTTCTGCCATGGTTTCCCCATGTCTCTCCCTCCAAATAGGCCGGTCAGCTCTAGAGGAGAAACACCCTGGGGTGTCAGGAATCCCCAACCACATTCTCTGTCCAAACAAGTGAAGTGGAGGAGCTGGTGTTTGCCTGCCGGCAGGGACCAAGGTGATGGGAGGATGAGTATGGTGAGTAGAAGGGTCAAGTGGGATCAGGATGTCTTTGGTCTGAGATGGAGTGGGACCAAATCGTGGATCCTGTGGTCAGGGAGAAGGGCTCACGTCCTAAGTCAAGGCTGGCGGAGATGCAGAGCCAGGAGAGGGGATGGGTTAGATGGAGCGGTACCAGCGCACAGCTGGAGCCACAAGGAGCCAGGGAGACGAGTGCCAAGTCTGTGCTGTGGAGCAAGAGCGAGGGCAGCCAAAGGGCAGGGAGCTGAACCCGAAACAAGGCAGGGGCAGGAGGAGAGGTGGCAGAGGTGACTCAGCCCAGCCAGGCCCTCCCAGCCTGGGGCACCGCAGAGGGACCCAAGCAGGTCTGTGCAGGCCAAGGCAGCTCTGAGCTTGCTCTGGACGGCTGGTTGGCACCTACATGGGAGCCTCTTTCCCCAAGCTGGTGCGTGAGGAGACCTCGGGCAGCTATGCCGAGCAGAGGACACTGTGTCGGAAATCCTTGCAGTTGGGTCAAGCAGAGTCCTTGGGGCTGCCGAAGCACCTTTGTGAAGGCTGCACCCACGAGTGAGGGCTGTGGAACAGCCTTCCTGCTCAACCTTGGCTGGTCTGTCATGGTAGAGGTTCTCACAGACGTCACGTCCCGCTGCTGCTGCCCGCGCTCCCTCTCTTCGCTCCTTGTCTTGAGAACAGGCTGCTGACCCGGCGCTGCCAGAGCTCGAGAAGCCACAAGGTCCCGTTTGTCCCAGCCCTGCTCACGGGAAGCGAGGACAGCGGCAGGGAGGACACGCCAGGGCAGCTCAAAATAGCCTCCTTGTCGGAGTTTTCCACGATGCCTCCAAGACTCCTTATCTCCCTGCTGCTCCTCTTGCGCGGGATGACTTGCAGATGGAGCAGCCCCGACAAGCAACGTTACTCCGGTCACCCCGGAGCTTCCTGCTGCTCGAGCAGCTATTTGAGGCCGTTGTCCCAAGGGGCCTCTCCTTTAGCAGGAGGACTAATTGGGTGCAACTTGCCCAGGAGTAAAGGGGGGAGCAAGAAACCAGCTTTGAAACGGCAGCTTTAGCTGAGTGATGGTGTAAGCTGTTAAACTGCAGGCAGCTGGAGTGGGAGCAATAACCTGTTGTGGTTTGGGGGCTGGAAGAGGGTCTAGCACCTCTCACGCTGTATATCGGAGCCGTGTCTTCCCTGTTGAAATAAGCATGTTCCCACCAGGAAGCAGGCAGATCTGCTGCTTTGGTGTTGGGAAGCGTGGCCCTGCTTTCCTGGGCTCTTCCAGTGTTTGGGGAAACCGGGACCCGTTTCTGCGCTCGGACATCATCGAGCCCCGGGCTTGTTTGTAGCTCAAGGGAAAGTTTGGCCTCGTGGTACTTTGTGCAAGCGCTTTCCTGAGCGGGGAGGGTTTTCTTGTGGCCTTAATGAGACATCTGGGGGCAATTAGTTTTCTGTTTTATTGCATGCCTGTCCCTCCTCGTTGAACGTGGCATGCCGGAGCAGTGCTGGTTCCCTAACCCCATCCCGGGAAGCAGGGAGGGAAGGCAGGAGGTGCCGTGCAGAGCTTTGCTCCCCTCTTTCTCCCTTCCTGATGCTCATTGCTGCTCTGTGCCCTTGTGTCCATACAGAGTCCTGATCCAGGCACCATCTCACCAAGTCCGGAGGCAGGATCGGATCCGACCCGCGGCGCCCGGTCCCGCTGTGACCTGTTGCTCTCGGGCAAGTCCTGGGATTAGGCTGAGCCTGCTTCCCGCCCGCAGTATCCTGAAGTTTCCTGCAGTAAGAGATTACAGAGAGGATTAAATATAAAGCTTGGCTGCTGCAGTAAATCATGTTTTTCACGGCTTCAGACTATGCGGGGAGAAGGGAGACCGCAGAGACCAGCAGTTCCCATGGACTACAGTATTGCTGACCCCAATTATTTCCGAGTGATAAATCACCACCTCTCCCTGATCCATCATAAACTACTGGATTCTGTTAAAAGCCAAGCAGCCGTGAGGAAAAATAATAGGTATCCTTTTTCATTGCCATCATTCTAGGGCTTTTGGGGTAGTGTTTTTGAGGTTTTCTCTGCAACCACAAGAGTTTAAAAGCTTCTCTTAGATGTGTGTGATCACGAGCGACTGAGGCTTGGGGATATGCGCTGAAGTCGTGGGATCTACGGAGGATTGTAAGGGAATCCGTCACCAGGAACCATTAGCTAAAGGAGAACTTTCCTCAGGGGGCTTCAGCAATAACTTAGCACAGAGCTGACATTAGTTTTGTTTGACCGAGGGGGAAACTGAGGCACAGAGGGGTGATATTCCTTTGCCCATGAGGTCCCAGTACCTGTCCTGGTGGAAATGCTGGTTGTAGCAAAGGTGGAAGCACCAAATGGAGACGGGAATGCTAGGCAGCTGCCTAATCGTGATTGCTGAGAATGAAGCTTTATATTTTAGGCAATTTGATGGTCCCTTCCTTTAATTAATCGACCAAGACATGTGGACCCGCAAAAAACACTCTAAGAAATGTATTAGAAATCCTGCAAGGAAGAAAGGGAAGGACCATTGAACGATTCCCCTGAGAATGCCCAGGCTTTTTTGTCTTTTATTTCCCCCCTGTAGTTCACTTAATCAGTTAATGGTTTTTGCTGACAGACATTTATCAGGCTGAACATGCTTTCCCTGGTCTTGGAAAAATAGAAATCTTTACTCCTGGCTCCAATAAAAAATTCAGCGCACCATCCCTGAGTGCGCTGGTGTGAATATCAATCCTCTTGGCATCTCAGCTCTGGGAGTCGTTAAGAGCAGAATGGCAAAAGCAGAAGGCCGAGCCACCCAAGGCTAAGGTTAGAAGCAGGCCTGAGTATTATTATTATTAACTCTTTTTCTTTCTTTTTTGTTTTCAGCCAGAAATTTCACGTGTTTAATGAGCTGCGGGGTGCCGTGTGCTAACAGCTCTCCCAGGGCTGCAGCACAGCCCAGCGCAGCTCCCAGGAACACGTGCGAGTCCCGTTCTGCCATAGGAGAGGATTTCTGGAGCAAGTGCCCGGTCCTGTGCTGTGATCCGACACTCCCATGTCCGCACGGGGCTGCATGGTCCCCTCTGTCGCGATGGCCAAGCTCCAGCGTCAGCACCGTGTTGTCCATCAGGAGAAATTTCACCAAGGCCAAGGAGGCTCCAGCTGGTTAGCGACCTACTGCTCTCGCTCTGCATCATTCCTTCCCTGCTCCTAGAGCAACCCATCCTCTCGTTTATACTGCTTGCCACCCTGCGGTTTGGATTTGCTCCTTTTCAGAATTTGCTCCCAATTTTGGATGTTGAAAGCTCCCCAAAGCTTCCACTGGATCTGGATTCAACCCAACTTTCAGCCCTGCCTGCAGCAAGTGAAAATCAATTAACCAAACTTGGTCTTACTACAATATCTGCTAAGCAGGGCTTAGGAAAGCAAAATATCCAGGGTACATTCGATTGTGGTGTTGGATTTATCATCAAGGCAACAACCCGTAACCTGCAAGATGCCGCTGCACACCATAAAGATGGTTAAATATTCCTTCCATGGCTAACGAGAATGAAGATTCAGGAGCTCTTCCATCCTCTCTGGCAGTGCCGGCAAATATTAGGGCCTTCCCTTTTTTCCCCTTTAAAGGCTTCATGGTTCTGAAAATTTCTGAAGTGACATTTTACAATGAGTGCCTCCTGCTTTGTGGTTTTTGCACATCTGGGGAGTCCAAACAGGTTTGCATAAGCCCTTTCTTACTCTATATAAATTTATGTATAAACATATATTAAACACTTTATATGTATGTGTGTGTATAGATTAAAATGAAATAAACCTGTATTTTATTGCTCAGGGCTGGGATCTGCAAATTCACTTTGGTGAGTATTTCTTGCCAGACGTTAGCTGTGAATTATATTTGGAGTAAGATTTTTTAATTAAGTTGGTGTTTGTGAGCTGCTGGGGGGCTTTGGCCACTATCTTGCCGAGGAAATAAAATGACCTCATTTGTGCGAGCCGCAGGGTGAAGGAAACCAGCTTCCATCCCGCTTGGGTTGTGAGGAATCTGCAGAGGAACTTGGTGTTCCTAAAGGAGAGGGCGAAAATATTGATTTAAGATGACAATCCCGTGGCTTTGGTTTGGGAACAGGCAGGAATGGAACCAGAAAGGACCTGCATTGACCTGGGATTAGTCCTGCTGTAATAACCTGGGTTTAGCAGCCCGGCGCTGTTGAGGATGGGCAGTCGCAGGGGGACGGATGGGTTAAGGTGGAAATTTCAATCCTAGCCATGAAAGTGGATCCTCAATGTGGGATAAATCCGAGCATCTCCACCGAAACTAACCGAGCTCTGGTGCTTTACACCTGGGGAGGGTCTGTGCTGTTGTCCTGGGAGATGATAAAAACGATCCGGGCCCTTCCAGCCCTGCTCTGCAGCGCTCACTGCCTGGCTTAAATAAGAAACAGGCCCCGCAGCGCTTCCAATTTACCCAGCGTTTCTCTCTCACGAATCTCTGAGCATTTTTTTTTTTTTTTGCTGGTTCAAGAGTGTTACAGACCAGCAGGTCTTGGGCAATGCATTATTCAAAGCGCAGCGGCTCTTGCTGCAAAACTTGCTTTGCGGTTCACAGGTTTGGGCTGTGACTATTGTATTGAAATTCCAGGCAGATTGGATTCACTCGCGGGGAACGAATGCTGGATCATTACCTCCCGCCAGGAAGGGAGCCCTGGCTGCACGGAGCCTGGCCTCGAGTCTCCTGGCTGCTCAGATAACAGCTCTGCCCCTTGGCCACCAGCTCCAGAAACCCGCCGGGATGTTGACACGCTGCATCCCTAACAGCTTCTGGATGGGCTCAGAGGAGAGGATCCTGGGCGAAGGGTTGGTTCATCCTTTCCTTGAGCAAAAACACAAAACAAAACCCGATTTTGATGGGTTAATGAAGGTCAGACCCTCAGTAGAGGAAACCACCATGAAGTGACACCGTCTCCAGGGGTCTGTGACCAACACGGGCCCTGCAGAGTCTGCCTTAGATAAATGCTCAGAACTCCCTGGGGAAGGGAATCTTGGTGAATTATTTAAACTGCTGCAATGTGAATGAGGCTGGGAAAACCTCAGGTTTCGTTTCAGCCAAATCAGGAGTCTCAGAACAACTGTCGGCACCGGATGGTTTTAGCTGTGTTGAAATGCAGGTGGTTGGGGAAAAGCAGGATAGAATTGGTCAAGAAGCAGAATCGTGAAGCGCTGGGTACGACTTCTCCTTGCTGCTGTGGAAACTGATGGTAAATCACCCCAAAAGTGAGGGGTAAGTGCTACAGTTTGGAAGCTACAGGAATCCATGTCCCCAACCCCAGCAGACGCAGTTTGTGACACGGCCGAGCAGGGCTCTGAGCTGCTGCAGCAGCGCAGCCCCTCGCTGCAGCCCCGGGGATGTTTCTGCTTTGGTTTCTATTAACAAATCCCTGCGGTTTTGTGTTCATGCCGCGCAGCGAGGGGCAGGCGCTTCAAAGCCAAGATAAATAGTCCCGGGGTCTGGCCGGGGCGTTAGGAAAACCGCGCGCGCAGCGAGCGATTTGGTTAATACGTTCAGACACGACCGTTATCCCGGCGGCGCTTCCTGCGCGCGGGGCTTTACGGAGGCAGCCTGGTTCAGCACAACCTGCGGGCTCTGCCGGGCCGCCGCGATGCCCTGCAAGGCCACGTGCCCCTTGGGCACTGCCCTGGAGCCAGCAGGGTTGGGGCAGGAAAGCAAAACTGCCTTCTCCTCCTTGCTCTGCTCCCGAAGAAGAGGGGGATGCTCGTTTGGAGGCCTGGGGGAGCAGGCGGCTTCCCCAGGGCACTGATTCTGGTCGAGTTGGTTTGATGTGTTGGTACCCGTGAGGGATGCAGGAGGAGAGCCCGGACCTCCTGCAGCCAATGTGGCATTCACAACTGGTTGGGGTTTGCATGGTGTTGGATGTCACTATTCCCACTATGGCATTAACATTCCCACTATGGCATTAGTATTCCCACTATGGCATTAGTATTCCTCTCCTGTGCGTGATTCCCATGTACGCCGAGGTGTATTGACACCGCTCTGGCTGCACATGTAGGTGGATGCACAGCTGAGAGCATTCAAAACCTTTGGCTTCCTGCAGCAACAGCAGCAGCTCAGTCGATCCTTGGAGGGAAATCTCGTAAGAAGCAAAAAAGCCGGATAATCCAACATCACCTTGAGACACATTGCTGAGGTGTTCAGCTCCCTTGGTTCTCAGAGGAGAGGGAATAATCCCAGAAACAAGGGGCCTGTCTGAGAATCTAAATTAGAACCCATCCCTTAGAACACCTCTTCATTCCTATTTATATTTCTTTTTCCTTTAGCAAATGTCCTCAGCAATCCTGCTCTCTCCTGTTGGCACCTTGGGAATGAAAGAGGGGGAATCCCCACCAGCACAAGGACCTCTTGCTGCCTCGCTGCCTTCTCTGCCCTTCGCTGGCTTCGTGAAGGAACAGCGTGTGGATGCCAGCGCCAAACAGCACGGTAGGACTGGGTCCCTGAGCGTCTTCTCCAGGGATTTGGAGCATGCCAAGACCAGCCCCTGCGCCCGGAGCACATTCACTCTGTTGGCACAGAACAACTCCAGCTAATGGGAAGAGCGGCTTGTCTCGCAGACATCAAACCGGGTCAGATCCAAACCTCCTCACCCCGGGGTACCGTCACTTCCCCATCCATCAGCACTTCCCAAATGTGTATTTCGTCGCTCCCTCCGGCAGGGTTTATCGCGTGCCAGAGGATGCCTCTTGCGTGTAGGGTGGAACGCAGCCCCGTGACATCTCCCCGTCCAAGCGCCCTGCCCCGTGCGCAGATGCCTCTGCAGCCGCCGGTCCTCGATGGCCCACGCGCTGGGATGCTCTGGGTGCGCCGGGGCCTGCGGAGCTACAAATAACACCGCGTCCAGCCTCAAAACACGCCAGTCTCCAGCTGGGAAAAGACAAACTTACTCTGTTGAATGTTTTAGGTCCAATTCCTCAGCTCGTGCAAGCAAACAAGCGTCTGCTCGCTTTAATCCCCATCTGCACTGAGCAAGGATGTTGCCGTTCATCATGCAGAGACTGTTTTTGTAAAGGAAGGAAAGTAAAAACCAAGATAAATTACTACTAATGGTGAATCCTCGGAGGAAGCCAAACGCCGCACTGGGAGCGCACTGGCAGCGGCCACGCGGCGCTCGGCAGTGGCTCCGGAGCACCCGGAGCCTCACCACATCCTGCCCACACAAGGCGCCTCGGAGCTGGCCGAAAATTGGCCGCTGCGGCTGTGCAAGCAGCCAGGTCCTGGGCGCTCTGCAGGCTGCACTCGGGGCTTTGCTCCTGCCCGCGTTGTCCGCACGGAGCGCGGCAGCTCCGAACGCGCACGCGCTCCCCGAGCCCGGCGGCATCCAGCCCGTCCGGACTGCCAAAAGAGATGGAGAACAGGAGCAAAAAGGTCTCATCCTCACTCCAAGTTGCCAATTCACCACCTGGGCTGGATCAGGGATTGTATTAGGCCCATCTCCATGGAGATTAAGCCCTGCTGCCACTCGGGCGGATCAGCGGGAGGGCTCTGCTGGCAGCGGGGCACGCGAGGATACGGGGAAGTTTCGCTCACGCTGCCTGCCAAGTGCAATCAGGATCTTTCCACACGAGCTCCTATCTGCTGGCGGCTCTCGGGAGTGGACAGACCTGCTCTTCCTCCGGCGCTCCGGGCAGGAATAAACATTGTGCGAGTCTTGCGCTGGTTTAAGAGCGGAAAGAAAAACTGGGACAGTGAGTTGCAGTTGCCTCCAAAGGTGACTTGGGGAGCAGCTCGATGCCCACGGGGAGGTCACGGAAGGGTTTTTGCACCATTGGGGTCTTCCGAGGGCTTGAGAAAACACAGTTGGCTGCACCCAAAGGAGCAGCGTGCAGTGACCCTGGTGTCCTCAGCCCATCGTGACCGGCCTCTCCGCTGGGGCAGAGCTGCAGCGTTTCTATTCCAGGTGGTTTTCACCTCATTTCCCCGGCCACGAGGGCAGAGGATCTCCCTAGGCTTCGCACGCAGAGCTCGGCTGGGGCCGTGCTGGATTTTAGCATTGCAAAGCAGCGTAAATCACACGAGCGAGATTGCCTTCAGCTGCATGGAGAGGGCTCCGAGTCCCAGTCCCTGAGCTGCTGCACAGTAGCTCCGGAGAAGCGATCCATGGATTAAGTTTCCAGGAATTGGCGGGGCCCAACTCAGTTTTGAGCCACCAATTCACCCGATTAAAAATAAACACACAATCCTAGGCAGGCTGTGCTCGGTCACAGCTGATTTTTATCGACCCTGGCTGGGTGTCGGGGTGGAAAGAGCACTCGGCTGGAGTCGCTCTCTCCCCATCCCAAATCCGTGCTGCCTTGGGAGGATTTGGGAAGGAGAAAGTTCGAGTCAGGGCCTCTGTGAAATTCTGGCTGCTGGGAGGTTTTCCCACCCGTTCATTAGGCACACGGCGCATGCAAGTTTATTTCCAGAGATTTGAAGGGCTGAAGGGATCATTGTGTCTATCTGCTGCAATATCCACTTTCTGCAGGAGCTTCAAGACGCAAGTGCTGCGGGTGAAGCAAACCCCGGGGCTGCTGCAGGACTTGCTGCTGGGTGAACGGGGCTCTGCCCTGTTCCCGTTGTGCATCTCAAGTCTGGACGTGCCATCGGTGCACCGAAATGAGGGACCTCTGCAGGGTTGGGTTTGCAGGACACTGCCTCTTTGCGGATGCTTTGCATCCAGCTGCCCGATTCCCGGCCCTGTTTAAGTAAGTGCAATGGTAAGAGCAATATTTAAGTGCGAACAAGTCGATTCCTGCAGCCCGTCCTGCCTCCGGACAGGGATGGATGTGACCTTGGGAAGCAGGAGCCCATGGGGCCTGCGGTGGCAGGGAGATGCTGCGGGCGATTGCTGGGTCGGCAGCTCCGGGGCGGAGGAGCCGCGGGCCGGAGCGGCCCCGTTATCGCATCAGGGAGGCTCCTCTCTAAGATGGAAACTTCTCCTGCGCCAGGAGCGAGCGGCCTTGGCCGCGGGCCCCGCTCCCTGTCACGGAGCCCTGCCACCTTCCAGGGTTCACTTTGTTCACAAAGAGCCTCAGATAAGCGTCTTGGCAGGGGTGCCGCGCTCCGCCGTGGCGTTCGCGGGCCTCGAGGCGGGTTTTATTTTTGTATTAACCTCTTGAAGCCCTTTGGAAAAAGCGCAGCTTGGGCACCGATCCTGGGACTGGGATGACCTCAGCATCACCAGTGGATTCAGCTCCATCCACGGACCCGTGCCCGCGGCCGGGCAGCGCGGAGGGGACCTCGAGCCCACGCCGAGGCCTCGAACCAGCCCCTGGGCTGCAGGAAACCAGCAGAAGAGCAGCAGCAGAGTCAGGTTGTGCAGCCTTGTGTTTCACCGTTCTCTTCGTGGATAATCTTCACAACCACATAAAATATGCTGGAAAAAAATTGCAATTAAAAAATAGTATCTCCCTGGATGGATGATCCCGCATCTCCCTTCTGCTCCTTGCTCAAGTCGCCCGTGCTGGGTTTCTGAGCTCAGTGTTTGGGCCAGGAGAAGGGATGTGGCTTTCCAGAGCATCACGTGGAGTTTCTATGTTAAAAAAAAATAATAAATAAAACAAAGAACAAAACAAAATCCACACATTTCTGCCTGCTCCAGTGAGACAAAGGTGAACTAGCCTGCGGGAAAACCAATTGTCGCAGGTTGGGAGAAAGGAATGAAGAAGACGGGCCAAGGACAGTGGCATCTCCGACTGCTTCTCCGAGCCAGAAACTGCGAAGGGAAGTTTGTTCCCAGCAAAATCCCTCTTGACGTCGCCGAGTCCCCAGCCAGGAGCCCGGGACGGTGCCAGCGCGTGCCCTGGCGCCAGGAGGACGGATGAGACGGAGCACGATTGTGAGCGCCCGGCCCGGGCTTGCCTGGCCTGCAGCGAGGGTCTGCAGCAGCCGGGTTCACTGGGATCTCCAGGGTCACTCCGAAAGGAAAAGCAGAAGAAAAATGGGGGAAATGTGGATGTGAAGAGGTGGGACATCCCTACAGACCACACTGGGAAGGGTTTGTGTTTGGGGCTCAGGAAGGCAGAGCTGAGGAGCGCGGTGGAGGGGACATCATCTCCTGGCAGGTGGAGCCGAGGTCACATCTCATGGTCCCGAAGAGCAGCCCTTGCTGCTCCGCTGGCAGGAGGTGCCGGGACAGGGGACCCAAGGTCCCCGCGGCTCCGGTGCCGCGTCCCAGCCTCCGGGATGCTCCCGGCTCCTTTCCCGGCCCTGGGGAAGGCCCATCTCTAGGACACAGCAGGGCCACACGTGGTGTCACTCGGGAAAACGCGCTTTTCTCCCACCTGCTTCCCGGGTGCCGGCAAACAAAAGAAACGCGAGATATTTAAAAGCAGGAAGCCGGATTCTGTAAACTGACAAAGCGCCTTCTCCTCCGGAGACGAGCCCGGAGCCTGGCTCCGCGCCGGAGCAGCGACCGCGGCGCGCGGGGAGGAGAGGACAGCGGCGGGGGGGACGGGTGGGTTTAAGTCCAGACTTGGGATTTGCACCCTGGACTTCTTGGGATGCCAAGGTCCCATAGGTGACAAAGGAGAAGGATAAAATCCATAGGAGAGCGACCGCTTGCTGCTGCTTTAGAGCCACAAGCAAGGACGTGGGATGGGGAAACCATGGGGAATCCGGGATTTTGAGGCTATGTCCTCAATTCCCGGCCTTGCCGTCCTCCCCGTGTCTCCCAAATGTCCTTTCCTCGAGCCCTCGACCCGAATGGGTCCCGCCGGGATGTCTGGGGCTCGAGGAAAGGCTGGTGCCTTTGCTCCTCGGACGAGCGGTTCCTTTCCGCGCTTCATCCGCAGGCACCTCGTCGTCTGCTTCCAGGTGATTTATGGCCTTTTTTTTTCCCCTCTCAAGCAATGCAAAGAAGCTGCTTCCCAAAATAGAAATGCTTTTTATTTTTTTTTCTCTCCCTTCTCTTTTGTCAACCAAATGCAAACTTCTCCCTGCAGTTTGTGCAGGAAGCGGCTTCGCTTGCAGGTGCCTCTGGTGGCCCATGAGCTGAGCTTGTTGCTTGGTGTTTTTGATGTTTTTTGACATATAAAAACTCAGGTGGGAAATGAGCATGATGTGCACGGGCTTTTCTGAATTTTGCAGCCCCCGAGAGCCAAGGCAGCCTGCTGCATGGATGGGAGGAAAGCCCAGGATGAGCTTGTGTCTCTGGGCCTTTTCTAACCTATGCTGATGGCCTTGAGCTGCTGCACGTGGTTGGAAAGGTGACTTGAGAAGGAGGAGGAGAAGGAGGAGGAGAAGGAAGAGGAGGAGGAATGGAGGAGAAGAAGATGGAAGAGAAGGAGATGGAGGAGAAGGAAGAGAAGGGGATGGAGGAGAAGGGGATGGAAGAGAAGGGGATGGAAGAGAAGGGGATGGAAGGGGAGGAGGAGATGGAAGAGGAGGAGGAGATGGAGGAGAAGGAGGAGATGGAGGAGAAGGAGAAGGAAGATGTGGCGGAGGAGATGGAGAAGGAAAAGAAAAAGGAGAACAAGGACAACACAGAGTAGCTGCTGAGCTTTCTTTTTAGCAGACTAAACTATAGGTTCCTCTCCCACAGCGCCAAGGGACGCAGCCCAACGAGCAGCCCGACGTGGGAACGGTCCAGCCCAGCACCGGCTGAGCCTCTGCCCCGGCCGCGCTCCCGTCCTCCACTCCGGAGCCTCCCACCTGGAGCCTCCCACCAGGGCCGAGCGGGTCCCAGCTCCCCGGTGACCGGGATGTGTGTCCAAAATGAGGTGTCCCCGCAGCCGGTTTGTGCCCATTTGAGCTAGTGCAAATGTTAATTTTCAGTCTAACGAGCTCCTCCCTATCCCTGGGATCCCTGCTGCCCGCACGGATGGCTGCAGCCCGCTGTCCTGCCTCTTTTCCCATTCCTCAGGGTAAAAAAGCCGCCTCTTGCAGTCCTTCCGTGCAAGGTGGACTCTCCCCTCCTGCGCATCCCAGTGCTCTCCATCTGTCCCGGCTTCAGCTCGTTTTTTTGGAGCCCGATGACCATAAACTCAAGAGCCTCCACAGGAACCCAGTCCAGCTCCTGAGCCAACCCATGTCCGTCCTGCAGGGACACGGGAATCGGCTGTGCCCATGGGAGAGCCGGGATGCTCCGCAGGTCATCAAGGTGCACAGGGCCCTTTCCAGGCCATCCCTGCCCACCACCCCGTGCCATATCTGACCCTAAACGTCCTCTCCAGCTTGAGCCCACGAGGGTTTGGGGCTCGGATCTTGCTCCTGGCCAACCAGGCAAGACTAGAGCAGGGTTAGGACCCGCAGTTGGCATCTAGGTCCCGTTCCCACGTGCCGTTGGTTGGGATTGACCCGAGCAGCATGCGCAGGCCGTGCTGGTGGTCCTGTCCCTCGGGGGCTCGAGCGCGCAGGTTGGGAAGCGCTAATTGCTCTCCGCTTAAGCGGCTTTTAATTTCCCTCTCGCCCAGCGTAATCCCCTCCGCTCCTCCTCCTCCACCTCCCTCTTTATTTTTCCCCTCTCCCCCTGACACACTCCTGGAAATTAAATTAACATCCCATCTAATTACCCAGCAGCTTCTCTAATTGCCGCTGACGTGGTTCCCGCTTAATTAATTGAGCCCCACGGCGGACGGTGCCGGAGGGGGATTTGCCAGCTGTGGGGAGGAAGGCGGTGAGGAATTCCTCCCAGCTCTGCAATTCCTCCTTCCCACCCGGCGGGACGGAGCGGCCGGGAGCTCCCAGCTCTCAGGTTGCCTCCTGCTCCCAGTGTTGTCCTTTGCAGGGATGCTGGGGCTCTCGGGAAAGGGGGATAACGGGACCACACAAGCGGGTCCCTGCGGTCACCTTTGCTGCTCAGAGCTGGCACCGAGACCTCGTGTCTGTGGCCTCAAGTACCCTCATGAGCCGCAAAGCTTTTGACCTCCCGAAAAAAAGAAAAATAAAATAAAATAAAATAAAATAAAATAAAATAAAATAAAATAAAATAAAATAAAATAAAATAAAATACAAAACCTGGGGCTCTCAACAAAACAAGAGGAATGTCAGAGTGGAGAGGCGGAATGGGACAAGCCATATCCCACCCTGGGAGATCCCGAGGAGCCCAACCGCAGCCCATTGGGAGCATCTTCAGGAGGAGCCGGTGCTTCCCAGCTCCCATCGCAGCAGTGCAGCAGTGCCGGGAGTGATGCCTTGGAGCAGGGGATGCGGAACGAGTTTGCTCGCGATACCTGAGAGCCTCCGGATCTGCATCCCGGCGTGCGCGTCCTGACCCAGGCGTCTCCGTCCACCCCTCTCGGATGTCCCGAAGACGCCTCCAGGCAGCAAAGTTCCCAGCCGAGCGCCGCTTGCCCACACGGAGCCGCCGGGATGAGGCAAACGCGGCGCTTAAATCCAGCGCGAGAGCAGTGGCGACGTGACGGCTGACGGGGACCACCTGGCCCGCGGCCGCCGCCTGCTGCGGGGCCCGAACTGGCCATCGGCGACCAGCGGGATGGGTTTTGGGGACAAATTAGCGCTATTTCTCCCTGCCACCGGGCATCTCACCTGGTCTGCTGCAGCTGGGACAGGCACGGGGTGGAAAGAAAATCAATTCGCAGCATTTCTTGCTGAAAATCACCCTGTGAACCCAGCGAGCAGGCACCAGTCTGACTCGTGGCCTCATTTCTGGACATTTTCCCTGCCATTTAGGTTTGCAACATCCTTTTGCTTAAAGAAAGTGAGAGCCAATCCTCTTGGATCAAAACGATTTGATTTGATCCCATCATTTTCTTGCGTTCCTGCGCCCTTGGCTCCAGCATCCCGGCAGCTCCAACAGGGGATCCCACCAAGGGGGTTGGTCCCAGGCAGATCCCCCGTCTTTTCCCTGGTAGCGCCATCTGATTCTGGCACACGGATGCCATTCTGGGTGCCATTCCGCAGCCCTCGGTCTCCAGGGAACACCGGAGCCGGCGCCGTTCATTGGAGCTGGCCCAAGCCAAGCTCTCGTGGCCACCAGGAGGGTTACATTTTATCCGGGGCGCTCTGTTTCATTCCATCATCCTGGAATTTTTATGACTCCTTTGTGTGTATGCAACGTGCTGGCCCTGGAACAGGGAGGAATTAATCATCTGGTTTTCAGGAATTTTTTCACGTCCGGGTTTTCGCTTGTGCCCAGATGTGGGCACTTTGAGACGTCTTTAATCGCTTCGGTTCCTCCCGCTCAGGGTTTGCGGATCGTTGCTCACGCGCGTTTTGAGCTGCGATATTAGGGGTATTTTTGTGGATGTTTTCCGTCTTTGGGAGCATCTCCCATGGGCCAAATGGAGCAAAAGATGGAACACGTCTGTGGCCTCACGTGTCTTCGATGAGCTCCCAGCTTTGCTCCCAAACTTGCTCCTGCATCGCTCCCAACTCTGCTCCCAAGTTGCTCCCAACTCTGCTCCCAGGTTGTTCCTGATTCTGCTCCTGCATCGCTCCCGACTCTGCTCCCAGGTTGCTCCTGATTCCGCTCCCAAGTTGCTCCCAGCTCTGCTCCCACACGGCGGTGGACATTGCTCATGCATTGCTCATGCATCGCTCCTGCGTTTCTCCGGCGTTGCTCCGGGCATTGCTCACGCATTGCTCCCGGCATTCCTGCTGGCGTCACTCCCTGCATCGCTCCCACATGGCACCCGCGGCCGGAGGCCTCGGGAGCCGCTCGGCAGCCAAAGGAGCTCGAGGAGGCGCTGGGCGAAGGGCCCTGGGGGCGCAGGGTGGGCAGCGCCGCGCGGGGAGAGGGGATGCCCACCGCGTCCGCGCGCCGGAGCCCTCTGCTCCACCACTATGTGTGCGGATCCCCGGTTTTGTGACATTTATGATGTTTTCCAGGAAACCTGAAGCCTTTCCAACATGTTGGAAGGAGCTCATTGCTCCCCAAATCTGCCCCCGAACAAACATGACGATCCTCTTTTTGAAGAGGGAGAAATCGCACCGGGAAGCTCTACCCCCAGTTCTGCCTCTGCCGCTGCAGCATCCGCTCGCGCGTGCAGAGCGGCGGCAGCGACGGCGCAGGCGGCTGGGGGGTGTCTGCAGGCACCGCTGGCTGTTCACTCTGAAGAGGAATGACCTCGGGGCAGAGCCAGCAGCAGGAACTGTCTTAATTCAACGCAACCCCTCAGGAAGGAGAAGCGGTGAAGTTTCCCCCTTCTCTCTGTAAATCCCAGGGAATTACCTTTCCATAGCATGGACTGACTGCAATCACGCAGCCGTGGGGAGCTCTTGCACTGGCTCTTGACCGGTCCGCGGCCTCAGAGCCTTGCACGGCCGGGCGAGCGATGGGGCTGCTGGGGTTGATGGGGCTGGAAACCTTTGCCTAAGGTGCCTGAAACGCTCCAGGAACCCCACAGTTTTGCTTGACGCCAACACAGTGTTTTGGGGCTGCCTGTGGGGAAGCGGACGGTTCAGCTCACCGTGCTGCGCAGGGGCACGGATGTCGCAAGGGCCAAAGCGACCTCGTGGCGTCAACTCTTGGGGGGAAACAGGGAAAAAAAAACGGGTTTTGGGTCCCGCTGCAGGGACGGACGGCGGTGCCGGGCACAGGGCAGCGCAGCGGGGAGCAGAGCCCGGGGGGCTCCGGGATCGCGACCGGCCCGGGGAGGCAGGACCGGGGCGGCCCGGGCGGGGCGG
>JAWLRI010000152.1:378889-393021 GCA_034781795.1 Crypturellus tataupa
TGCCGCCGCATCTGCCCCGCGCTGGCGCGGCTGCGGCTCGGCCACGGCGACGGCTCCGGACCAGGTAGGTGCGGAGCAGCGTGCGGCGCACGCGGTGCCACCCCGTGACAGCGCCAGCCTCTCCGCGCGTGGCCGCGCTGCCCCGCTCCGCTTTGGAGACCCCCTGCCATTCCCTGTGCCGGTGCCACCTCTCCCCCGCGAGCATCTCGGTCCGCGCGGGGCTGCCCCCGTTGGTGCCACCCACGCGCTCCGGGCAGGAATTTCTCCCGCGCTCACTCCGGAGCGGCGCTAAGTGGTTCAATATGTCGGCGGTTGCCGCTGGAGTCGGACAGTAAACGCTAATGCGATATTAGCCCGCGCGCCGTCCAAAACCCGCTGGAAGGCTTTAGCGCAAATTGGATTTGCAAACCTCGATCAGGTCTCCCTGCCCTTAGCAAAGCGCCGTAATCCCTGGCGAGCGCCTCGACAAGCCAACTCCTTCTGTGCAAAGGGAAGGGAAAACCAGGATATGTAGGGAAAAAGGGTAAGGGAGAAGGTGTGGGGGCTTCCCGCTCCCTGTGTGGAAGCAGCGTCGCATCCTACCTGTATCTCTCGCTGTTTGCGGGCAGCTTTTCCCCTGCATCTTGTTGTGGACTCCAGTCCTGGATCCCGGGACATCTTCCCTGCGCTCCTGGGTGCCGTGCGGGCTCCATCGGCTCCAGCAGCTTTGCAGGGCGCAGAGCCCTGCGGCTCCATCCCTGCTGCTCCGGAGGATGCCGGAGCATTCCCGCAGCAAGGAGGTGCCTTTGGTGAGACAGATTCCTGCCCGTGTCCCTCCAGGGAGAGCAGGGGGCTGAGTGGGACCAGGTGGCTCTGGGCTTTCCTGGCAGCGCCTTTATTTATTTCTTTATTTTGGTGAGCGGAACTGGGAAAGGGTTTGTGATTCCCAGGAGAGCCCTTGCAGCAGGTTTGCAAGGCAGGAGGTTCCATGGGGCTGGATCCTGCACGATGCCGCACGTGTCCCGGAGGAGCGGGAAACTGGACGGAAGAAGGGCCGGGATCGCCGAGGGAGCGGGAAGCTGAGCGCTCCGCGGGCTTTTGGCACCAGGGAAATGGAGACACGACCTGGTGGTGATGTCCCTGCTCCGCTCCGGAGCCTGTCCGTGCTGGGAGCGCCGGCTGCCTCGGCCGGGAGCTTAATTGGATCAATGGAAAAGGGATTTTCGCGGTGCCCTGCGGCGGATCAGGGCGGGCGGCACGAGGACAGGGCTATTTCGGTGGGTGATGAAGAGGAGCGGGCGGCCCTCGCCACCCGGGAGCGAGGCAGCCCCGTGGCCTTGGGAAGAGGCTTGGACACCAGCATTGCGCTGGCGGCTCCTGCTCCATGGAAAACGACACTTTTCTTGGAAGAAATCACAATATAGCAACAAAATAGCAAAATAGCAATTAAAAAAAGAAATAACAGAGCGGGCTCCCCTAGCCGACCCACGTGACACCCCCGGAGAAGTATCCAAAGGTTGTGCCGAACTTACCCCGGAGCGCGATGTGCCGCAGTGGAAGAGCCCCAGGAACAAGGAGAGCCCTAGGGAATGGCGCCGGCGGAGCGGTGGCATCAGGAAGGATGTCTGTATCCCGCTGCAGTCTCCTATCCGTCCCCGTTGTCGACAGCAGCGCGGTGCCGAAACGGGCAAAGGCAGCTCTTGGCGCCAGGGCTCTTAGCGCCGTCCCTGCAGGCGCCGGCGCCGTCGGGACAGGCCGTGGCAGTTACCCCCCTGCTGCAAACCGCCCTCTCCTGGCACTGCGGGAGCCGCTTGGCCGCTGCCAAAGGCAAAACCCGACGTTTGGGCTTCGGCTTCCAGCTCAAGTGTCCCTTCCCCAGCAGAAATACAGGGCTCGAGGCTGGGTCGAGCTGCTGAGTATCCATATGTATTTATTGATTTGTTTATTTTTGCTGTGTCAATACTCTGTTTTGCAATTCTTGTTTTTTCCCACCTTATTTCTTACTATAAGGGATCGACTTTCTGGGATCAGTTGAGGGCGACAAACTTTCCAACTTTGGCAAAACTGTTTTGCAGCAGCAAAGCAAGGGGCTGAGATTGCGTTTCCAGCCCCAGGTTTCTCTCGTGCCGTCCCGGAGCAGGATTTTAGGAGGCAGGAATTGCCCCATCGCGCACACAGTGGTTGGGAGGAAGCAGCTCCCGGCATCCACGGGGTTTGGTACCAACCGGCCGGACAAGGACGGATGCGGCCGGACAGCGGGAGAGGGAGCAGCAGCAGCCGGGGAGACGCTCGCAGCGAGGGGAGGACGAGGAGGCGGGAAGAGCGGAGATCCCTGCGCTCCAGATGCCGCGCCGGGGGACGGGCGGCTCCCATCTGCTTCGCGTTTGCTGGAATTAACAGCATGGAAGGCAGCGCGGGACCTCCTGGGATGGCAGGGAAGGCGCCCGGGGAAAGCTGGGGGATGAGAGCGGGTTGTCCCCGCGCGATGGGAACGGCGCCGCTCGCTCCGGTGCGCGTCCCGGCGCTTGGCCGGCCGCCGCGCTGGCTGCTTCCCAGCGGCACATCCAGGCACTGGCGGGAGACTCCGGCCGTTCAATAACAAACGGAGCGAACAGGAGTGCAACGCGCTGCAGGAGCACCGTGAGGTGTCAATGAAACCACGGAAGTTCAAGCAAGATGAAGCACGAGCAGCGCTTGGGGAATTTTCTTTGGAAGTGCCACATTTTGGGACCAGTATAGTTTGGCATTTCGGTATGGTTTTGCAACCGAGACCACCAATTGGGGCAAAATTCAGGCATTTTGGGCTGCAACAGGGAGTCATTGGAGAGTTATTGCCATTTTTCCCTCCAAAGCGAGCCAAGACTTGGCGGCGATGCCTCAGCATCCGCGTGGGATCCCAGCGACGCTCCAGCGGCTCCCTCCTCCGGCAGGGAGGCCGTTCCCGGTGCCGGACTCGGGTCCCGTTGGCAGTTGCTGCCGGAGCAGCCGCTCCACGCGGGACCCGGAGCCGCTCGGCCCTGCGGCCGCCGCTGGCTGCAAGCAGTTTAATTCCTGCGGGGTGACTCACGCCGAGGCGGGATTTCAAAGCCGCTTGGCTCCCATGTAAGGCACTAAAATAAACAGGGCGGCAGGTGGAAACTCTCCCCCGCGTCCCGCCGAGGCCTCCGTCTCCCCCCGCGGCTCTCGGTACCAAGAGCTCCGTGTCCTCCCTGCTCCAAGCGATGCAAAAAACCCCGAAGTGCAAAAAACCCCGAAGTGCAAAATCCAAGGAAGCCCAAGCAGCCCTGGAGCCGGCAGCAGGTCCCATTGGCGACAGCATTCCTGCTCTCCACCGTAACGGCCCTGGGAAGCTGCGCTGGAAGAACCAGCCTGGAAAGCCCCCGCGGTTAATAATTTCTATTTGTTTTTTCTCCCCAAATAGCGCGGGTAATTAAGCACTGGAAAAGTTTACTTAGGGCGCCCGGGCGGCTTTGTTGCTTTGACACTGCAACCGGATTCCCTTGGAGAAGGCAGGAGAGCCACGCGGGGCGCTGACCCGCGGCTCCCGGGGAGGATGCGCCGGAGCGGAGCCAAGGAAAGCGGCCGGCTCTTCCCCCTCGCTGCCGCCGGACGCCTGGGCCCCCGCGGAGCCGGCGGGCGATGCGGAAAGCTGGGCTTGCTCCGTGGCTGTGGGTGCTGCAGGATGGATTCGGGATCACGGATTCATCCCCTTGCCCTTCACGAAGCTCCGTCGCCTCCCGCTCTGCTCCTGCCTTCGACGCCCGGCGCCGCTTCCCGGGGCTCATCCCGCCGGCCCGGACCGCGGCGGGATTGCGGGAGCTCGCCGCCTTATATGGCCAAACTATTCTTTTTTCCAGCTTGGCCTTGTTTACAGCCCCGTTTCCAGCGTCGAGGCCGGGGCTGGGTTATTCCCTTCGCTTGGGCCCCTCCGGGGCGCTCAGCGCTGCGGTAGCTCCCGTGTGCTGAGTTGTGCCCGTCGCGAGCTCCGTCATCGCTCGGACCCGGCTCCTTTCGGTTATTCCCTGCAGCAACAGTGAAAGCAAATGTGTCAAATTCCTGCTTCAAATAAACGTTTTTTTTCTCCCTCCTCCCCTAAATTCTTTTGGCAAATATTGTCGGGCTGTTTTGTATCCTTTCTTCCTTCCCCTTCTTTATTTTATTTTGTTCCTTTCTGTGCACTTATGCAGAAAGGAGAAACATTTGGTGCTGGCAAGGAGCCAAGGTGGAAAAAAAAACGAAATAAGAGGGGGGGATGGAGAGCTGTCGCGGGGCGGCCCCACTCGCTGCAACGCGGGTTTAATGGGGGTTTCATGGGCAGCGGCTCCAGGCCGGACCCGGGCGCTTGCAAAATGTTACCCAGAGCCAGGAAGGAGGGTTGGGATTTGGCTGGGAATGGAAGGATGCAGGATACCGGGCGGCTGCATCGGATCCTTGAGTGACATCAAGCCCCTTGACACAGTGTCACCCGCGATGGGGGCCACCGCTGTCCCCAAGCGTGCGCTGCCACCGGGTTCCGCAGCCACCTGCATCCATGCGCGGTCCCGATGTGGGGACGGATGTCTTGGCGCATCGTGATGCGGGTTTGCAAACCAGGCTGGTTTTACAAGGCAGAAAACAGCCGGGTCCCATTGCCCCGCGTTTCCTGCCCTGCACCGTAGTGGGACCGCGCTGTAGCGGGGACTGGACCATAGCGGGGACCGCGCTGTCCCCCCAGGCCACAGCATCCCCCCCAGCCCCCTTTGCCCTGGGGACCCCTCAGTTTCCCACCGCAGCGCCGACTGGAGCTGGTGGGAAGAGGATGACGGGGCGAGCGCGAGGGCCGGGAGCGGCGCCGGGAGCTGGTGGGGAGGGACGGGGGGCGCCGCGGGGTGGGGGGCGGCCGCGTAATAAGGATATTTGTTTTGCCTGTTTTACAGAGTTTCAATGTTCTGACTTGCTCTAAGATGAAGGTATGGAAGTTTGCAGCCATTGCATCGATGCTCCTCAGTTCCCTGTTATCCATTTTAGTTTGTAGAGACATGCTCAACGGGAGCCGGAAATACAGCCCCGTGCCTTCCTCGCCGGCCTCGCGGGCATCCTCCTCCTCCTCTGCTCCGCGGAGATCCCCACGGGCCCTGGAGCGCCACGGCTCGCTGCTCTCCCAGTGTAAGCGGCCCCCGCGCTCCGGTCCCCCCAGCGCCCGGCACGGGAGGGCTCCGTCCTGCACCCCGTGGGCTTCGGTTGTGGCTTGTGCTGGGCAACTGTAGCCCCCAGGGCTTCAGACGGGGGTGACGTCTTGTTCCCACTTGGTTTCCAGCACTCAGGCCAGCCACGGATGCAGGATGCTTTGCAGGATGCAGGATGCTTTGCAGGATGCATCCTGGTCCAGCACGGTGCACGGAGGAGGACTGGGGTGGCTATGCATCTCGGTGAGGATTTGCAGACCAGGATGCATCCTGCAAAGCATCCTGTATCCTGGGAAGGATCCTGCGTCTTGCAAAGCATCCTGCATTCTGCAAAGTATCTTGTATCCTACAAAGGATCTTGCATCCTGCAAAGGATCCTGCATCTTGCAAAGGATCCTGCATCTCGCAAAGGATCCTGCATCTCGCAAAGGATCCTGCATCCTGCAAAGGATCCTGTGTCCTGCAAAGGATCCTGCATGTTCTAAATGAGGTTCCTCTGGGCAAAACCCCATACAGCAGGAAAGGCTTCGCATGCCAAAGCCTCCTGCAAGCCCATCAGCAGGAAGCCAAATCTGTGCAGCTCATCCCAGTGCTGCCAAAGCTCTTCTTAGCTCCAAATGCCTTTTTATTAACCTTATTTTTGACTTTTGGCATTAATTTGGAGCGGCCGGAGCGTCAGGCGGGAGCGGGGCGCTGGGGGATCGGTGCCTCCCTCAGCACTCACGGATTGTGGCACCGGCCACACATCCCCCTGAACCCGGGGAGCTCCTTGGGAATGAGATTTGGGAAGCGATGACAAGATGTCACATGAGCCTTCGGCCAGGGAGGATCTACTGAGGGCAGCAGGGAGGAAAAAAAGTGCAAGCGGGTGTTTCTGTGGCGCAGGGTTCATTTGCACACCGGCTTCGTGGGTCCCAAGGTGCAAAGGAAATGCCCATGGCCATGTGCAACGTCTGCTGGAAAAGTTATCAGGGAATTTTATCTGGGGATGAAAGCGGTGCAGCTGCTGCTCGCAGGTAGCCATGGAGCTCTGCAACCCCCCGGGCTGCTCCTTCCCTGGCATGCAACCCCGACTGATTGCAACCCCGACAGCATGCAACCTCATGTGCATGCAACCTCGTCTGCATGCAACCCTGACTGCCCACAACCGTGTCTGCATGCAACCCCGTCTGCATGCAACCCCGTCTACCTGCTTTGCTCCTCCTTGTGCTGGCTTTGCAGCCCTGTGCACACACTGCACTGCTCCCCGCAGCACTTGGCAACCCCCAGGTGCACTTTGCTCCATCCTGCCCCAGCTTTGCAACCCCACGCACGTGCTTTGCTGCTCATTACACCACTTTGCAGCCCCCCAGGCGTGTTTCGCTGCTCCTGACCCTGCATTGCAGTCTCATGGGCTCTCTTTGCTCCATCTTGCACCATATTTGCAACCCCGTGGGCACAATTTGCTCCTTCTTGCACCCTCTTTGCACCCTGCGCGCATGCTTTGCTCCTCCTTGCATCCCTGTGGACACACTTAGCCCCTCTTTTCACCATCTTTGGAACCCTGTGGGTACATTTTGCTCCTCCTCGCACCGTCTTTGCACCCCTGTGGGCACGCTTTCCTCCTCCTTGCACCCTCTTTGCACCCTGCGAACACGCTTTCCTCCTCCTTGCAATGCAGCGCCAAGCTCGGCACTGCTTTTGGGGTGTCCCATTTGCAGAGCCGCATGGCAGAGCTGTATCCCTGAGCGGCCGCAAACCAAGTACCCGGCGCTTGGCGATGAAAAAGCATTAAAAAAAAAGATAAAAAGAGGCATGATAAAAGAGGCATGAGAAAGCTAAAAAGAGGGTGAGCAGGTCCAGGGCGCAGCGCTAGGCTTCACGGCAGCCCCTTCCTCTTGCAGACGGCGCCTTGCTGGAGAGCTACACGGAGGGCGAGCTGCGGCGGCTCCTGGGCGCGCTGCTGGAGCGGCGGAGCGGGGCCAAGGCGGGCGGCCGGGCCAAGCGGGCGCGCGCGCGCCACAAGCCCTGCGCCCTGCAGCAGCTCGAGGTGAGCGTCAGCGAGCTGGGCCTGGGCTACGAGTCGGACGAGACGGTGCTGTTCCGCTACTGCAGCGGCACGTGCGACGGCGCCCTGCGCAGCTACGACCTGTCGCTGCGCAGCATGCGGAGCAGCCGCCGCATCCGCAAGGAGAAGGTGCGCGCCCGGCCCTGCTGCCGGCCGCTGGCCTACGACGACGACGTCTCCTTCCTGGACGCCTACAACCGCTACTACACCGTGAACGAGCTGTCGGCCAAGGAGTGCGGCTGCGTGTGAGCGCCGCGGCGGCGGCGATGCGCCCAGAAGGCAGCGCTGGTCGCCCCACCGGGGCTGAGCTCGCCCAGCACCGGCTTGGGAAGGTCCCGGCGCCTCCAGGAGACGTGGAGAGACCCGGGCGCTCTGTATGTACCTTGAGCTGGTGCCTGACCCTTGTTTTACTGCCCGCGGTGCCGTGTCCTCGTGCTGGGTAACGGTCCAGGGCTGCAGGCGGAGCTGGGGAGGCAGCGGGCGCTCTGCTGGGGCTGCGCGTGCAGGATGTGTTGCACTCGTGCAGGGTGTTTTGCGCTCGTGCAGGATGTGTTGCACCTGTGCAGGGTGTTTTGCACCCGTGCAGGGTGTTTGGCACCCGTATGGAGTGCGTTGCGCTCGCCCAGGCCATGCTGCAGTGTTTGGCCCGCACATGGGATGTGTTGCACACAAGCAGGGCGTGCTGCGCGCGTGCTGCACACGTGCAGGGGGTTCTGGGCAGCGTGTGGCGCTTCTGCAGGGTGTTTTGCACGTGTGTGGCGTGCGTTACGCACGAACGTGGCGTGCTGCCCACGTGCAGCACTGGCTGCATGCGTGCAGGGTGCATTGCACGCATCGCAGCAGGGTGTTTCGCACTCGTGCAGGGCCCATTGCGCTCATGCAGGCTGTTTTGCACACGCACAGACCGTGTTGCACGTGTGCAGGGAGGTTTGGGCACCCACGGGCTGCGTTGCACACCCGCGGACCATGTTGCACACAGGCAGGGGGTTTTCATCGTGCTCAGTGCGTTTTGTGCACCCGTTTGGCAACGTGGCTGCCAGTGCCCCATGCACAGGGCGTCCCCATTCCCTGTGCTCGCTGCGCACATCAGCGATGCAAACAGCGCCGTGCAGGCTGGAGCGGGACGGATTTGGCACCGGATCCCTGGTGTTTGGGTGCCACGGAAGCGTTTGGAAGCTGCTGTCAGGGGAAGGGCTGGTGTTGGGACCAAGTCGGACGCTCCTGCTGGTGCCTCTCGCTTGGCCCTGTCAGTTCCCAAACAATTCCCAAGTTTTTAAGGCTCGCGACCATCAGATCGCCGGATCAGTTAAAAACTGAATGGGAGGAGCCGGGGTGAATATCCAGAATGCCCGAGGCTGCCAGTGGATCTTCCCGTCGCCTTCCCGAGCGCCGGCGCTCGCCGCCCCTCCGCCCACGCCGGCTCCTGTTTACTCTGCGGGGGAAATAAATGAGCCCAGAGGCTCGCGCCTTCTCCAGGCGGGTTATATTTGTCGCCCGTGATGGATGCGCTTCTCTCCCCTTGGCCCTTTGCCCAGAGGAAAGGCAAAGCTCGAGCGGAGGGCGAGGAGCGGCGGTGCCCGGCGCTGGGAAGGCTGCACCGCGTCCCCAGTGGGTGGGAGCGCCGCGGGGACCCTGCAAGAGGGCAGGGAATTGGTTTTTTTCCCTTGTCTTTCCGTGCCACGAGCGGATGCTGGGAATGAGCCAAGTTGGCACATGCCGTGGGTGCTCCCATCACCGCCCCTGGCATCCGCGGCAGCTCCTGGCGGGATCTGGCAGCCTGATCTGGGTAGGAATGAAGTGGAAATGCCAAGGGGGCTGCAGGTGCGGAGAGCCGTGGGGCAAAAATATCCTCTAAGGAAAGAAAAATCCCAAATATTCTTATAGTGATAATAATAATAATAGTAACTGCGCTCTCAAGTGCTTGGGTCTCTGCCAGTTTGGACTCCTATAAAACTGAAGTCAGTTTTATGGCAAGGTCTTCAGTGGGATCCTGGCGCAGCATCCGCGCAGGGCACGCTCCTCCAGCGACTCCAAAAAGCGGCCAGAGCAAAACACTTTCCCTTCCACTGGGTTTAGAGAGAGGTTCCCTTGAACTTGAAGCCCAATATTCAAAAAAAAAAACCCAAAAGGCAAAAAAAAAAAAGGCAAAAAAAAAGAAAAAAAATGAAAAAAGTGACTCATTTCGGGCTGCAGGGACCCCGTCCCTCCCGGACGGGCGGCTCTGCCCGGCCGCCTGCACAAGTGGATGCAATGCATCTGGATTTTAGATACTCTCTATTTATTTGAAGTAACTTATGTTATTTATTTAGCTCCCGTAGTGTGCCGCCTACGTAACACGTTCTTTTCTCTCTCCTCTCTTTTTCGTTTTTATTTTTACGTTTTGATTTTATTTATTGAGCCAAATGGTGCCAAGTGCGGTTTACATTTATTACCTTGTACCAGTTATTCCAAATGTATTTTTGGGGGGGTGGGTGCGTGGAAATATCATATTATTATTATTTTTTAAACAAACATAAACTCGGGCATGATGCTGTCACATATTCACGACAAAGTGGACAATAAAAGGACGATTATAGTGATTTCGGGCCCGTTCTCTTCTCTGGTGCCGGTGAGGGGTGTCCAGGCAGGAGATATTTTACATACCTCCAGGATTGGGGAAATTTGGGAGCGATGCAGGGTGGAGAGGGGCCAAAGGGAGGCACGAGCTCAACTTTATTCCCCAATTACCTCTGTTATGCCAAAAACCTCCATGCACAGCTGCAAAAGGCCCAAACTCATTCATTTGCTGCTGGAAAATCCCATTTTGCAGGGGAAACCGCTGCCTTGTGACATTCCTGGCATTTGTGAGATCAAGGGTTGCCCCCTTGCAAGCACATTTGCCCCATTTCATGCATGTTACCCCCCATTTAGCAAGTATAATCCCCATGCAACATGTGTTATCCCCATTTAATGTGCATTATCCTCATATAAAACGCGTTATCCCCATCTAGCTTGTGTGTTATCCTCATCTAAAGTGTGCGCTATCCCTGTGCAATATGTTATCCTCATGAAACCCTGTTCAGCATGTGTTAGCCCCATGCAGAGCGCCTTATCCCATCTAACACGCGTTCTTCCCGCTTAGCACCCGCTATCCCTGGCTAACATGTGTTACCCCATGCACCGTCGTCCACATGCAATGCATTATCCCGGTGCAACATGTTTTAGCCCCAGGTCACACGTGTTATCCTCATGTCACACGCATTATCCCCATGCTACATGTTACCCCCCCCGTGTGACACGTGTTACCCCCCATGCAACACGCATTATCCCCATTTAATACCCTGCTACGGCCCCCATTTACACAGGGCCAACACACTCTATCGCAGCCATCCGTGTCCTAACAGAGCATCTTTCCCCCACCAGGTGCATCAAGAAAAATCTGAATTAAATCAATGTTGGACAGAAAGTTTTGCAGCCTCTGTGGCGAGAATGGGTGCAAATCGCTGGATTTGCTTGCAAAAGGGAAAAAAAAAACAGTCTCATCTCCATGTTTCCAGCTGAGGAAGGAGTGGAAAAATAAAGGCTAAAAAGGCTCGAGACCGGGAAGGTTTATAGCAGTTTGGGGGAATGGAAACAAAAAAAAAAAAAAAAAGAAAAAAGAAAGAAAGAAAGAAAGAAAAGAAAAGGTTTGTTTATATTTCCTCTCATGCCACCCAGATTCCTGATGGCCACGGAGGGCTCGTGGCCGAGTCGAGCACCGGCACGAAGCGCCGCTCTGTAAATATTTTAGGAAGCATCTTTGGAGGGTCATAAATCTTGAGCGCTCGGTGCGCCGGGGGGGAGGTGAGCGCTCCGGCAATCAGAGCCCTGCGAGGCCGCGATCCCGCTGCCAGCCTGGCCGGGAAAATGGGAGAAACTGAAGGTTTAATGACCAAATTGGACCGGGCCGCTTGGAAAATGTGACTCGTGCAAGATCTTTAAAAGAAAGGAGAGAGAGGATGAAAACAAAGGTTGTGGCAGCAGCTCACAACTAACTGGGTTGCTGAACCCAGGGCGAGTGGTGGAACTGGTTTCTGGGGATGTCTCCAAGGTTGGATGGTCCCGATTGTCCCTTGGACCTTTGGACTGCGGGAAGAAGAACTCCCTCATGATGCTGTGTCCCTTTGTCCCCTCCAACCCTCTTGTTTCCAACCCAAAACAAAGGTTCCCTGCACTGCCACCCTGGGTACCTTCCCATCACAGCTTCGTATTCCTCTCTCTCTTCCCCAAATCCTCTGCAGTTTTACTCAACATCTTTACTCCCAATCCTACTTATTCCTGTCCTGCTACCTCTGGCCTGGATGATGCCACCAAAAATGTGAAGCTCGGGAAGAACAAGAGTCATTACTGGGGGAAAAGAGGTGGAAACCAGGTCTGTGTTGGTTCATCCTCAGCTAATCAGATGAAAAGCCTTAAAAGCAGCAGATTTTGGGCTCAGAAAGAGGGTGCTCGGTTGAGTGGACGAGGTTGGTTCAGATGCTCTCGCCCGCCTGGAGTTTGGAGGGCTCCAACCACTGCTTCTCCCGGGCATCCGCTGCTCCATCTTCCATCTTCCCAGCTGTGCCAAGCTCTGCTGAGCATCTCCACCGAATCCACGACGGAGCCATGCAGGGCATGGAAAGATGCTCTACCACTCTTTAAAAACAGTTCCTACCCTATTTGACATCCCAAAACTCCCTCGGGAAGAGCCTGCTGCACAGTTTCTTTCTCTTCTCAACCTAATTCGGCTGTTTTTCCTCTTCTCATAAGCAGCTGCTTGGAAAATGGGCCAAAAAAAGGCCTATTTTTACAGAGCAAAAGGCTAAATTGCAAGCAGTGCTCGGGAGGAGGCCAAGCACCTGGCTGAGGAGCTCTAGGATCATTGATGAGCTCCAAGACGCAGGTGATGGAGCAGAGGGGCAAGGAAGGGCGCTCATGCAAGGCTGGGAAAGCTGCCATCCTCCTCCAGGCATCACCCAGCATCCTCCATGCTTCTATTTGAGATGTTTGGGGTTAAAATAAAAATAAGTTTGGGCTTCAGTGGCAGGAAGATGTCAGCATCGCCCCTGCATCACCTGGGGACCCCAGTGCCTGGGTCCTGAGTGCCAACACGAACATCAGGGATGCTAAAATAAGGGTCCTCCCCCTGGCAAGGTGCCATCCCAAGCAATGCTAAACCGAGTTAAAACCCAACTAACAGGCTCAAGAAAGACTTCCCAGTGGCAAAAATACAGCAAAGAAACAGTCAAGAACCATCCCAGGGCGTTTTGCGGGACAATTCTGCAGTCGCCTGGCTGCTGGGAAGGAGGAAAATGAGACCAAAAACACGAGAAGGAAGGTAGCTGAGCTAACCCCGTTAATATTTGCTCTCTGGCAGATGTCCCACCAGTTCGGAGACGCGGAGGGGTTTTTTTTGTGGGTTTTCTGGCTCCAGTACGGGGGCCGCTGTGCAGAGCGAGACTGGAAGGGAGGAAAGGGAGTTTATCCACTGCGGGCTGGAGCCAGCCCCGTGCAATGTGCAGAATGGACGGGATGGACAGATGGATGTTGGGGGTTGGAAAAGGACTTTTCTGGGCTATTTTTTGCCAGAAAGGTTGTGTCAGACACCAATGCATGGGGGAGATGGAGCTGGGAAGCCCACGGCCGCCTTGGGCGCTCGCGCCCGATCGGAGCCCCGTTGTGGGGCCGCTAGCTCCGTTGTGCAGGAATGCTCCTCATTCCAGGCCAGAGCAAACCCTCCCTCGCCCCGGGGCTTTGCTGCGGCATCTCTGTACGAGGGGAGCTCTGTGAGCTTGCAAAAGCATGTCTTTCCACTTAGACAAATAAATAAATAAAGCGCGGCTGCCTTTCAAGCGGGCTCGTGCCCTCGCATGGGCCGCGGCGCTTTCCGTGCGTCGGGCCGACCTCAAACGCAACTTTCCAAATTCAATTTCTCCGCGTTTCCGCAGCAAACCCGGCATTTGTTTGGAATCCAACCCCCAGCTCTGCTGCTTCAACCCAGACCTCCGGCGCTGGGTGCCTGCAGAGCTGGACAGCCTCCTGCAGCCTTTGTGTCTCCCCCTACCTCGTACTGAGGCTTTTCTGGCCATTTTTTGCAAACCGGCAGGTGATGAGGTTGGGGTGGGGGATTTGGGGGATAATTTGAGGTCTTTTTCCTCGTTTTGGGGTGTTTTTTCCCCTGGTAACTGCACCGGCGCTGCCGCAGCATGGGACAAGCATCCCCATTCCCCTCTCCGGCACGTGGGTCCGGGCCAGGGCAGCCGCCCCTGGAGCCTCCTCCCACCCAAATCTTGATCCTCCCTTGGGATTTTGGCTTGTCCCTGGCGGAGCTGTGGGATATCAGCCCCTCTTCACTGCGGATGGAGATGGAAAGAGAGAAAGGCAGGAACGGAACTGAACCATCTCTTTATTAGACTTTTTAATGCCCAAGGAAACCTCCAAATAGCAGCATTACCAAAAAACAACGGAAAGAAAACGGAACAGAGCAAAAAGGCAGCATCACTGCAAACCCGAGCGCGGGGCCAGCCCCGGCCTCGGCGGAGTCGACGACACGAACCCAATGGGCCAACCTACACGAACCACTTGGTCAGGTCGGGCACCACCTGGTACCGGGGCTCCGCGTGCAGGACGCGGCAGGCCCGGCAGAGGTTCGCGGCCCAGCCAACCGTGACCACGGGCTTCAGCCACCGCCGCCACTCAAAGTAGCGCCGGTAGCGCTCCGCGTCCTCGCCCAGCGCCAGCAGGAACTGCGCCAGCTCCCGCGCGCTGCCGAAGTCGTCAACGTGGATGAAGGCATCAGGGGGCAGAAAGCGCTCGTAGTTGCCCCGGGGCGGCCCCAGGACGACGGGGACGGTGCCGGCAGACAGGGCGTTCCTCCAGACCTTCTCGGTGATGTAGTCCTCGTGCTGCGAGTTCTCAAAGGCCAAGTAGAACTTGTACTGGGC
>JAWLRI010000152.1:393753-407992 GCA_034781795.1 Crypturellus tataupa
TCCCTGGCGGCAGTGGGGTTGGCTGCGGCCTCGCGCGGAGGGGGGACGATCGCGATCCCTTGTCCTGCGCTGCCTTCGCCCCTGTGGGGCCCCCCTGGCCGCGGCGGCCACAGCCCCACGCCGAGCCCTGCGCCGGCTCCATGCGGCCTGCGGGTCCCGGCGCCGCTCCGTCCCCACCTCCCGCCGCCGTTCCCGCCTTTACGCCCTTGCCCAGCAGCTTGGAAACCTGCACACGGATTTATAGGATTGATAGGATTTACAGATCCTGGGCCACGTCGCAGCAGGGTGACAGGGTGTCCCAGCCCAGGAATATTGGTTCCTGGAAACTCCCACCGTGTCACCACCAGGAAGCAGCTGCTCGGGAGGCCTCCACTGGGGCCGGAGGCCTCGCAGCGCCTTCGTGTTGCTTTTCCCAAGAGGAAATGTCCACAGAGCTGCAGAAAAATCATTTCTCCCCCATTTACACCCATAGCAGAGCAAGGCGTCTTGCACAGAGGTGCCACGAGCGTTCCCACAGCCATGAAATGGGGTTAAAACCTGAATTTTCCCTGTTCTGCAGAGCAGTGTCATTAGCTGGTGCATTGGGGGCCACAGCTAAGGGAGGTGACACACTTGGTCCCAGTAAGGCCGGGGATGGATGGGGACAATTATTCCACAAAAGAGAAAAATGACCATGTCCCACTAACGTGCATCTCCCTATTGAACTGGCCAGAGAGGAAGGGCCACAACAAACCACCCGGATTCCCAACAGGATCCTTGGGAAACCTCAGGGAGGCGATGACTAGGGAAGCGAGGGGAGGAAGCAGCATTTGGATTCGCAGGGAAGGATCTAGCCCTCGACCACGGTATTCCAGCTGTGCACAAAGCAGAGCGGGGATAAAGAAGACGGTAATGGAGGCTGCGGACCAGGAGGGGTTCCCAGCTGGAAAGAGGGTCTTGCAGGGGGACCTGCTGCTACCAAGCGACTGCAGGGGGAAATACCGAAGGAGTTCATCCATGATATTGGTTAAAAGATGGTGACAGAGTGAGGAATTGCATATCTCTGTTTATTGGTGGACTTTGAGCTGTTTTACAGCACAGAAACAGGTCAAGGTTAAAGTAAATCTATGAAAAATTCAACTTGGGGCTATGAAAAATTCAACTTGTGAGAAAATAAAAAGGAAAAAGAAAAAAACACCAAAAAGGGCAAAAAATACCCAAAAGACAAACATCCAGAGTTGCAGGAAGGGAGTCCAGCAGGGCACCGCTGCCCCCCGCTTCCCATGGGCTCCCAGTGCAGGGAATGGGAGCTGTGGAAAGGCTGCGCGGGGAAAGAGCCAGTGCCACAGGGCTCCTCAACCTGCACAAGGAACCAGGAATATAGGAATACAGGAGAAGGTAGAAGAAAGATCAATCCTTCATTTGCAACACGGGGCCTAGAGGACACCCACCGAAGCCAGAGGCTGAGAGGCTCAGATGCTGCAGGATGCCTTGCTGCGGGGCGCTGCACGCAATAAAACTTTACGGTGCTGCAAGTAACAGCTGGGCAAATGGAAGAAAAAGAGTCCTCAAGAGCAGTTAATATGCGGCAGCATTTCCGGGTTCAGGAAACGGTGGAGAAGGTGAGGGAAAGTCAATGTAGTTGGTCAAGGTGGCTGTTTCCACCACACGGGCTCTCTCCTCCTTCCCTCCTTGCTCTCATGGCCATTGACTGCTCTCCTTGAAGCCGTCAGGTCTCCCTACCCGTGTCTAGCACCATTCATAGCACCCTGAAATGGTCACAGGAGGTGACGGTGGGGCTGGGAGGGGAAGGAGGAAGGGTGAGACCGGTCCTTCCAGCAGCAGCAGGTTGCCCTCGCCAGCCCTTGCAGCCCCAGCCGTGCAGGGTACAAAGTCCTTGGAGCGGGCTGATGAGACACACGCAGGTCCCTACCACTCCCAGCCTTTTGTTTCTGCTCCCCAGCATATGGAGCGATCCAGATTTGTTTGAAGATTGGTAATTAAAAAAACAAAAAGAGCATTTTGCACTGAATTCTGCGAAGACCAGGCTGTATAACTTGATCAACAACAGAAAAAACCTCTGTGTACTAACTCTATCTGGTAGTCTATTAACCCGTAAGATAAACACCTAATTGCTTCCTTGTCCCTGGTGATTTCAGAGCTCCCATTGTCCCTCCATTTTCACAAAGTCCAATCACCCCGTGAAACCGCAGCCTTCCCCAAGGACTACAAGATCAAAACGCAGGCAAGACCCGAGCGAACAGCAGCTACAGAAACCATTTAGACAGCTTGGTCACCACGTGGTACCGCGACTCTGTCTGTAGGAAATGGCAGGCTCTGCACATATGGATATCCCATGCGGACGTGACCACGGGCTTCAGCCGCTGCCGCCACGCGAAGTAGCGCTGGTAGCGCTCCGCGTCCTCGCTCAGCTCCAGCAGGTACTGCGCCAGCTCCCGCGCGCTGCCGAAGTCGTCGACGTGGATGAAGGCATCAGGGGGCAGAAAGCGCTCGTAGTTTTCCCGGGATGGCCCGAGCATGACGGGGACGGTGCCGGCGGACAGAGCGTTCCTCCAGACCTTCTCGGTGATGTAGTCCTCGTGCTGCGAGTTCTCAAAGGCCAAGTAGAACTTGTACTGGGCCAGGGTGGACAGGAGGTGGTTTCTGGCCAGGGGTTGGTGGTGCTGCCCGTAAACGTCCACGGCGATGTGCTGCTTCAGCTCCTGGAAGTACTTCACCCGGTACAAGCGTGAGTGCCAGTTGCTGACCACCCAGGCCACCAGCTTGGACTTGGTCGGGATGCTGAAGGGCTGGGGCTGCTCCAGGAGCTGCAGCTCCCCATAGGGGCTGAAGATATCCGAGTCCTTCCGATAGGACATGGTGAGGTTGAAGAGGTTGTCCATGGGGAGCAGGTTGGGTGAGTGCGAGGGCGACTCCAGGTTGAACCAGATCCAGCGCTGGGAAGGGATTCTGGTGACCTTGGTCAGTTCCCTTGGGTTTCTAAGCACATCCCTGTGATGCACAATCACAGCATCAGCCTTAGGTAACCAGCTGCGGTTGACAGTGAAGTGGCAGTCCCGTATGCTGTAGAGCTCTGCACAGTTTCTGAAATTAAAGCGCTGCCCAAAGGGCCAGGTCCACAGCAAAATTGTCATTTCAGGCTTGCGGTTTGCCAAGGTGCTGTTATTTTCAGTGGGGGCTATTTGTGCGCAGGATTGGAAACTATTCTGCCCTGTCTCAGGAGTCCTGTATTGACGAAAAGAAACAAAGAGACAGAAGCTGAGGACGAAGCTGAAGAGCATGAGGGTGAGGACTTTCTTGCAAGAAGTCTTCCCTTCCAGCAGCTCCATAGGTGAATCTGCAAACATCACAGAGAGGGTAATGAGGCATGGGATGGGTGCACCCTGACACAGAGACATGGCTCTGGCTGTACAGAGAGGTTCAAATGACACTGGAAAGAGCTAAAGTACATTTACTACCGTCCCCTCCCAAGTCACCTCCTCCAGAGCTCCATACACAAGGCAAACACTCATGCACCGGGCACGGCAGCTCATTCAAAGACCCCAGACTCTCCTCCCTCATCACCCAACCGTTTCGAGAAAAGCCACCGTTCATTTCCCTATAGAAATGCTGTGAACCGGCCAGTCCGGAGTTCCTCCCAGCCATGCAATAACATGTTCAGCTTTCCATCGATCTCAGCAAACAGCAGATGGATTTGATATGAAAACACAGAAAGAAGCAATGTCTGCCTGCACCCAGAGGTAAGAGCAGAAGTTTGCAGCCCCTTCCTGCTGCACCCAGTGCCTTTACCCCCAACCCCAAGCAAGGTTCCTCTTCCAATAGCTACGAAGAATGAACAGACTGTTGCAACCCACCTCCAGGTTCGGTCCTGATGAGAAAGTGCAGTAGCAAAGTGGATGACAAGAAGAGGAAAAGTGGAGAAGGAAGGAGGGCAGAGCTCTGGGAGGGATCGGGCTGTGCTCGGGTGTTCTTCCGTGGCCGAAGCCATGTGTGCCAATCAGCCACCACGTAAAACTGTCATCCAATAAGGAAGGCTGCGATGCGGGCAGTGCCGTTTCCTCTTTGACAAATTGAGGCAATTAAAAGGAGTCCACCTCGATGTCGCGCCTGGGGTTATCGAGAGGCCAGCTACATAGGCACCAGTTGGTTCTATTTGCCAGGCTCAGCCCACAGGATTTCTTTGTGCCGTACTTTCTTCTCCACTCCACTTTGTTCAGGAGGGGAAACGCTGGCTGGAAGCACGGAGTGGAAGCACGAGGTCCACGAGCTCCCCATCCGGCTGATGGAGTTAACAGCACAACTTCCTCCATCCAAGGCTCCTTTCAACACCTTGGGCTATCACGCAGCGTCCGACTGGTGACTTCAGAGCTCAGCTTGAGTTTCAGAGTAGATGAAAGTTTGAGCAAGCAGATAAGAGCTGGGTGACCCCACCTTCGCCCAACGCCCTCAGCCCTTGCTTTGGAGTGTCTCCAGCCTGGTGAATAGGCATTGTACATGTCTGTACGGTCCATGGGCATAGTGAGGTTGTTTGTTTTCTATCACCAGAGCGTATTGATCTTGCATTGAACTTGTTGCACTTGGCTGGGACAAAAAAAAAGCTATTATGTGTTATTATCAGGCAGGAATATATTTGACTGTACATATATATTGTTGATATGGAGTTAAAATTCCCAGAACGTGTCTCAGCACAGGTTCAGGGTGTTTGGGTTTGGCAGGGATTGCAAATGGGCAATGGGCAATGTGGAGAAATTTCCATTTCCAGCTGCTCTGCCAGGAGGCACGTGGTTCCAGGGACAAAACTAGAGCTCTCCTGAAGTGTATCCACCACCTCCTTCAGACTTGGTAGCTCTCCAACACAGGGGAGAGTGAAAAATACACCAGAGCACGAGTGATGGGTGCCATAACTCGTGCCTTGCTACCCAGGGTGATCCAGGCAACTCCTCACCTGGGCCGCAGAAGGGGCATCAGCCGTATAACTGCTCTGCTGGAAGCTCCACACACGAGGCGCCGTGATGGCTTGCCCTTTCCCCGCAACACAGGCAACATCTACACCAGCAAATTAAATAGAACTGGGGCTCGGGCCCTGGAGTTAATTCGTGCAGATGCTCAAACAGCTGGAGTAGCTGCTGGCCCTGCAACGCTAACGGCGTGCCAAGCAGGACCCAAGGGCGGTTTGGGAGTTGCCACGGGCAAGGAACCACTCCCTCCAGGTAGCTGGCGTGTGGCCACCCCGTTTTGGTGGCCAAGGGATTTCTAGTGACGTTGGCTGGGCTGAGGGTCAGAGAAGGGACTCCGGGACTGCTGTCCTCCAAGGACAGGCACAGTTGTGAAGTCCTGGCCTAGATGGGAAGTCCTGGCATTACATGGCTTCTTGCTGTGAGGGGCATCAGCTCTGCAACCAGAGGCATAAATGAATCCCCTGGCTTGCCCATGTATTCCCAGCATGAATTCCAGAGTAACCACTGGATGCAATTTTACTCACAGCCTCTGGGTGCAATTTTACTCAAACCTGCAGAAGAGAAAGACGATTTGGGGTTTCTCAGCACCACAGGCATCTCAGACCCTGTAGAGCCAGATGAGAGACCTCTTTCAGGTGGAATATCCCAAGACTTTTGTACCCCTGAAAAACAGGGCCGCGAGAAACTTAATCTCAGTAAGGAGTAATTAACGTCAGTTTAAACATATAAGTAGTGCTGGGGAAGTCATGAAAAAGAGTCATGGAGCTGTGAATCGAGAACTGTTCCAAGAGGCACACGTGACGCGAGGTGACAGATTGCTTACTCCAAAAACTGATGTGAGATTGTAACACGGACAGAACAAAGAGGCCGTTTAGGTAATGGACTTGGCAGGTCCAAAGGCACTTGACAAGAATATTTATTGCCGCAAGACGAATAGTCCCAGTAATCCCTACATCTGAAGACAAATACTGTTGTGTTTTTGAGCAGCTTCCTGGTTACTGCCTTCGCTGACCCAGCGAGCAGGCGGCTGCAGGGCTGCGGGTGCTCAGCGCTCACTTAGGTGAGCACAGGAGAATGCAAGGGTTGAATTCTGTAATCCCCAGTGCTGGAAATCAAACGTGGTCCTCACCCAGCACTGGTAGCTGAAAGCCTGAGCTCATTCGCCTGCAGAGAGGTCACCAAGCAGAGTTAATCCACAAGAGCTCCGTGATGGATCTGCAGGAGTGCTGGATTTGCCTGCTAAATAAATGGGCCAGAGACTATTTTTCATCCCTGAGGCCAAGTGACCTGGCGTGGCTCCCATGTCCGCTGCTTCATCCCAGGTTACTGCGGTCACGTCCAGCCTGTCTCCGTCCCGGGCTATCCCTGGACCATGCCCAAGCGTTGTTTGAGGCATGCTAGTTGGCATGGGCCAAAATTGTGCCAAGGAATGTACAGTATGGACGATAACGGGACAGTGTTTAGATCTGTGCCTTGGCTCAGTTTAGTTTCCCGTCACATACGCAGCCTCTGAGGATAAGCCCTTGCCCAGGGCTACGGCTAAGGCTGAATTCTTGGAGGGATTTCTCTAAACTCTTGCCCCAAGAACTGGTCCAAGCAGAAACTCCTGACAGGACAGGGCATGTGTCTTGCAGGCCCATTAAAAATATGTCTTGGCTAGAGCAAGGTATTCAGGACCTCCTGTTTGTATTGAAATTAATTGGAAACTGAACTCCACGAACCTCCACTCCCTTTGAAAAACTTCTACAGACTCTATAAGGGAATGCGGCTGCATTTCCCTGCTCCATCTAGTTTTCCAGTAAATGAGGAGTTTTCCAGTAAGTGAGGAGAACTGGGGAGATGGGAGGCATCCGATACCAAATGCACAGTAGATCCAAGGATGTTGAGTCTGTTGCACCAAATAACCGCACGCCCTGGTTGCAATCCAGCAATGGGTTTCTGAACGTCTCGGCTAGACACAGCTCGTGGCCACAGCCCGCTAACAGCAGTGGGAAAGATGCAGACACTGGGGGAACAAATTTAGCAAAGCCTCATCCAGAGCCGTTTCCTGTCAGCAGGAAGACTGGGATGGGAGCACAAGGTTGGCTGGGATCCCTGAACACCAGCAATCTCCAACCCTCTCCTTGGCCAGCTGCTCTTTTGGGTGGGCTAAGCCGCGTTCCCACCAGCTCGCCCCAGGCTGCCCCACATTCTAGTTGGGTCTATATTAAATCAGCAGGTTGGTCTGTTCGCCAGGACCACGGCTCTTCCTGGAGAGCAGCCCGACCCTTTGGCACGGGTCCAGCTCTCCATGGGGCAGACCAGCGCCAGGCAGCCCCACCGCTGCTCCGAGTGGGCTCCGGCCTCCGGGAGAGCAAAGGGAATGGTGTGGGAGGGTGCAGAATGCCTGTATTCCCAAGAATGTGCTGTCTCCTTCTGGAAGGAAACAAATAATTGCTGATCCACGCCTCAGAGCAACACCTGCACGGACAGCTCCGCGCACCCGAGCCGTGTTCGAACGGAGCCAAGAGGCACCGACATCCTCCTGGGGTGGAGACATCGGCATCGGGAAGCAGAGCTGCTGAGTGGCTCTGGGGCTGGCCGAAGCCCAAGGGCAGGGAGATGGGGATGGATGGATGAAAGCAGTGGAAAAATAAATTAAAAAAAAAGAAAGGAGGATCCATCCCACCTGAAGGTCCTGTCCACACACAGCTAGTGTGGGCCAGGCACCTACAGAGTTCTTATTTTTTCACAGGATCGAGCTGTTCGTTGACCTGGTCCAACTAGCAACTGAGCATCTCTAAAATAGGCAAGAGAAAAAGAAAAAAAAACAGTGTTTCCATGGACAATTTAGGTCAATCTCCCTGGTTTGTCCCAACAGGCTCCTGCTCACACCTGCCTCCTGCCTGCCCATTCCTTGGGATCACCTTGTGCCTTTCCCAGATCAAGAATCAACATTTCCGAGCACTTAGTAATCAGCATGTGGTGGCATCTGGGTGGGATTTCAGCAACTGTAAATAGAAACACCTCAGAAACCCATCCTGGGACAAATGATCCAAACCAGACAGACCCGAATACTTAAGCAGAAGCAAAGCTACAGAGGAACATAAAAAATCTCTCTGGTGGGTGATGAAGGGCCTGATCTTGTTTAAGAGTAAACATTCCTAGCACACATGCAATCCAAACGCTGTCGAAGGCAGCCTGCTGGTGGAGAAGCTGGGTCTCTTCTGTCCCACGCACACACCAGGCTTGGAGGCAGAAGAACTTTGCTTTTCTCCATCCTGCAGGACTCGATGGTGAGTCAATATTTCCCCCCTTGCAAAGCCTTGTGGCCTGCACACAGATGTCCTCCATTGCTCTGCAAGCTAGAGACAACCTCTGGGAATGGTTTCAGTCCAAGCAGCTTCCTGAGGTCTCTTGATCCTCATCCATGCCCAGCTGAGCACAGGGGACGACAGAACGTCCAGGAGCTGCAGGCTGATGACCTGGAGGGAGCTAACCCATGGCCAACCACCTTGATGTTCCCAGCGAAACATTCCCACTCCCAGTGCTTCCTGGATTCTCAGCTGCTGCTGCATGAGGGTGGTCAGGAATGGCGCGTGCTCTGAAGTTATCTTTGTAGCCCCCCCAAAATAGGCCCTTTTGGCAAATGATCTTATGAGTAAATCATTGAGGAGTCTGGGGTATCTCCTTGCGACACTGAGATTGGCCATTCTATCCCACCACTTCATTCTTTGGTTGGGTTCTGGCTGCCTTTTTGGCTGGTTTCCTAAGGAAATGGCTGGTGTTGGAGGTCAGATCATAGAATGCCTAAGGTTGGAAGGAACCTCGAGGGATCACCTAGTCCAACCCCTGCACCCGCAGGGTCACCCAGAGCACGGGGCACAGGGCTGCGTCCAAGCAGGTCTTGAAGGTCTCCAGACAAGGAGACTCCACAGCCTCTCTGGGCAGCCTGTTCCATGCTCTGGCACCCTCACTGTCAATTCCCAGGCCACATTCCAATATTCCTCCCAAGGAGCCTGTCCATTTTTCCATATTCCGTATACTTTTTCTGTCTGAGTTTTGCAACAGCTCCTTGCTCCTCCACGCCGGCCTCCTGCCCCCCTGCCTGGCTGCCAGGAAGAGCTGGTTGAATCCTGACCGGCTCTATGGAATCCCCCTTCCTTCCAGAGCACCAGTCCATGGGATTCTTCCCAGGAGGTCTCTGCAGAGGTCAGAGTTGGCGCTGCTGAAGTCCATGGGTGCAAGGCTACTTCCAGCCCTGCCTCCTCCTCGTCGGATCCTGAACTTGACCGTGGTCACTGCAGCCGAGGCTATTCCCCACCTTCACATCTCCAACAAGCCCCTCTCTATTTGTTAATACAAGATCCAGTAACTCACCTCTCCTCGTGGGCTCCTCCACGGTCTGTGTTGAAGAGCCATCATCAAGGCCCTGCAGGACCCTGCAGGACAGTTTGTGCCCGGCCGCGTTGTCCTCCCAGCTCATAGCGGGGTGGTTGAAGCCTCCCATGAGGACCAGGGCTGTGGCCGTGCGGCTCCAGCTCTCTGCAGGAGCCTCATCGACTTCCTCATCCTGGTCAGGTGGCCTGTAGCAAACACCCACCGACGTCTCCCGCATGGGCCTGCCCCCTAATCCTTACCCACGAGCTCCCGGCTCGCTCCTCACCCACCCCTAGGTTCCTCCATGCATTCCCGGTGCTCTCCCATGAAGAGCAGCTCCAGCACGTCGCCTTCCCCGCTGGTCCTTCCTAAAGGGCACAGAGCCTTCCATGGCAGCACTGCAGCCGTGTGACGGTCCCACCAGGTCTCTGTGATTCCAATGAGACCACGGGACCACACGCAGCTCTCCGGTTCCCCCTGTTATTCCCCATGCTGCATCCATTGGGGTGCAGGCTCTTAAGGGAAGTAATGGAGCCAGGAGGTTTCCCGGGAGGGGAGAACGAGGACCCTCTTAATCAGCTCCTGTACTCACTTCCCCACTGCCATGGGGCACCTTCTGACGTCAACCGATGGCACTGCTGCCCTGTCCATGCAACACTCCTCCTTTTTGCTTCGTTTAAAGCCCTCCTGATGCTCCCCCACACGCTGCCACCCCCTGCACTCCCCATCCCTGCCTTCCCCAAGCAGCTGCCAGCCTTTCCCATGGATGTGGGAAGTTCTGCAGGACCCTCCTTGCTGCTGCATCTTTTTTTTCCTTCATTCAGGTCTTCTTTTTGTTCCTTTCAACACAGAGGCTCCACGAGACATTTTTCACTGGAGAGAAGGCGATGTGATGTGACCCGCTGTGTTCACTGCTCTGCTCAATGGGGAAGGCTCTGCCGAGGGGAAAGGAGATGTTTGTGGGCACCTACATTAGGAAGTCAGGAAGGACAGACCCTTTTCCAGCCTGGTACAGCAGGGCATCCCCTGTGCAGGACCAGCTGTTTGGCCAAAAGGCACCATCCTGGGGGGTTCAGGACAGATTTGGCTTTAAAAATCAGCTCTTGGGGGTTCAAAACTCTTTTGTTTTTCCCTCCTTTGAGAAATCGTTCTGCAGCCACCACTCTCATCCCATGACAAGATCCATCCATACATATATATAAAATATATCCCTATAGCTCCCTATAGGTTGGGGCATGCTATAGCCCATCTGCAGGCATTGGCAGCAAAGTGGAGCACTCAGGGGTGTTTCAGAGGTAACTCCAGCCCGACCCGCGTTCCTGCGGCCGTGCCCAACCTCCACCTCAAACACAAGGTAGATAAGACGCTGCCGGCTAATGGCCTCCCATCTAAATATTAGGACCTTCCCTCTCAGGCCGTTTACTCTGAGCGATGACCCGCTCACCCGGGTCACGGGGAATGGGAAGCGGTGGGAGGTCTCCAGGTTTAATAAATGAGAGGGTATCCCTGCGCGGACCCGGCCCAGGAGGCATCCAGGAGCCAGGGGCGCTGATTGATGGGCCCGGCGCGAGGGGACGGTGTCGGCGAGGCGGCAGGGAGGGATTTCGCGGTGATTTAGCAGTTCGGGTGGATTAAGAGTGATTTGTCAGTCGTCTGCCGCGCACCTCTGCCAAAAAGGTGGAGAGCCTGGAATCCTCTGGCGCGTGAGCGGGAGGGAAGACGCGGACGGTTGCGGTGGATGCAGTCACGGTGCAGACGCGGGTCCAGGAGCCTCAGCACAGCCTCATCGTGGCTCTGGGTGTCTCAATGCAGGATTGAGGCACTGGGTGCTCAGACCTGGGGCTGGTGCCCACCAAGGGGTGGTAAGAAGGGGCTACCACCAGTAGTAACAGCCGCCAGCCGCTCGGTCCCCGCGAGCCCGTGTGCTCAGTGGCTCCGCTCTAGCCGCGGGCAGCACTAGGTCATGGTGGCAGCAACCTCGAGGTCCCCATGGGTGACACTGGCTTCTCGGGGCAGCACGGAGCAAACCCTGGAGCGATGGACGCACCAGGAGCCGCTCTGGGAGGCCCCAGGGAGCCGCGGGTCACCAAGGTGTCCGTGTCCCCCCGTTCTCTCCATCGAGCTCCTTCTCGGTCCTTCCTGAGCACCTCGGTTGGCTCCGTGGGGAAGCGGATTCTCTGGCTGTTTATTTTCGCGCCGTGCTGCACTTCTCTCAAGTTTCTAAACAGAAGTCGCTTCCAATTCCCCAAACGGAAAATATTTCCTCTTGCAAACGTTAAAATGCAAACATTTCCGTTGCGGCCACGGTCGGCTCCCCCCAACCTTTCTGAGACGAGAAATCCGCCCGCAAAAATCTCTTTGCTGCAAAAAGCGCTCACAGAAATGCCCAGGCGACTCTGCCGGAGTGGGGCAATTGGACTTGATGTTCTCCAGAGGGCCTTTCCAGCCTCATCCTGCCATTCTCTGGTATCGGCCTCTCTAATCATAATTCCTGGGAAGATGATGATGGGTCCCTAGGGCCTGCTTTTCATCCATCCAAATATTTAAGATTTTGGGGTTGTATTTGGGGTTGTATTTTGGGGGTTTGGGTGTTTTTTTCCCCAGCTTCACTGCAAGCCGCTTGCTGGGGCGAAGCATCCCACGTTTGCACCGGGAGACGGGAATTCGGGCAGCTTCTTGCTGGGGCTGGCAGAAACCCAAACTTTGGGGATTTGGGACCAATTTGGCCCCAGGGGGTGAGGACCACGTAGAAAGGAGCAGCTGTTTTGCAGAAGAGCAGGGGATTTGCACCCTGCTTGGTTCACAAGGACTCGAGAGAGCCCAGTCCCACGGGACATCCCCTTCCCGGCGCCGTTTCGATGCCTTTGTTTGCGTTGCGTTTTCCTGGGTGGTTTTCCGTGGAAGTGTTTCACAACCCTCAGAAGTAAATAAATAACTAAATAAATACAAAGGGAAAGAAATCCTCGTCTGTGTGGGTTTTTTTTTTTCTTCCCTGCGTAAATTCTTTTACCACTTTGGGGAGAGGTTCAGTCTTTCCACCAGCCCCACTGGGAGCAAAGGCAAAAGGGGCTAAACTGGGTGCAGGGGTTAAGAGGAGCCTCCCAAGCCCTTCCCAGTTGCACAGCTCCTCTGCGGACACACAACAGGGAGCACTTTGTCCCTGATAAAACTAAGAACAAAATAATAATAATAATAATAATAATAATCTATTAACACATGAAGAAATTAAGAGCTGGTAATTCCCGAATCCAGGCTGGTGGAGCTCCAGCTGCAGCTCCACGTTGGGCGGAGCAAGTTGGAGCGGGGAAGCGGGTGGGAGCTGGTGGCTCCCTCGTGCCCGCGCAAGTCCCAAAGCAGCAGAGCCGCAGGGAATATTGGCGCCTTGGTCCGGGCTAATTAAAAATGTGTTGGAGGGGATTTGATTGCTTATGTTGACAGAAGGAAGAAAACCCCGCGGGCCCTGGCAGCAGCCAGGATTTATGAGCTGGGGCTTCGCTCCGGGTCTTTTCCGACAGCTTGTGGGATACAGGAGAGGAGTGAGGGGGAAAAAAGGGGGAAAAGGGGGGAAAAAAACCCACCCAAGATGGGCAGGCAGGTGTCGGCATTCCCGCGGCTGGAATCAGCCCCGTTTCCTAGTGCTACGAAGGGCGCCGGGGTGGCAGGATGCAGCAGGATGCGGCAGGATGTGCCGGAGCGGGTTGGCTGCGGCCCCGCAGCTCCCGAGGGGCCGGACACGCTCAGGTGCTCGAGCGTCTCCCAAGCACGAGGCTCCGGGAATTGCCTTCACCTGCATCCAAAGGGGCGTCCTAGACAAACAAGAACACCCTGTTCTCGCCCCTCTGCTAATCCTGTGCGTGTTGGGCTGCCGTCACGCACATTTTCTCCTTGTTTTTCCCTAGGGCGGCATCTGCCGTCACTCCACTCCAGGGTGAACGCAGGACCCCGCTGCACAGAGCGCTGGTTTCTCTTTAAGGCAGCCCAACTCTCTCCCCACGTTGCAGCAGGTCCTTGTGCTCCAAACCGGATCCAGCGCAATCTAGGCACCCAGGCCATAAATGTTCCTTTTATTGCGCGTGCAAAATATCCCCCGGCAATATGATTCCCGGGAATTTACGGGTCTTCCAGAGCCATTAATTCAGACCAGCTCTTTGCTGCTGCGCTCTTTGTTTTTTCTTCCCCGTGCTAAGGCGGATAATTCACGGCCGCTTCGCGCTGCCGCGCGCTTTATGAGCGCTATTACGACCGCTTGAGTGTGGAGATGCCTGTGGAGTTATGACAAGGGCTTTAGTGCATCACGGATCCCCCGCAGCTCGGAGAAACGGGGATAAATCTCCATCTCCTCCAAAGCCAGGAGTCCTCTGCAAAGGGCCATTTACTTGGCCAAATACTATGGATCCGGTTGGTCATGAAGGTCTTAGATCGATTTGGGTCTGGGTGAGCTTTTCTTTGCTGTTCTCCGGTGCTGGTGGCTCTCAAGGCTGGAGCATCCCACACACTCTGGGAGCCCACAGGGCACCAGCACGATTTTGGGACTGAAACCCATCAAAAACCACAAAAAACATCGGAGACACCTATAGAAGAGCAGGTGAAAGACGCATCTGGAGGCCCTGAACATGCAGTGAGACAGAGGGGCGGTGGGTTGCCCGTATCGGGGTCAGAAGATCCTTCATCTCCTCACCCCGGTGTGAGGGACCCTGCTGAACATCAGGAGAGCCCATCGCATCGCTCTATCCCCGCAAGGATGCAGGTGGGAAGATGCCCTTTTCCTTTGGGAAAGAGGCAGGAGCTTTGGCTCTTCACCTGGCTGGAAATGGGGGTTGTCCCCACACTCGGGCATCATCTCCCTGCAGACCCAGGAGCAGCTCAAGGCAGGGGCTTTGCCTCCCCCCCGCGGATCCGTCCTCCCGCCCGGGAACAGGTTC
>JAWLRI010000152.1:416514-440673 GCA_034781795.1 Crypturellus tataupa
AGGGAGGGTGCCAGAGCCCTGGCACAGGCTGCCCAGAGGCTGTGGAGTCTCCTTGTCTGGAGACCTTCAAGACCCGCCTGGACGCAGCCCTGTGCCCCGTGCTCTGGGTGACCCTGCGTGTGCAGGGGTTAGAATAGATGATCCTAGAGCATCTATGGATCATAGAATCTTAGGATATATAAGGATAGAATCTTAAGGATTCTATGATTCTATGACTGTAGGACCTCAGTCACCCAAAGGTGCCCCCAGAGCCCCATGCAGAGGGCAAAGCAAGGTATGGAGAGAACCACTTGCCTGAGGCCGCCTAAAAGCTCTGGAGCTAAAGCAGATCCAGCAGCGGAGTCGTGGTGCAGCACCCACGCACAACCCCCGGGTCTGGGCGGCACCGGGCTCCATCTCGAGCCGACACAGCATTTCCCCTCCGCGGAGCCCACGGCACCGGGCTGGCACCCTGGCTCCCAACCAAGCCTGGGAGAGGAGGCCCGGGGCCAAGCGAGGTGCTGGGACCGGAGCAAGGCAGCACCGGCAGGGAGAAGGGCAGAGCCTCAAGGGACCAGGGAAAGGGGCAGAACTTGGGGCACCGGCTCGGGAAGCCACAGGGGGCTGCCCTGCCTGCGCTGTAGAGGGATTAGAGCAGCAGTGATGCTCAAGCAGCCCCTGGGCAGGCCCATGAGGCCGGTGACACTTGGGTGGCATCTCAGAGACAGTTTCCAAGAATTGCCTGCCCTAAACCTCCCCGTGAAGCCGACGGACAGAGCGGCTCGAGGTCTGCAGGACCCGCGGACACGTGCCCAGAGAGGGAGGATGCAGAGGGGATGCAGAGAGAACAGGGTTGTCCCTGCTTATGCCATCAGCCCGGCTCTTGGTGCGAGCTGCATCCTGCAGTGACGCCGCGACGGTGCTGCCGAGCGCGTCCTCGCCAGCACCCGGCCAGCATTTGGGTGTCTTAGACCTTTTCTCCCATTCGGATGCTCTTATCCGCTGATCCTGCTGGGATAGACCACCAGGCCCCATTGGAGATGAAAGGAAGGAGGAGGGAAAGCTGGAGGGGGCAGGAGGTTTGACTTCTGCCTGGGAATAGCATCGCTTCCTCTTCCTGGTGGCCGCGCAAGCAAGAAAGGACCGAGCGCCTTTGATCTGGTCTCTCATAAATATCCAAGAGGCAGCTCAGCGAGGATTATCCCTTCATCTCAGCATCTCTGCAGTTTAATTGGGCTGGCGGCTCTGGTGTCACAGCAGCACCGAGGGGAGCCGGGGCAGGACAGGCTGAGCCTCCTGCCCACGTGGAGGTGCCCGTGCCGGCTAATTCCCTCCCGGTCCCTGGCAGGGACCTGTGTGCAGCCCCAGGCTATTGCAAACCAGCCCCTGGCACGGGCCCAGCTCAGTGCTCAGAGCATCCACTTGAAAAGTGGATGTTTTTCCCCATCTGTTTTACCCCAGGGTTGTCTGGAGAGAAGAAAGCAAGGGCAAGCCCCTACCAAAAGGGGCCGTTGAAAAAAAATGGCTCGGAAGGCCCCAAATGAGCAGGTGTTTGACCTCACAAACTCATCACAGGTTTGATTTGGTCATGCCAACACCTGGGCCAAGTGCAAGTCCCAGCTCAAGGTGAGGGGAGTTCAGGGAGTCACGGAAGGAGGCAGCAGGTCAACCATGGGCTCTTGACCGTGGGTCCGAGTGGTAGTTGGGTCCTGGCTCCTAGAAGAGCCACCTTCCAAATCTCCATTGATTTGGGTGCACTAGCAGCAGGGCTGGGTGCATCACCAGCCGCTTCTGTTGAGTAGGGGACCAAGATGAGGATGAGGAGGCAATCTGAGGATCATACCCAAGGTTCAAGCATTGCTTTCAACACTTCCTGATCTACAGCAAAGTCCCTACAAGCCCCGTAGACAGCTACGTTCCAGGAGAGGTGGCTCTAAAAGATGCTTGGAAAGATTTGCATCCCCGTAGCCATGGCCTGGGACAGAGGGCAGGATGCACCTAAGCAAAAAGTGGTGGAAATGGTGGACAGTGCAAACACCCAGCACCGCTGCACGCCCATCCAAGGGGACGGGGCGAGAGGCGCCCTCCAGACAAGGTGTAAGGGCATCCAAGGCCGTTTGCCACTCGCTTTCCACCCACACTGCTCAGTCCGCTCAGCTGCTGCCGTGACTCAAAGCATCTCTCGGCGGTGCCTGGGAACAGGCGACACGAGCCGTCCACGCAGCCCACTGCGCGGGGACGGTCACGGACACCGGAGCATCAGGTGTCCCCTGGGGCACTGACTAGGGGCTTGGTGCTGCTTTTCAACCTGATGGAGACAAAATGGGGATAATGTGGAAAGAAGCAGGGTTTTAACAAGGATCTTTTGAGGACAAATATTTATTCCAGCGGCTGAATTTTGGCAGCGCAGAATGTGATTTGTCAGGGGGTTGGAGGGGTTGTGCATAGGGTTAGCATGGAAGTTACCTGAGATTGCAAAGTGCTTGGTTGGTCTCAGGCAAAATCACTCTCTGGCAGGTCATTGCCAGAGGGAAAAGAGCAGAGCAAACAAGTGGTTGCAAATCTGTCCAACATCCCCAGTTCTCTCCAACATCTCTGCTACGGACTATAGCCAGAGTTGGGCTGAGCACACTACCAGTGGCCTCTCCTGTTTTACGTGTTATTTCTCCCGTTTTCACTTCTGCATCTTGGTTTGTGCGCAGACCTCTCCCCGAAGAAACGGGAATGGAGTCACTGGGCAGCCCTACAGAAGAGGAAAACACGTCCTGTAAGTAGCAGCCGGGTTTATCGGGGGTTCAGAGGAGCCTAAGGGAGTGGAAGGCTGTAGCCTGGGGGAAAGCCGAGTTCCTGTAAATCAGCAAAAATCTCAGAGGAAAACAGCAGCACCTTGAACTGACCAATCTTTCAGAGAAAGCAGCAGCAGGAAATGGGTATCTCATGAGCGCTGGGCACTCTCACCCAGCTCTACATCTCCCTGTTTAGTACCTCCCAGCTCTGAGCCCAGGCTTAGCTTCCAGGACCAAGCCTGAAATACACTTAATGAAAGCCCACGTCTTGCATGGGGACACAGCACAAAACCAACACATCTGCTCTTTGCTTTTTATCTCCAGCTCCCCCAAATACTTTAAACTTTAACGGGGCCCACCGTAAGCGGAAGACACTTGTTGCACCCGAAATCAACATCTCCCTGGACCAGAGCGAAGGCTCCATTCTCTCCGATGACTTCTTGGATACACCAGATGACCTGGACATTAATGTTGACGATATTGAAACACCCGATGAGACAGATTCCCTCGAATTCCTGGGAAATGGGAACGAATTGGAATGGGAAGGTAAAAGACATTGCTCAGAGCTTGACTGCATAGTGTGCTCCTTGCTTCCCCTCCCCGATTCCGGGGTATCCCTGCTGTGAAAGCCGCAGCAGGGAGCGACTGCACATGTTTGCAAGGATATTGATAAGCTTTTTGTGAGTGCAGATATCCCAAGCAATGTGAGACATTATTTCTATTGCAATTAGACACGAGCAGAATTGATAAAAAACACAAACTTGCACACATCAAAGCTGGTGGCGACGCAGCCCATCCACAGCCTGTGGTTGTTGCAATTTCCTCTTTTACAAAAAGGCTCTTACAGGAGTCTCTTCTGATATTGTAAATAATAGTGTGTTTTACCCGTACCTGATCCATGCTCGACATGCTGCATTAAGCGCCGGATGCGTGTGCATGAGATGATAGCGCTCTCTGGTCCCACGGAGCCATCCACCAGCACCTTCTCATTTCTCATTTTGCGTTTCCAGATGACACTCCAGTAGCCACAGCCAAGAACATGCCCGGGGACAGCGCGGACCTCTTTGGGGACGGCGGAGCGGAGGACGGGAGTGCCACCAACGGGCGGCTCTGGAGAACGGTCATCATCGGAGAGCAGGAACACCGCATCGACCTGCAGATGATCAAACCTTACATGAGAGTGGTGACACATGGAGGTGAGGGAGAGGGAGGCCACAGCCTGGCCTGGTGGGGAATTTTTTCAGCATATTTTTGCAAGCTGGATGGGATGCAATGACTGATTATTTGGGTTATCCTCAGTTTTCCCTAAGGATAACCCAAGGATAAGGTTATCCTTGCCCAAGATTAAGGATAACAGCTATTCCTTCTGTAAGACCAAGCAGCAGAGAAGCTCAAAAGCAACCTGCTCATGTCTGAAAGACTCTCTAGCAATGGACACTCTAGCAATGTTTCAATAGATAAAAGCAGTAGCAGAGGTGGCAGTGACCCTGCGTATGAATATACCCTTCCCTGGGTGCAGGAATCACAGCCCCTACTCAAGCGCTTACCTGCTCGGTAGCTCCGTGCCCAGCTGACTCTGCATGGGCATCCAAGGACCAATGTGCCCAGAGCGAGTGACTCTTTCTGGGATTTGAGCACAGCCAAGCAGTGGCAGAGGGCGCTGCTCTTAGCTTTGCTCTTTCACATTCATTTTATTCCTTTCCTGAACCCCATATCTGTGGCCTCAGCCAGAATCAGGGGCAGAGCTTTCTGCATTGCCATCTTAGACCAAAATGAAGCTTGGCAGCAAGTTGGCCAAAAGGTTCTGGTGTCCCCCTGAACGGACTATTACTTGGTCCTATCTCACTAATATCAATGTCTCCTGAATCCAGCTCCAATAACAATTTGCTGGATTTTAGCCCAGTAGCATCCAGGAGTGTGACAACTGCATCTTTATCTTCCCATAAATCTGCATGAAATAGGTCTGTAAGGGGACAAATACTTAAGAGGCAAAAGCCCAAATTCGGCAATACAACTTTGCTGATATTTCTCCTTGCAATTCTTGCATCTCCCCTCTTCTTTCCTAGGCTACTATGGAGAAGGTCTCAACGCCATCATTGTCTTTGCTGCCTGCTACCTCCCAGACAGCAACCTGGCTGATTACCACTACATCATGGAGAATCTCTTCTTGTAAGTAACCAACCAAGCCCAAGGAAGGAGGGGAGGGCAAGGAGGAAAACGTGCTCTCCGAGGAACCAGTTTCCATATTCATTGCACAGGCAGTCTTAGCTGGAAAGCAGTTGAATCTAGGCCAAATGCATCTAGCTGAAGGCTCGATAGACCATCACTAGCTGAACCATCATCCACAACATCTGCATGAGTCCAATAAGTCAGAGCATTCAAATATTTATTGTTAATGATGCCAGTGATGGACTCATGGCCAGGCTAGAACACACGCACACAACACAGAATCGTTTGTAGATACTACTGCTAGGCAGAACACCGCAGGGATGTCCATGAATGTGCATGCACTGTGCTAGGACCGGGCAGCTCCTGAGAAATCCCCCTAGGCATCTGCAGAAGTGACAAGAGAGCCTGAAGCACAATCCAAGTTCTGCAAAGAGAGGAGCTGGAGTCTTAGGGGGGACAACACACAAGTACCTGAGAAACCCCAAGGGACCTTTTTGAGTTTTGTGTCCCTGTTGCTTCTGACCACCCAACAGATACGTGATCAGCAGCCTGGAGCTGCTGGTGGCCGAGGACTACATGATCGTGTACCTCAACGGAGCGACGCCGCGGAGGAGAATGCCGGGCCTTGGCTGGCTGAAGAAATGCTATCAGATGATAGACAGAAGGTCAGATCCTGTCACAGCCGCCTCTCCATATTCCCCACTGTCTTTTCCTTCTCTGACGTGTCTTCACAGCCTTTCCTCCTTCCTCCCTCCCTGTGCTCTGTAGTTTCTCCCTGTGTCACCATGTCCTGACTTCCCCTGCCTCAGGCTGATGTCACCATCACCATCTCCTGCTTCTCCTTCTCTTCTCCTTCCTTCCCACATGAGTTCCTTCGCAGAGGACAGACTAATAGAGCACCCAAACAAGGGCAGACCTGGTGGTGGTAGCCAGACTCATCCATGAGTCCAGGTCATCAGGCAGCCTTGTGCTGATGAGGCAGGGCAGAAGCCAAGCTAGGAAATCAACCTGCAGGATGGGCTGAGGCACAGGGAGGGCAACCAGGCTCTAACACAGCCCAGGGATTGATGAGCGAGTCACAGTGATGACCCAAGGTCCAAGGGGGAGGTCAAGCTCCAAGTCAAGGGGTGTATCAATAAAGACCAGGGCCAGATACAGGCACGACTGAGGCTAAGCTGGAGACCAGCATCCCTATAACGACCCAGGCCTGAGCTTAAAGGGGCTCCCATGAGCAGAGGTTTGGGGCAAAACCCATTAATTTACTCTAGTAACAGCCTCAGGGCCCTGGTAGAGCACAGGTGAGTTCAGGGGAAGGTGCTCTCGGTCTGACTTTGTCACCCGGTTTTTCTACAGACTGCGCAAGAACCTCAAAGCGCTGATAATCGTGCACCCGTCATGGTTCATCCGGACCGTGCTGGCCATCTCCAGGCCCTTCATCAGGTAAATGTGAACTGCTCCCAAACTCGGATGGGTTTTGCAATGGAAATTTAATCTCGTGGATCAGGTCTTAAGCTAACTTTTACCTTGCAGTGGCCAACGTGAGACTGTCCAGCTTATAAGGACAGCTCCAGAGATGGTTTTAGCAGATGCTTTGCTGATCTGCATCCCAACCAAACCTATTGCAGCAGGTGAAGTCTAAGGACTACCAGAGAACGGCTTCTCCAGGTAGTCCTCCGTCCTTCCAGTGGCATGCACTACCCAGAGTGAAAAGCAGGGCTGGAGCAAGGTGGCATAGGGCGATGTGACATCCCACCACGCTTCTCAGGCATCAGACTATCCCTTCGCACATGGATTGCAAAGGGTGCAGAAACTGCCCATCAAATAAGGTGTAGTTTTACCTGCTCTGTTCAGACTTATCTCCCTGCTCCAGGTTTTGGTCTCTCCTGACAGCAGCTTCATTGCCCAGTGAGAAACATCTTTCCACAATGGGAAGTTCTCACTGACTTCCCAGGCAGAGGAAAACAAAACAATCCCTCAAGCACTTGCTCTTTCTTCTTCTCTGCCAGTGTGAAGTTCATCAACAAGATCCAGTACGTCCACAGCTTGGAGGAACTGGAGCATCTCATTCCCATGGAGCACGTGCAGATCCCAGACTGCGTCTTACAGTAAGTGTTGTGGGGACCCTGGGCTACAGACGTGTTTCAAGGTGGCTGGAGCAAAAATCCTATAGGACAAGAGATGGGAGATTGTGTTGGGTGAAGACCCAGGACCTCATCATATCTGCATATTGTGACGGGTCGGGGGCTCATCTGCAGCCTTGGCCACCTTCAGAGCAAACCCTGTACTTTAGTAAAAATGAATAGTGACTTCTGGTAGGACTTAAGGAATTTTTCCTGTCATTACAGATACGAAGAAGAGAGAATCAAGGCAAGAAAAGAAAGGTAAAATTAACTTCTGGTGGGGGCAGAGGGTGGTTCATTTTCTCGTGATACTGTTGCCCTTCTGCTGGCTCACACAGTCGAGTGTTACAACCAGTGAGCCCAGTTCCTTGTATGCTGGTACTCTGCACGACCCAGGTTTAATTTTTACCTATTTTCTCAAAATAGGCAAAACATGCAGAGCACCCCCAGGCGTGCTAGAGTCTCATAGTCTTTACTTGGGCCCAGCGTTGTGTGGCCAGTATGGAAAAACTCTTTTGTCCCTTCACACTCATAAATCCAACTAACCTAAACCGAGCATGCAACAGACCTTTCCCTGCAGCCAGTGCTCCACTTTTAGGGATCTGTTACCCCTCGCTAGTGACAACTTCTCTGATGATCCAGTGTTGGGAGGAAACTTGATTAAAAGGTTCTTTATCCATCGAGCTGTTCCTCTTAGCTCCACGAGCGCATCCATCCTGGCCAGCCCAGTCCCAAGTTAAGAATGAATCACTCAGTTCCTAAGATGCTGCATTTCCCCCCACGCAATGATGCAAAGCGACCTTCAAGCGAGCGGCAGCGCGCGGATCCAAAGTCACTTTGTTCTGCTGCAGTGGGATGAAGCGGCCCGTTAGGTCCCTGTTGGCTTCGTATTGCTTTGCAGAGCCATGCCATAGCCAGGGATTTGAGGTTGGAAGTGCCAGCCATAACCATATAGAACAGCTCCACTGAAACTGCAGGCAGAGGAAGCTCCAGCTGGGTCAGCATGACGTATGCGCCACAAAAATGCCACCCCGTGGCATGAAATTGGAAAGGCCACTGGGGAGGACTCAATTCACTGCATTAACCAGGGAAAAGCAAGATACCCAAGCAAAATTCATCATTTCCCTCCTGGAGGCATCTGTGATTATCTGTATTATGGGGATGAGAACCTAACAGGTCATTTCTGCATGAAAGTTGTGTCTGGTTGCAGCTGTCTTTGCAGAAAACCCAAAAGCCACGGGCGGTGGGTGCTCTGCCTTAGGTACTCTACCCCTTCCCAGCCCTAGACAACAGATTTCCAATGCCATTTGCTTTTACAGGGCAGAAGAGAAGCAAGACATGGCTGAGAAGGAAAGGTAATAAATATCAAATATTCTTTGGTATTTATTCTTCACTTCGAGAACACTCTGAGCACTGTCTTGTGCTGAGGACAATCCCTGCAGAGGGTCAGGCCGTGCACCACCACCTTCCTAATCACACTGACCCCAGCTTCCAGTTTGCAGCTTAGCTGTGGATCTGCAGCGAGGCGAAGGGTCTGCCGACACGGCTTCCCACCACGGGAAGGGATGGGGAATTCTCTGCGCACGGAGCAGGGCCAGGAAGCCCCAGCCCCTGGGGAAGGGTCTCCTCACACTGAGCTGCGGCACTTGCACGTTGGGGCACACAGAGGGCCAAATACTGCTGTCAGGCACAGCCTGAGTGTGTAACAGCGAGACACAAAGGCGTAACCTGAGACGGGAAAGAAAATTCCAGGAAGGTTCAAGAGACATTGTCAAAATCCCATGCCAGATGTATTTGGCCCTGATTTGGCTCTGTTTCAAGTTTGATAGCGCTGCTCTTTTTTATTCTATCTAGCTAGATCCTGAGGGGAAATGGTGGTTATTGCTGCTATTCTCTTCCCAGACCAGCAGGAATTTGATCAGAGTTGTCGGGGTCCATTTGTGTGAGCTGATGTGTTGCAAAGAAACACATCAGGAGAGGCAAGTAGTTTGTGGTGAAGATTCACTGACTATTTTAATGCTTCTCTCCCAAGCAGGCCTGTGCCCCCGGCGCCGGAGGACCAGGAAACCAGGTTTGAGCAGTTCCTCCTTTCTTTCATTTGCACTCCCTCAGCTCGAGATGATTTCATTGCATGTACAACCCAACACGAACCAGAAGGGCAAGACTGAGTTAGACTCCAAAGCTCCCTAACCCCATGCCATTCACTAGCACAGAAGAGGCCCCACTCCTTTCACATGGGAATTTACTGCAAAGCTCCTTTGATTGCCCTGCAGTAACTTCTTCACGGTCTACATGCTCAGGAGAAGTCCTTAGAGAAGATAAACACCCATTACAGCTATGAATGACTTTCCGTTCTGGCCCTGCAGCGCTGCTGTGGAGGATTACACATTCATATTTTTGGCTATTAGGGGGAAGAACAAAGTACACGTTTACAATTGGCCTCCTAAAAATAACTTTGCCTTTCTGCTTCTTCTCAGCATGTCATGAAGCGACGTGCGGCGGAGCGGGAGAACGGCGCAGCCTGGCAGGCACCCATGTAAATGACCTTTTGGTGTAAGACCTTGTCGCCATCTCACGCTGGGTTCTGTAAGCTGCCTCCCTTGTCCCAGAGATGCAAAGTCCTTTAAACGTTTTGAAAAAAAATTTACTGTAAAAAAAAAGCAAAGAACAGCACTTTTCAGGACAGGTTCCAGCGTGTTTCAGTAACGGTCTGTGGAGAGCTGTAAGTAGCGCAAATAGATACCCTATTTCCTCTTAGCAAGTTAAGAACATCCTGTAGTCCATTAGTCATCAGCCCAGAAAGAGATATATTTTTTGTTTAAATTATAAACTCTTCCCCTAACTTGCTGCTGGCCAGCACAGAGACGTTTTGCTTTAAATTGCACACCGCTCCCCTTTGCGCAGACATTAGGACAGCCCTCGCCTTGGAAAATAACTAACACGGGAAAGGCAAAGAGGGCGGTTTTGCCCTTTTTGGCTCTGGTGTTTGTTTGTCCCCATGAACACCAAGTGCTCGCTGGTCTACACTCCTCTCCCAGCCTGGGCGTCCCCAGTTGATCCATGGTCAATCCAGCTTTGGGGATAGCTCATAGTGAACCTCTCCTATGAGTAAATGACACATTTTTCACCTTGTCCTGGTTTGTAAAGCACTCTGATACTTTTGCAAGAGGGTCCCATACAGCACGGCAGCCTCCGCAGAACCTCCCTAGGAGCATCTTGTCACCCCAACGCGCGCACACGCCAGAAAGGTCTGTTTTTAAGAAGGAGCCTTACGGGCAGGAAAGCTTTTCATGCCTCATCTTTACATTGATCTCACGACACTGGACAATCGTTCACTGTTAATACCTCCTCTTGCAGAGACAAGCTGCTAAATGTTTGAAATTTTCCACTTTCCCTCCCCGGGTAATGAGGGTCTCATCTCAAAGACACTTTCACCTGGGAAAGCCCTGAGTGCAGAATGCTGCAGATTTGAGGCAGGACGTTGTATCTGAACGCAGCTTCTCAGCTACCCAAGAGATGCAGATGCAACATTGGGATTCTGCAACCTGGTCTCTTGGCATCCAGGAGGATTTCTGTGAGCAAAAGAGAGAAGATATTTTGAGAAGCAGCAAATCTGGGAAGGTTTTCTGCAAGCCCCGATTTCACCAGAGCTGCCCTACACGAACCGTCTCACGTGCACCAAAATCCCTTGCAGAATCTGCAGATGAAGAACAGATTCCCCCCATTAAGGAATATAATAAAACTGGCACCTCCAATTCACAGCTATTTGCAATGAACACTTGGCTTTGAAACTGCCCAGGGGATCATTCAGGCAAAGCAAAGCTTTACCTCAACGTGGGCATCTCCTCTCTGGACATACAAGCTGCTCTATTTGTTTTTCTTCTTTCTTCTTGTCTTTTTTTTCCCCTTTTTTTCCCTTCAAAGCAAAATGCTGTCACAGATAAGATCTTTGTTTTCCTGGATGCTACAAAAGAACACTAAATCTGCTCCCTTTGCATCCAATTTGCTATATTCTTTCTTCCCCATCTCCTGAATAGAAAGATCTTGGTGGGAAACACAACCCTTCACTCACGGATGTATTTATTGGACAGAATTTTGCATGAAAAGAGAGAACAGCTTCCATAGCACTAACCCTAGCAGCTGAAGATGGTAAAAACTTCATATTCCACCTCACTGGCATGTTAATAAGCACCAAGAATCGATTCACCCTTCCTCGAGATTTCATTCTGAACCAGTTCCTGGCAATGTGAATTCAAGGCTGCAAGCAAAAAAACAGCAATAGTTAAAAATGAGCACTTCGACCGTTCGGAGTTTAGGTTTTATGCTGAGCAAGAGCCTCCAAAAAGGCGTCTGTACGAACGGGCAGCGGGCATCGGCCCCGAGGCAGCAGCAGTTGGACAATTTCTAGCACTAACGTGTTTACCTGTTCCCCGTGGCCCGTCCAGGCACCCTCCATCAGGCAGAATAAGAACCTGCTCAGAGCAAGAGCAAAAAACTTCCCCCGGTTAAACGAATGTCACCTCGGACTCAAAATGAGCGGTCACAAATCAACTCCTAACACCCAGTGTGGGACTTCACGGTCTCTCTTTGGTGGTCCTTAAGCCCAGACTTTCTTTTGAGGCTGGTTCCACGCATTGACATCAAAGTAATCTGCTGAGCTTTTCAGGAGGGAATGCAAGATGTTGTATAATTTGGGGCACAGAAAGGGGATTTTAAAATCATATAAGTGAACAAAGTTGGTAGAGCACTTACTAGATGTTTAAGAGTACAATCCTAGAAACCTCTTTTTTTTCTTCTTTTTTGCATCTGTAGTAGCTAAACGCTTCAGTGAAGAACGTCCACAACATACCGGTCTGGAAAATGCTGCTGTTATGGAGCATGTGCACAGGGAAGATGAGAAATCCAGATTACATTTAGATTATTTCTTGATCCTGACTAGGAACCAATCAGAAGAATGTGAGGGTTTTTTTTTTCCTGTCTACTTTGATTTTTAAGAAAGGAAAAGATGGGCCCACATTTTCAGAAAAAAAACTTCAAAATGAGCAGAGCTGAAGGTGAAACTATTCTGTTTTATTTTTTCTCAAGAAATTCCTCCAGGAAAAGGTTAGGGGTTCAGCTGTTACAATGGACATATCACCAAGCTCACCTCGAGATGCGGCGAAGGTAACACGCTTAAACACGGAAGGCAATTTGCAACTCCTTCCAGATAATGTTTCAAAAAGTGCACTTTCCGACAGAGTTCAGTAGTATGCACTATATTTTAATTTTTAGAAAAAAATGTATATGTATAAATTTTCTGTCCCCAGATGAATGTTTCTATATCTTTTCAACTTAAAATTCCCTGCAACACGTAACAGGTAATGAGTTATATGTAAAAAGTGCATTTTTATAGCAACAACAACAAAAATGTATCATTAACTTCTTGGTCAGCGATTTTAGGTGGAAACCAAAGTAGCTGCAATGTTTCTGGATGGAGACACAATGAGCAAGGGGGCAGCATCTGTTTAGCAAACACACAGCAGCACATGGAAGTCTGACAGACTCACCTGGGTTTCGGATAAAATCAGATGTATGTGCAGATATATGTATCTGATATATCATTGTATATCATATAAATCATATATATATATGCATTTCTACAGCATCATGCTATGACCACCAGGCGTAGGCAGGGATCACCAAAATTTGGGACTTCCCAGTAATTTTGGTTTTAATTCCCTAGGAAAACACAGGAAACAAAGCTAAGAGATGCTGCCACCTGTTCAAATTGGATAATTAATACAATTTCTACATAGTCCTGGGTCAATACAGAGCATCCCTCTTTGCAATTTTTCTCCATCTTTTCCAAAGATTAATTGCTTACAGGTATGAGAGAACAGAAGTGTGAAGGATTTTAAAAGCAACATTTTCTCTCTTTTATATATCTGGGGATGAAGCATAGAGAGTTAATGACCTGCTGTTGGCAATAAGCTCAGAGTGGCCTGACAGCAGCTAAAATGTACAGGTGAAATTGCTATAAAAACTAAAAGCACATGGTTTCTCTTTTTGTATTTCCATGCTGGCAGTCAAAAAAATACAGCATGCTACTGGTGAAGTGAATTTTAGAAAGTCACCATGACGATGTAACATAATCTATCTCCATTCTCCTCCTTTGCAGTGAGCCCTCTTAACCCGAACTTACATGTAAAAATGTGTGAACTGTCATTTTTCTAACGTGTTTGTAATTAGGTGGTTTATGCTAGAAGACATAGATTGCTGTGAACTACTTATTACTATTTTCGCTTTGTATTCTGCCATAACAACCTGTGGATATTCAATTAAAATCAGACTGATCCTTGAGCAAAAACGTTTGCCCTTCTTTCATCCGCATCTTTTGCGTCTGCACTGTCTGCAGCTCTGGCCTCATATAGAAAATGTGATGGAAATTTTTGCTTGGATGCTATTATTTCCTTGAATAAACCAATCAAAGTCTCCCCTAGCAATTCTGATACTGCAAACTGAACCACTCGGAATGTTTTTACTACCATTAATTTATTCTATTAATACGACTTTGGATCCTTCCAAATGTGTTTCTCTGTGTTACATGTTAGAGAAGAGTCATGGAAAAAAATGCTTCCCTTTAGTATAAACATATGCAACCTATATTTGTCTCAAGCTTTATGATCTTACTTTTCCTCCCCTCATCTCTTATTTTAATTGATAAAATGATGGGGAGTGACACCTGAGATGTCCAATTTGAGTGCTCAGTTCCATTTTTTTTTAAATAAGACATGAGCACATTTCAATCAATGAACTGGAATGCATGAATACATTATAGTCTTATCCTATAGCAAGTAATACTGTATTCATGTCATGAAATAATTCATTTGGGAAACACAATGGCTAAATATTCTCTCTATATATTCTATTATATATATTGTATTATATATACCATGTTATATTTTGTATATATATATATTTGGCTTCCATGGGTATATATTCGTATGACAACACTTTTGCTGTACGGAAAAAAGGAGATTTTTTTGCTATGATTTTTCTCTTGAGCAAAAAGCCTGTATCTCAATGATATTAGTATAGCAAAACAACGTTGTTAATATATCTGCTCAAAACCCACCTGGATGCAATCTTGAGCAATGTGCTCTAGGTGACCCTGCTTGTGCAGGCAGGTTGCACTACATGATCTCCAAAGGTCCCTTCCAACCTGAACCATTCTGTGTTTTTTGCTGTGATTTTTAGTAGTTTATTTACAAAAGTGAAATGCTACGTCTCAAACACGACTTTTTGAGCCTTGAATAGGCCAGGTTGGACCACAGTGACAGAGGGACTTGGTGGTCAGCGCAGTTCCAGAGGTCTGACACCATGGGGACTCCAGGCAGTGTATTTATTATAAGACCCCGCGGCCAGTTGCATTTGCAGCCTCTCCAGTGCAGGCACGCGTTATAAAATGACCCTCTCAAATACCTCAAGCTGTTTTTAACCAAAATGCCCCTCACGCCAGCGCGGTGGCTTGAAGGAATCTGGTCATTAGTGACAGGAAGGGCCGGGGCACGCCGAGCCCCGCGGTGCCGGCAGGAGGAACGTGACCAAGGCAGCAGACCAAGCGCTAAAGCCGCCGTGTTGTGACTACGCCGCAGCGCACACGTCGGATTAGCTGCTGCCCTACAGCAACAGCTTCCCAATTGGAAGACGAAATGTCCTTCCTCAAACCAAAACATACCCTTTGATCCGTCTTCGCTGTAGTTTTCCATCAGCCACGTCGTAGCCTCCTCTTTGACTGCAAGCTTTGGTCGTTAACCTCATTTAGCAACCCTTAAAAGCTCAGAATATTCCCTAAAAGAGAAATATTAAAAGAGTTCTGCAGCAAATTACTCACATTTCAAACTCAAAAAACAATGAGGCTTGTCAATATGTTAAGATCACATTCTGGGTTTGAGGGTTTGGGGCAGGGAAATCTGCACAAAAAAAGCTACATTTTTCTTAATGCATCTCTGCAAACAGCTGCTTTCACTGGACACGGCGCTAAAACTGGGCATTAGGTCTGCTTGGAACATCCTGCCAAATAATGCCCTTCAAGGGGCATGCGAGGTGGGACACCTTGCTCATCTCAGGGTGCATTTATATTCATTTTAACCGAGATGGTGGTACCTGGGGGAAAAACAAACAAAAAACAGCAGTAAAACTTTATGAAACTTTGCTGAAAATTTTGCTAATTAAACTTTAGACAACCATAAATCCTTAAGTAATTGTCCAGTTGACTTGCACAGCTCATTTTCTTTGACTAGATGCCTAAAAGCCACCTAATCTGCACGCTGCCTTTATGAATATCCCATTTAGTCCACAATTTGCTCTATTTTTAAGGAAGAAAAAATACTTAGAGCATCGCTATATGGTAAGACTAAGAAAACGAAGCATTTCTTTCCTCCATAAACATAAAATTAATTTGGATACAGATTTCACTTTTGTAATTTGAAGGAAAAGACAGAATTTCCATCTCCTTGTTAGTTTTGAGACCGTTTCTGTCACAGGAGTTATGAACTGAACTGTACTATGTACCTATTTCTCACTTAAAAATGACTGAAGTTCTCAAAGGAAACAATATTCCAGGCCATACAAAATATGGTAGAGACGATCCTCAAGTCCTGGCCATCACTGTTAATCATAAAGCACCTAAAATAGAAAATAAGATCTCACCTCAAACAACTAGCACCTCCTCCAACCTACCTCAACACTAGGGGCAAGATTCAGCTCACGTAATTCTAGCAATCAAAAAAACTAGGTATCTCATCGAAATTAGTTTTAGGTGCCTTCTACAGCAATGGAAAGAGACAGATGATTTCACTTGCCTTAGGACAGGATGATTTGGTGATGATAAGAATTATAGCTAAATATCTATCTTTACACTATGAGACAGCCACAATTAAGTGAATTGCACCCCAAGGGTGGGAAATAGAGTGATAATACAAGAGAAAATGGGAGAAAGTGGTGGAACATTCCTCCTTTTTTTAGTAAGCAGTTTAGGACTTTGATCATCCAACCTGTCACCTTAAGTTAACTTCTGGGGATGTTTGAGGCTTTCTGTTTATTTGACCTTTTGTTTAACAATCCAGCATGATCAAAGGCAAAATAAGAACGGAGATTACCAAATTACCGAGGGAATGGCAGCTGTGAGAGGAGCTATGAGAAGAGATTGAAATCCGCAGGGCCAGCCAATACATTCCAGTAAAAAGCGCAGTTTAGATTGGTTGGCTTTTTTTTTCTTTAGTTGCTCAGAAAAGAGCCACAATGGGAAACCGTCAGGATCTGGGGAAAAACTTAATAATGCCCAAATGTGAGCTGTAAGAATAAGATTTTGAATCTGGAATGTCAAGGGGAAAAAAACATTATATATATGCATACAGCTGATAGCAATTGAACAATATAACTGCTAAGAAGTACTAGGAATATAACTTTGAAAAAAAGCTAGGCTCGTTTTGCAACATCACAATTCTATTAGCACAGCTTTTGGGTATGCAAGAGCATTTGAGCTCATGACTTATATTGCCTTTTTCTTACACTAAGCCAGCATTATTGCACCCAAATACCCTCGATTCTGGGCTCAATTCCCTCCCACGCACAAACAACTCACAGTCTCCTCAACTTTGTCCAACTCCTCGCATTAGAAAAATAGCAATCACTTTTCTTACATCACATTATTACAACCATATTATTTTCATTCTGAAACCCTTCCAAATATTTATGTCCTTATTTCTTGTGTGTTTTGATTGCTATTAACCTGTCATCCTGCTGTCAGATCAATTGGTGTTAATGATTAATAACGCCATCACCACGAACTGTGTTCTACTTTCCACACAGAGCAGAATACACCCACAAAATATCTATTTTAAGCAACATTAAGAATTTAAAAGCTGTCAACCCTTCCTGTTTGGGTATTACAATACAGCCAGTAATCACATGATAAACAGAAAATATCCTTTATACCAGGCACCTACCTCATACACACCTACCTCAGGAGTATATGCAAGGTTTATTTTGCAACATTAATGTTCTTTTAATGTAGCTTTTTGTGCGTGTTTATTTTCTCAGATATTTTTCCAAGCAAACTGAAAATGACAGAGCTATAAGGATCACATCTGTAATCAGAACAGGGTATTTTTCCTAAACTCATTAGATCAATCAGCTGGATTATTTTAGTGAAGACTTTTCAAAAAAAATGTTAGCCTTAGGCAGTCCCTCGGCATGAGAAAATTCAGTATGAGAAAACTGCGTAGGCAAATTTTAATCAATTGGAAAAAAAAAAAAAAAAAGACTCCAGTAATGGATGTAATCAGTCTTAAGTACATCTGTCATCACCAGTTTTGACTAAAATCTTAAATGTCAGTATCCTATTTCTGTAATTTGCCTATTAATGATACAAATAGTCTTACAACTTGCTAAGCATCCCAGTGAATCTACAGAACTAAACTTCAACATAAAATGCTCTGCAGATAATTATTTTTTGTGTGAGGATAATCTCCTGCAGGGGAGCTTTCCACCTTAGTTTTTGCCATCTTCAGGTGACATTTATAACCTCACTTCCCCGGGCCTGGGTGCTCAATAGGGACTGAGGAGCAGCTTGGGAGGGCGACCCAGGCCACTTCTGCTGCCTCCGCATGAGGACAGCATCACGCGCTGCACTATAGGATGCTGAAAGGAAGCAGAATGGATTCCACCCCAGGGTAACTCAGGCAATCATAAGAACTTCCTACTGCCGTGATTTCTGTTCCGTTGAGCACACAGCAGGAATGTGAGCTGCTCCGGGTGGCATCTTGCAGCTGCGGCAGACGCAGCTCGGCCGCGGGCGCTTCCCTGACCTAGAAATGAGCACGGACAGGACGTACCAGGGGCCACACGGTGCTTCCAGACAGTGGGACATCGCCGCTCTGCTGTCTGCTTTGCATCCCGTATTCAAACATCAGAGTGACCATGAGGGCATTTGGTCAGAAAAAAAAAAAAAAAAATAAGCATTTCCTTTCCTTCCACTAGCCCAAGCAGACGAAGGGATAAGCAACCATAACACACTGCAAAGCCCTGATTTTTTTCTTTCTTTTTTCACCTGAAGAGTGATGAGTGAAAAATGAGGATCAAAACTGAAGCCCTCATTTCTTTAAAATAAAATTCAAAATAATTCATAAGCGCAAATAACTCAAGAGGACAAGATACCCATTGCAAGTGCTGTGGCAAGCAGTTTGCAAGGCTCAGGCTGAAAGGCTTCGCTCCTGAATGCACTAATGCAAAATGTTAAACCCATAAACTGCAAGCACCGACCTGCTGAGACACTCGCACTACTATTACTGCCGTGTGCTTTACACAGCTGCTTCTCCCTGCTCCCACACGCTCTACCTGGGCTGCATTTTCCCAAACCTGCAGGACCCGCTGCTCTATTTCCACCTCCTCCAAGAGGCCGCAGACTTTCTGCCCACGGGATCAGTTGCAGCAATGGCAGAAAATATCATCATTGACGGTGGCAGCTCCTGGCTGCAAGCCCGTCCGCGTTCCGCTGCAACAAGATGCCAGTCGGTTGAGCCTTACAGTATTTAAGCTTGTTAACCCACTAGCCTAACTTTGGGTACTATAACCTGTTCTGGTTTCCCAGCACTTACTAGGGTTAGTAATTTTGCTAAGTTTCATTTTTTAGGAAATGAAACTCCTTTCTCTCATCTCGTCTTTGTGCAAAATAAACACTTACCGTCTTCCCTCAAAGGGGTATGAAAACCGTGTGCATTGCAGAGATATCAGCGGCTTCCAAAGGCTCCGAAAAGGTTGTGCTCAGCAATCCAGTGAATTCAGAATTCCGGAAAGAAGTGAATTTATGATTTAAAAATTCACAAGAGAAAATTCCTACAGTTCCCCTGCCTATTTTCCACCCCGTCAGGACGGTGTCACATCTACTACCCTTCCCTCCTGCCTGTCTCATTAAGACATTGGGAACCTTGGTGCAACCTTGTTAGGGACGTAAGCAACGTCTTGTGATTAGTGATGGATTTAAATGCTGAATTAAAGCTTTAGAATAAATGAGTCATATTCTGCCACAGAAAGGTCAGGGGATATACAGAAAGCAAACTATCCTAGGGAAATGAGATCATGACCGTGCCATGAATATTAAACCAGCTTTTGCCAAATTTATTTTTTTTTTTAGCAAAGAAGATTAATATTAAACTTTCAGTAAACATCAGTATTCTAAAAATAATGTAAAGAGAGGGAACCTTTTCTGTCTTTGATTTGAGGCACGCTGTCGAATGGCATTTGTATTAGCAAAGTGTCAAGTAGATAACGTATCTGCAGGATAAACAAGCACAACAAAAGGAAGTTTCAGATGACCAACACACACAGCTCGCCGCGAAATGCGGCTAACGTAACTTGCTAAAAAAAGCATTTATGAACACTTGTCGTTTGCATAGATGTATTTTTACAGGCTGGTTCAAGTTAGTTGTGGCTGGGAAGTGTAATTGGCACCGTTCATTTTGGACAGGTCTTTTGGGCTCTCCTAGAAGCAGAGAGCTCTCCAAATAAAGGCAGGCGCAGGCAGCAGCTAAAGCAAAGCAAACCCGAGGCCACGCAGGCATCTGGGAATGTGGACTATGTGGGTGACAATGACTTCACCAGGCGTTTTGTATGAGTATGGGTACAAATCTGGGTAAGAGGGATAAAAACAAAAAGCACAAAGAGCCTGAAAGGAAACTCAGGGAAAGCCAGAAACATCCTCACAAGCACTGAGGGACAGGGGAAAAAATGTCCAAAAAAAGAGCTTTTCCACTGAGTGCTAAATCAACGGGATTCCTCACTGTGTGCAAAAAACACCAAACAAGCTACTATCTTCCATCCTTTATTCTTCCTGTTTTCATAAGTAAATAAATAATAAAAAGCAGGGCTTTGAAGGGCTTTCACTCTTTATGGACACAGGGAAAACTCACTGCTCTCCATCAAATACTAAAACCTGCTAAAACAGCAATTCTGGTTGGCTACCTCCACTAAAAACACATTGCTTCTTTCGATGTGCCCTGTGCCAAATAGTTTATTTTTCACTGCAGAAAGTGCATTTCTCGGGTACATTCACTTTAGTAAACACCAAGAGGCAGAATATGATTTTTGCTCACCCAGAAGATGGCCTGTTCCAAAAATATTTGTATTAGCCGGATCCCAGTGCAAAGAGGAGTCAATCACAAGCGATCGGCTTGTGATTGACAAGCCTCAGTGGCCCCTACTACCCTTTTTGCAGCTTCTGATGCTCCTGGCTTGGCCTCACACATTAAGTAAGGTTAAGTGATAAAATTGATAAAAATCAAGTGATTTTTGTGATAAAGTGATAAAATAAGCACACTATTTGCTCTCTTAAGCAAGAAATCCCCCTAGCTCATGGACAGAAGAAAAACACAACAACGGATAGGAAAAGGGTTTGCGCTGAACTAATCCTGGTCAGATCTGCAGATTTTTTCATTTGTGCTACAAGTGATGGGCAGATGCTGAAAAATGACCATTACAGCCCATGAAGAGCCAAGAAGAACCAAATAGTATGATAATGTTAACCACATATAACAGTGGAAACGCTTGTTGATGTCTCTGTTATACACACAGAAATAACACAGCAACATAGACTGTAAAAGAGCATTTTCTGACCCTGCTTGTACACTCACCATGCGCTATCTCGATTCCTATTTCATTTTTTGCCTCCAACATCTCCACTGAGGACACCCAGCACTGCACATCTCCGACAGTTATTCATTTTCTTCTAATTTTCACCATATGCTTATACATTATCAGCTCGTTTTATTATAGCACTGGGTTTTGACCTTAGTGCTGTGAGCACAAAACAGCCTTCAAGGCGAGCAAGGGTTGCAGGGAGAGGTAACTTCTTTTATTAGAACAACAGTTGTAGCTGGAAGGAAACAAACAAGCTTGTGGGCAAACAGCGTGTCCTTCAGGTCTGGAACAGAAGAAATATTAAAGTTAAATACAGCTTGGAAGCAATAATTCTGCATAAGACAGTTACCCAGTTTGAGCAAAAATAAGAATTGGCCTCTGCAGAATAGGGGGGATATTAGCAAGGAGTGAGACGAGTAAATCCTAAGATACCCACGTGCCAAAGGAGATGCCGTGAACTGCTGGAATGGCAGTATATTTCCTATACAAACTGTATTACTCATGGAATATACTGGCTAACGGGGTCTGAAACCTCCTTATAAACGATAAGGTGCAAGGATCATAACACATCGTTGCACCAGAGGGACAGCATTGAGGGCTGACCCGGCTGCAGCTGCACCGCACGCACCCCTAGGAAGAGATTTTTAGGTCTGCTCTTAAGAACCTCTTTCCTCAGGTTCTGGACTGTTAAATTCTGGATCTATTGATTTTACATGCCAAGTTTCTCAAACCACTGAAATTGCCCTCAGCCAAGGGGCAAGCCCCACACCTCACAAATGCTCCCCAAATATGATCCATACATACATCAGAACTACAGGCACGATGCAAGATTCAGCCCTATAGACACAAAAGCTCCAAAGGAAATTAAAAAGAAGCACTATATACTGGCACATTAGTGTGTCTATAAATTAAGAAAAAAAAAAAGTTATTTTTAAATGATTTTACAAACCACTGCATGCTTTTTAATTCTTCCATACTTGGATTTTATAAAAAAAGAAAAAACAAATGCACATAGTGGTTCTGTTGAATCACGCTCTATTGGACAGAATATTGAGCAGAATATTCCAATATTCTATTGGAGAGTATTGAAAACCGCCTGCGTTTCACGGCGTTGCTCTGAAAACACTCAGCCCCGTTGCTGACTTTACCCTGCCTTTACCCAACTAACAGCTGGGGAAAGCCCTGGTTTTAACAGTCTGAAACGCTGCGAATTAGAGCGCAGGCTCTGGCACGCGCGCTCGTGCCGAGGGGTGTTTATCCAGCGAGCAGGAGAGCTCAAATTAACTTACCTTAAGAACCGCTATTTACACGAGGAAACGCTGCAGAAGGGACATTTAGGACAGCAAGCGGCAGGGCAAATATTCAGCTAACAAATATTCACCCTTGTCTTTGTCTTTTGAAATTTTAGGGGGGAATATACTAGGCTTTATTCCTCATAAAACCACCTATGTGAATATACGAGGAATAAGCCCCACCAGATTCAGCATATTCTCCGGAAAAAATTGAAAATATAACGATCTGGCTGAATATAATTAATTAATTAATTAACCTACCGTCCTCTGCATATCCCTTTCTCTGACCCGTTTCACTAAAAGCAGTGAAACATTTTTAAGCCCCCATTTCCTTCCCTCTTGGAAGTTTAGGGAAACAACAAGTCCTTTTCACGGCATCCCTGCGTGTACCTGAAACAATTATATTGGAATGGGGGGAAAGCAAGCGAAGTTTGTGGGACTTCAAGGCAAAAATAAAGCGAAGCAGCAAGACACTGAGACCGTCCTGCACCTCCCTCCCCAGGGCTCCCAAGGCGATGTGAAAAGGGGTGACATTTTCAGCCACCCCATTGCTAATTTAGGCAAAGCACGAGCGCGCCAGGAGGGTTATTTTGGCCGCGGGGGCCGCGCGGGAGCCCAACAGGTGCAGCCGCCGCGCGCATGGCCGGGCCACCGAGCGAGGGGGACACGTGGGGACCCAGGACGGTCACAGGGCCCGCGGGGCGGGCAGAGCGCGGCCGAGGGAAGGGCACTGCAGCCGGGCTCTATAAATGAACCGCAAACCCGCCTCCGCCTTCAATGAAATAGTAAAGCGGGGCCGACGGGCAGCAAAAAGAGGGGAGAAAGAAAAATCAGCTGCAATTCTGCTCTAACTTGCAGCATTTCTTTCTTTTCTTGCCACATTCCTGCTGAGGAAGCAACAACGATGAAATACATTATAGGTATTGGAGGGTAAGTTGATATTTTTGTTGCATATTTACCTTTTCACGCTGAATTGCTGCAAAATGAGCTCGTGCTAGGGGATTTGGGGTCTCTGTGAAATAACACTGCGGAAGTCTGGAAAAGCTACAGCTTGAGACTCGCTATCAGGGTATAATTCATGCTGCTTTTATGGAGCGAAACTCTATAGCGTGGCGTGTACCGCGTTTTGCTATAGGAATAGAAAATATATTGCAGTAGAAAACTAAGTAGAAATGTTAGAAATACATTGCAGTAGGAAAGCAGTCTGCTAATTAACTTTGCAGATAAAATTAAGGGAATGGCATGACTCAGCTGGGGAAAAAACGTGTTTTCTGTATAAAGTTAAGACTTTTAAAGGCTTTGCTGGAAAATCTGGGGTGAGGGGGAAATCTTGAGGGCAGGAGGGGAGAAAAGCAGCATGAAAATCCCTATCCCTGCCAAGGAAGCGGGTGCGTTCGGGACGCGGTGACCGATGGAGCTGGCACCGGCGCCGGCTGCAGCACCGGGTTTTAGGAACCTGGACTAATCCATGAGAAATCGGCTTTTTCCGACTGGGAAACTCACTTGTGCAGGGAGATTGCTCAGGTCTCTTCTACTAAAGCAGCGTTTGGAGGTAGGAGAAAGTCTGAATCATCCTCTGAGAGGAAAAAAACAGCTTGTGCATTGATGATTGAAGGGTTTTTTTCCTCCTAAAGCACTTTGTGTGCCTTATTTTCAGGGGCTGGATTCTTAACTTGATGAGTAGATGAACGCAAGCCTCCAAAATCAGCGTTTAAGGGCAGGGAACGTTAGCAGCCAGGGGGAAGCCCTTGACAGGGTTATTATTGGGGAGTTCCCTCATCAAATGATAAATAAAAATCCCTTGTTGTTACCTCCTCGGGGTGCTGCCAGGCGAGGATGCTGTGGAGGCCACCGAGGGGGACGGGGCTGGGTGAGGAGGCTCGGGGCTCCCCTCAGCCAGGCGGCCGGCGCCCTCCTCCATCTTGAGGCTGCGGCGCTGGGTGGGGGGGGGATCCCCTTCGCTTTGGGACACACGGGGCAAAGGCGGGGGAGCCCGGCCGGGAAATGCGCCCTGGGGACGGGCAGGGGGTCCCTCCGGTGGCTCCTCGGAGCTCGGCGGGGAAGGAGCCGCCTGTCCCGCTCCTGCGGGCGCCGGTAGCGAAATGGCGGCGCCGTCGCCTCAGCCGGGGGCCGTTA
>JAWLRI010000152.1:444914-455435 GCA_034781795.1 Crypturellus tataupa
TTATTTCATTTATCTTATTTATTTCATTTATCTTATTTATTTCATTTATCTTATTTATTTCATTTATCTTATTTATTAAGATCTGCCCATCCACTAATAGATGCTAAAAAATCAGGGCCCTTTAATGCTTAATTCTTGAGCATCCCTAAGCCTTTAGCAACTGTTTGCCTTCATATACCATAGGCTACCTGTGTTTTCTATAGTTATTTTGGATGTTTCAATAAAATAGCTATAAAATGTGAATGAGGTTGAGGAATTGCACTGTGACAGTCAGTTTTACCACAAATGCAATGAGCAGCTGTCGGGTTAAGCCGGGGCTTCAGCTCCGTGCCAGGGACTTGGTCCTGGTTGTCCTCACGTTCTCCTGCGTTCCAACATTTGCAGCACAAGGAGCTACACCGTCCCCGACCCCCCCGGCCTCTTCGACGGCCACGTCTGGCCCAAGTACTTAAAACACAGGAAGGAAATGGAGGATAACGGGGTTGATGTTGGTGAGTCTCTCCAAATACAAATACTTGGGCATTTTACTTTGGATTATAAAGAAATTGGTAGTTTAATTTAAGGAAATTTTAACCTTTAATAATACTGGTACTGTTGGTTTTTATCAGTGAGTTTCCATCCTGGCTTAGCTTCTGTTCAGATAAATTTGTGTAATGTTGTAGCTATCATTTCCTTCTGCTTTAGTTATAATTCCTTATAGTAAAACCATTCTTGTAATATAAGGGACTTAGCGGGACACTTTGGGGAGGAAAGAGGGGTTCTGTCTTCCAGCTGGAAAACGAGTTGTGGTTTGTATCAATCCACTAAAAAAAATATTTTGAAACTAATCTACCTAAAATCTGTTCTGCTCAGAAACCTACAGACTGATTCAGCCTTTTTCTTTTAGTTTATCTGGACGGACTGAAGTCCAGAGATGAACTTTACAACGAAGTCTTTGAAGACATTCAGAACAAGCTGTTGAATTGCTCGTAGGTAAATACACATGAGGGCTGCAGCGCGCGGGGCGTCTGCTGGAACGGTCGCGCTCGGGTAGTTACAATTTTCCTTCTTGCTTTTCAGGGTCTCTGAAGACCTGACAGACCCATGTACAGAACGATGTAAATAGTATTGAGTCCAAGTTAGGGTTTATCTGTGTAAACTCTTACGCTGTCCTTTGGAAAGTATCTTTTGTATATAATTGAGAAATGAAAATAACTTATTTACAACTGTGATGGACAGGATTTCTTTTTTTTTTTTTAATTTTCTTACATTTAAGCCGGTGGAATATAAAATACGATGAAAAATGCATTTTTATAATGGAACAAGTAACAGCTGCCTCTGGAAAACAACTGACTCTTCTGCTTTTGCACTCCTGCAGACACGAAGCCTTTATGCAATGGCTCGTTTGTGATGCCATCCTTGGAATTCAGTAAAAATCTGCTTAAAATCTAATCTTTAAGCTCCTGTTTTAATATCTTGTTTTCCTGTTTCTTTGTTTTCTGGTGTAGAAATAGGCACTGAAATCCCCAAAACACAGCATTTTCAAAATCCCCAAAACACAGCATTTTCATTTTGTTTTTCATTTTGTGTTTGCAATGCGATACCCCAGAGCTGCATGTAGCTGCGCAGTGCTAAACCTCTCCGGTCTCTGTCCCTTAAGCGCTAACACAGCCCGAAAACACAGTTGGGAGTCACATTCCAGCCAGGAACAATTCCTGGAGACAGCTGGGAGGGAGGAACTGCTCCTCAGAGAGCTTTAAATTGCTGATGTGTCTTATGGCAGCCTCAGCTGCTTCACATATTTCACTCTATGCACAAAACAAATGTAAAATGTTAGGATCTATTTCACACAATAGTAAAGTGGTACCAAGGTGAAGGACAGACGCTTCTTTCTACATATTTGGAATCCAAATTATTTGGTCCTCAAGGCTCCAGTTAGAACTTTGAGGGTGGAAGCTACCATCGTCCTGAACTTAAACCCAGAAAGGAAATCGGTTGAATTAGCAGGGAGCTGGGTAGCAACTTAATGGTAAAAGTGCTGGGTTGGGATACTTTCCTTGGGCATTAGCACTGAAAATACTGTTGGAATTTCAGATTTGAACTGGAAAGCATTTAAATATGGTCTTGGAGTACATACGCAGTTGTAGTAAATTATGAGAAATTTGTGTGATTTCTTATATCTAGGTTATAGAAAATAGTCCTTTAGGTTGCTGTGAAATCTGAAAATGGGACGTCCTGTGGATGAGCTTATACTTAAATAGGTAATAAAAACTGGTGGGAGAAAGGACAATAAAGTGTCAGATAGCTATGACTTGGTAAGATGTAGGTGGAGGAGATTTTTCAATTTTGGTAAATTTGGTAAATTTATTTATGGATTATCTTGAAACCACCCAAGTTGCTCATATCCTCGCTCTTTGGCAAAACTAAGTTGTCTGGTAATGCTGTCTTATTGTTTTATTTTTTTTGATAGAGTTTTCCTTTGTATTACAGTAAGGGGGGAAAAAAAAGCCTTGTGGCCAAAACCAGACTGCACTAAAGGGCTGTAATTAGGGAAACGGAATCAGAGGATTGAAGGAACATAACGGGGAGCAAGCCAAGGTGGCAGGTGCCCTGGCAAAGGAATGGGGTCATCCCTCCTGAAGGAAAACCGAGGGGCAGAGCTTTATCCTGATCATTGCCGCTTTCTAAGGGTTTTGGAGGGAGGAAAAATCTGCCTGCGTTTTCTCCTTTATAAGCAGCAGCCCAACTTGGATCCTTTGTGAGGCTTTCGGGCCAGACCAAAGCGTTAGGTGCCCTTCACCAGGAAGCCTCATAGAAAGCTCAAATAACGTAAGCGTGAGCTCTATTTTAAAGAGATTTATCTGTATTCTTGTCTTTCCCCTTCTGCTCTGCTTGGGGTGTTAATGCCAGCTGTGCCCGGGGAAACATCTGTCTGTGTGTGCGAGTGCCCAGGACGCGGCAAACCCGCTGCAGAAATAACCCAGAACCAGCAGTGCCGGCCGCCTCCGCGCTAATAATAACTCTCCACCTTTATGCCCATTAACTAATTGAGTTTAAATCCTGCCGTTAGACAGGCAAGCGGGCCGGGATCTATAAAAATACCCTGGGCTAAAGATAGGAAGTGCCATTAAACCCATGTCCCGAAGCCCCTGCGCCAGAGCAATGCGCACGCGCGCGCTGGCCAAGCACAAAACCTCTCACGTGGGGCGAGCGGGGCGCTCGGGGCTCGAAAATAACAGCCCCGCGGCGCCTGCTTGGCATTTGGGGGGAGCCCTTAATTAGAAACGGGGCTGCAAAAAGGCGTCTGCTGCTGCTGGGCACATAAAAGCAGCAAGCAGATGTGAAGGGTGTTGTAGAGCGGCAGGGATTGAACCAGCTGCAAATCGTCCTGGTGTCTGACGGGTCTCGGTTGTCCAGCTGGAAGGGGGGAACAAGGACCAGGGGCATCGGACACACATAAGGGAGAAGGAAAGAGCCAAAGCCTCGATGCTGGAGGCTGCTGCTCTGTCTAAGGGACGGGCCGTCCCCTTGGCAAGCAGGGCAACCCAAAGCCTAAACCGTGGTGTTTCCCTTCCCACAACCTATGGAGAGCTCTGCTCTTCCCAGAGCTGCCCTCGAAAGGACTGAGTGCCTCTAGTCCTCCTGATTCCCTCCAAAACTCGGGAATTACTTAATTTCCCCTCTCACAGGCAAGGCGAGGAGGGGAGATGGTGCCAGTGCTGCAGCTCAGGTGCTGCCTCCCCATAAACCACCAGCTCCCTGGAAAGACACCTAAATATTTGCTGCCTTCTGCAATGCAAAAGCTGCTAAAACAGCGCAAGTCGTCCTGAGCAAGGTGGGGAGGGCACCCAAGTGCCCCAAATCCTGCTTTATAAAAATTTCATGGTATTTTTGTGCATTTTGTGCTGGGATTTAATAGCACAGCCTGTTTCCCTTTGGGATAACCAGGGATGAGGCAGCAGCAACGTCCAGCAGGGATGAATCAACTGGTAACTTCTAAGAACGTTTCAGGACAGTAAAATGGGAAGGGAGGGCACGAGAGGCATCCCGCGAGCGCTGGCACTGTGTCCGCGGTGCCGGGTGCCCCGTGCACGAGATGCCACGTGTAACGGAAACCCCGGCGGCCCCGGGGCTCCCGCGGAGCAGGGAAGAGGCGGCCAGACTCTTACTTCATCGCACAGGAAAAGCAGAGCGGGGAGGTCGCGCCGTGCCGGGCAATGGGGTAAGGACAAGGTGGGAGCGCTCGGCCCCTGCTTGCCCTTTCCTGGGAAAGATGGGGTGACCAGAAGGGGAACTTGGGATCCCAAACCCACCCCAAGGGTGAGGACAGGTAACCACAGAGCAGGGGGTGATGCTGGCCCCTGGTGCCACCCGGATTATAGGCACCTGCTACAACCCGGGGCCACTGTCCCCCTGCTGCAACCCAGGGACTCTGCCAGCTGCTGCAGCAGGGATTGGGCCGGTGCTTCCCCAGGATCGGATTCGGATGGATCTTGGCTGCTGTCCCAGGCACCGGGATCTCCCTGTGCCCTCCCGGAGCAGCCGCAGGGCTGAGAAACCCAAGACCTCTCCCGACCTCGAGGCATTGCCCAAAATACCAGGATCCTCGGGAAACTTCCCAGCTCCCAGGGCTCCCCTAAAAAAGCCTGGAATGGACCCAGGACCTTGTCCTGAACCCCCAGGCCTGTCCCAAGCACCCAGACCTTTCCCAGAAAAGTCCAGGGATTTGGGCAGAGCCTGGAAAGGAAAAGGGGCTGCAGCTCCCGGCAAAGCACCCTACACTGGGACTGTCCCGGTGTGAAATGAGGCACCCAACTACGACAGAAACGTTTATTTTGTTAAAACAGGAAAGCCCATCCCATCGGCCCTGCAGGATTACAAAGGCATGGGAGCCTGCAAATCCCAACCGGGAGCACCGGGCTGGCAGAGCCCCTGCACTCCATCCGCTCCGGCGGATCCTCCGGACATTGATCCGGCGCCGATCCCGGGCTCCCGGCCAGGGAGACCCTGCAGCACCCAGCACAAGCAGCGAGAGCAGCAACCGCGGCCACCGAGCACGGTACCAGGGCTTGCTCCAATGGGAAAAATGGGAATAGGGGGGCAAGATGCACTTGGTCCACATGGGCAGCATCTTTTGGTCACGGCCAGAAGTGCAAAATTGACCTTTCTTGACATTTTTCTCCTCCATGTACGTTGCCTCCCCGACCACTCTAGCAGCCAGGGAAGGAGGGAGGATGCAGCGGGGAGGAACGGGACTGGAAGCAAACGGAAAGGGTATTTGTGACCCTGCATCGCCCCGCAGCGGGAGGAACGCGGTGACGGCCACCGGGAGCATCAGGATCTCCCCCGGAGCCACAAGCTGCCTTTGGAAATGACCTTTCTGGCACCTGAGACCCCACACAGGCTGCTACACCCAAGCCGGGGCCAAGGAGTCCCAGGGAGACGGCACAGGAGCAGGATGAGGAGAGCTCGAGCACACAGAGCTCAACCCAACCCCTCCAAAGTGCCTCCAAATTGTGATTTAGAACGGAGCTAGAAATCCCTGCGGAGGGAGAGCAAGCACAGCAGGGTGGATTTTGCAAGCCTTGAGCTGCCACGAGGGTTTCAAAGAGATTTCACCACGATGACCAGGGTGATGCTGTAGCATAAGGGCGGTAGGTAGAGAGGAGAGGAAGGAGACACTGGGACATGGCCCATCCGCTGCCCCGTGAGCAGCATCCAGAGGCACCAGATGATGATGATTAAAAAGAAAAACATGAAGAAAATGGGCTGCAAGCCCCAGCCTGGGCTGGTGGAGATCAGGAACCTCAAGGCATGGCCTGGAGGCTCCCAATGGACCCTTGGGATCAGGAAGGGGCACTGCGATTCCTGCAGCGTTGCCTCCCACACTCCCCGGTTCAGGAAGGACCAACCGCCGTAATATTCCAAAGGGAACCAGGCTCAAGGGGTCGCGGTCCTTGGGCAGCCCCATCGCTACGCTAAAAGCTGCTGCAATCCACTACAACTCAGTAACTTGCTCCGGGCAAATAAGCAAAGCTGGGCCACGTGGGCTCGGTGTCCCTGTCCCCAGAGGCCCCACGGCCGCGTCCCTCCCGCCTCCCTCCCATCCCCGTGGGCGCCGGGGCCCGACCTAGCGGATGCTGCCATCGCCCTCGCTGCTCTGCAGCTTCTCCCGCTCGATGGACCACACGAGCTCCTGCACGAACTTCATCTCGGAGGCCACCTGCTTGGCCAGCGCCTCGTAGTGGTTCTCCAGCTTGCGGTAGCGCCGCTTGAGCCCGTTGGCCACCTGCAGCACGTTCTTGGTCTCCTCCTGGGCTTGCTTCTTCAGTGCCTCCGTCTTCTGCAGCTCCTGCCGGATCTGCCGGAGGTCCTGGCTGATGCTCTCGTTCTCCTCCTTGTACCACGACTCCTTCTCCTCGTAGATGGACAGCAGCGCCTCAATGTCCTCTCGGAAGGACTTCTTGTTCCTCTCCAGCTCGCGGAGGCTCTCCTCGGCGGCAGCCACCTCCTCCATGACCTTGGAGAAGCGCTCGAAGTTGATGTAGGTGTTGTTGGGCGGCATGCTGGAGTGCGATTTGATGGTGTACTCCTTGAGGCGCGTGGTCTTCAGCCGGCGGCGCTCGGGCTTCTTGCCGTTGTCTTCGTTGCGGACGTTCCTCCTCTTGATGACCTGCAGAGGACAGGGAGGGCTGGTGTCACGCAGGGCAGGTGACAACGTGGGACAAGGGACCCCCAAACGTGGGGGGAATGGGACCCCCAGCTTGTCCCTCGCCCCTGGACAGGGGAGCGCAGCCCCCTGAACAAGGAGCTTTGGCTCTTCGGCAGGGCTAAACCAGCTCCAGCCACCCCAAACCAAGAGCTGCAAGCTCACAGACATCCCCCCAAGCTCCTGGGTAGCTTCTTACCTTAATCCAAGGATGCTCCAGGCTTTGAGCTATTGTCATCCGCTTCCTGCAATGACAGCAAGGCCCGGATCAGCAGGACAGAGGTTAGGATGCCCTTTTCCCTGTTAAAGCCTGGAAAACTCAGATTTTACAGCCTTTGCAGGACAGCTTTGTGGATAAGCCCACACAGATGGATAGACAAGCACACTGTACCCAGAAATAAACCTACAACAAGCCTACAAGAGGCAGAAAATGAGGAGCTAAAGAGGAGGGGGAAAGGGATATGCCAGATTTTTAAACTCCCAGCACAAGAGAGATGTACAACGGCCTTCGGTGGCAACGGGCAGCGCCGGCGCTCGGCTCTGCAGCCCAGTGGCAACGGGGAGACGGGGGCTGCCTGCCTGCAGGTACCAAGGACCGGCCGCCCTCCGCTCCCAGGCTAATCCCCGTCTGCTCCCCATCTCCTACTTGGGATCCTTGACGAGCAGGCGCCGGATGAAGTCCTTGGCGAGCTCGCTGGTGTTGCTGAAATACTCTTCGTCGAAGTCGTAGTTCACGGCGGAGATGTTGGTCAGGGTCTCCTGCTTCGTCTCCCCCAGGAAGGGGGAGGCTCCGCTCAGCCTGTGGTAGGAGCAGCTCGTGACCACCCCGAGCAACCGAATGTCCCCCGGCATCGCCAGGGCTGCCCCCTGCTCTCACGCCGACGCTCCCAACCCCGCTCATACTCACAGGATGTACGTGATGACCCCGATGCTCCTGCAAGAGAGGGAGGGACGAGGTTACAGTGCAGCTGGCAGATCGGCGCTGCCTCCTAGCAAGGGTGTACGGAAGGGGGATCACTCACCACATGTCAGCCTCCAGCCCCAGCGGTTCGTAGTTCACTATTTCTGGAGCTTGGGAAGGAAAAATGGGAGAGAGACTTATTCTGTGGGAAGAATCCATCCACTGGGTCCCCATCGAGGTGCTCAGGCACCGCCCGGCCCTGCACAAGCGACACCCATCCGGGACTCACCGACAAACTCGGGGGTCCCAAATATGTTCTTGAACTCATTCCCAGCTTCGATCTTGTGGGCAATGCCGAAGTCAATGAGTTTGATGCGAGGGTTTGGCACGTTCTTGTCCAGCAGCATGATGTTCTCCGGCTGCAGGGGAGGAGGAGCAGGCGGTTATGGCCCTGGTTGCACTGAATCCGTGGCCGCATGCTTTCCCACAGGAGCCTTTTCCCAAACAGCTCCAGGAGCTCCAGCCTCTGTGACCGGCCCCACAAACACACACCATAGGGATGGACGGGAGGTCACTCCACCAGGGCAAACTCCACATGAGAGGTTGGCCCAGAGGATGGTCTCCACTTCCCAGCTGCTAAATGTGGGATCTTTACACCTCCCCACGTCTCGTAAGAACCAACAGAGAGCACCAGGTCACAACAAGGAGCTCCCAGCCCACAGAGCTCACCTTCAAGTCGAAGTGAGCGATGCGCTTGGAGTGCAGGTAGTGCACCCCGTCCAGGATCTGCTTGAGGAACTGCGTGGCCTCCTCCTCCGTCAGGGACTCCTTCTCGGCCAGGAAGTCGAAGAGCTCCCCGCCCGAGACCAGCTCCAGGATGAGCACCACGTCCGTCTTGTTCTCGAAGATGTCGTGCAGCGTGATGATGTTGGGGTGCTGGATCTCCCGCAGGATGTCCACCTCCCTCTCGATCTCCTCCCGGCTCACGCCCCGCCGGCTCGACGACAGCCGCCGCTTCTTGATGAACTTGGCCGCGTATTCCAGGCCCGTCTTCCTCTCCCGGCACTTGCGCACGATGGCAAACTGGCCGCTGCAGGGGGGAAGGTCGGGGCGACGTGAGAAGACCCCCTGCATCGCGCGTGCTGAGAGCCACCCCGCAGGGTCCCTAACACAGTGAGGGTTGTGGGGACCCTGCGCTCATGCAGAAAGAAGCACAAATCTCCCTGTCCTGCTGGGATTCAGTGCGCTCCTGTACACAGGGAAAAGCCCCTGTGCTCAGCTGCACATGCAAAAAAACTGCAAAAGGGAGGAAAAAAGGAGCTCCTGCAAAAGGGAGCAAAAAAAAGGGAGCTCCTGCAACAGGGAGCAAAAGGGATGGTGCAAAAGCAGAGCCCAGAGCAGGCTGAACCCCCAAATCCTTCCTACAGAGACTCTCAAACAGGCTCTTGGGCCACTCCAGATCACACTGTTCCGTTCCTGAGCCCTGTGTCCCACCGCTCTGGGTCTGCAGGAGCCGGCACTTAAATCCGCAGGGAGCAGCACTGCGTGGGACGGAGGAAGGAAGGAAATTCCTCGCGCGGCAGCTGCAGCTGCAGCCCCGTCCCCGCGCGACCCGGGCGGCTGCGGACGCTCCCCTCGCCCTGGCGCCCTCCTCGGAGCCTGCCCATCCGCCCGCGTCTGGGGCAGCCCCCAAGGGCGCCCATGGGAGAGCAGCCCCGGCTCCCCAAAGCCTTCACGGAGCTCCGAGATAGCAGGAAAGGAGGGGAAAAAAAGAGCCTGAAATAAGAACAGCTGCACAGTCGGCAGCCTGATTGAGTGGAAATTTCCATGGGGGAATCTGCTCCCAGCGCAGGCTGCAGGAGCTGGGATGTGGGCTGGTTTGTGTGTGTTTACAGGTGTTTTAAGAGCAGGGTGGTTCATGGCAGGGTGGTTCAAGAGCAGGTAGTGGCTGAGCGCCCCATGGCCCAGTCCATCCTGCGAGGATGGAGAAGGGCCCCTTAACGGGATCCTCCTCGGAGGAAGAGCTGCTGCTCTGAGGCCCGGGGCTCCCCATCCCATCCCGTCCCATATCCTCGAGGGTCCCCATCCCGTCCCATCCCGCATCCCTGGGGCTCCCCATCCCGTCCCCTCCTGCATTCCCAGGGCTCCCCATCCCATCCCGTCCCGCATCCTCGGGGCTCCCCATCCCGTCCCGCATCCTCAGGGCTCCCCATCCCGTCCCGCAGCTCCAGGACGTCCGGTCCGTCGGCCGCCCCCGGCACACGCTGCCCTGACGTCTCCGCGCCGCCTGCGCCGCTCGCCCGGATCCGGCGCTCCTTATAAGGCCCGGCTCAGCCGACCGAACCGGAGCGCTGCCAACGCGGAGGCCTCCCCGGCGCCGCCAAACCCTCCCGGGGAAGCGGCGCCCCGGAGGGCTTGAGCGATGCCCTCGGAGAGACGCGGCGGGACGGTCATTTTGTGCCCACGTCCCGCGCGCAGGAAGGAAACGCCCGCGGGTTATCGGCTCCGAGGGCCGCGGGGCCTTTGCGGGGCCTTGAAGCGGCCCCAGGGGCTGCGGTGCCCGCGGGAGCGGGTGGCAGCGCCGGCACCGCGGGAATCGACGCCCTTTGCGTGGCGGGATCCGCCCCGGGTGCAGGAAGGGGCACGGGAAAACGCGCCGGGAAGGCCGGCGATCCCAGCCAAGGCGGAATGCGGCGGGAGGCGCGCGGGCCCGACAGGGAATGGCTGCTTTTCCCATGGGGACCGGCACCCCCGGCGGGGCCGGCTCACCTGCCCAGCTCCTCGCCCATCTCGTAGTGCTCCTCCACGCTCTCCTGCCGGAACGTGGACATGGCGGCGGCCGGGCCGGGCTCCGCGGGATCAGGCGCAGGGGCCGCCGCTGCCGAGGGGCTTCCGCGCCGCGCTGCGGGGGGAGACCCCGGGTCAGACCCCG
>JAWLRI010000152.1:467547-489485 GCA_034781795.1 Crypturellus tataupa
CCCGGGAGCTGCGGCGGCCTGCGCCGCGCTCGGCCCCCGCCGTGGGTCGCGGTTGGTGCCCCCTCCCCGGCAGGTGGCTGCCCCCGGAGGGGTCTCCCCACCGAGGAGCTGCCCGGCCGCGGGCGCCGCCTCCCCCGTTTCCCCGGGGCAGAGCTGGGAGAGGGCTCCGAGGTGCCCGCCCCGCCGCGGGGCTCCAGCCGGTACCCGAGCGGGACGGGCTGCCCGCGGGTTGCCCCACGGCTCCTTCGGCGCCTCCTCCATCTCTCCTCAGTTCTTCTCCCCTTTCTGCTCCCTGCTCTGTCCTCGCTCCGGGACACCCCTCTTGCACCGGGGTGACTCGCGGCGCTCCCGCCGGCTTAGCGCCCCGGTGCCCGGGCAAAGCTGCTGCAAAGGGTGTTTGCTGAGCGACTTCAGCACCGGGAGATCGTTACCAGCACCTACGAGGGTAGCTCAAAAGTACGGCGGTAGCCAGCCAGTAGTAAAATATAAGACATGGGGAACCTATTCTAAAAGCCACCCTGGTCTCTGCTCTCCCCAGTGTTTGGCACCTCTCATTGTTATTGTGGCCAGGGCTCTTCTGGAGGAGGTGCGTTCCCATTCCTAGGATTTCATCGCTTGCCTCCTTCGCCGTCGTTTGAGTGACACGCTCCACGCCACTCAGATGTGAGGCTTCCCCGGGGGGAGGAGCTGGCTTTAAATTTAGCATTAAGTAGCCTCAGCGATCCGCGCACAGCTTGTGTTTTTACGCAGACCTAAGCCTCAGTGATGCGTTTTTCTTTGTATGAAACTAACTTGTTCTGCTGTTACCATCCGAACCTTATTGTTGTTCTAGGTCTTAAACCCTTCTGAACGTAAACTGTGGGGAAACTCTTGGGCCCAATTCCCCTTTGTGAGCAGCTGTGCGGAGCAGCGAGGGTAGGAATATGTGTGTGTTGGGCTCATGTGACTTCCCTGCTGCTGTGCCGTTGAAGCGCAGCACAGCCTTGCTGTGGTTATCTTTGCAAATAGGCTGTGTAGCCTTGAAGTGCTTCGGAGAGACCAACACACTCTCCATTTTGTAGACAGAAGAAAGAGAGGCAAGAAATTGAAGCTGCCCAGGACCACGCAGTGGGATCTAGCCAAGCTAGAGAAGTGGAGATTCCTGAGCTCTTGAATCCTGCCAGTCTAGCAATTAAATATCTTTTCTGTCTTCTTTCCTCTTTCCTCTACTTTCCTCTTTTCTCACTTCAAAGGTGTTCAGGGATGCATCACAGCTACCGAAAATCTTCACTACAACCAGTGACATCTGTGTGAAGTTCTTGAACATTTTTTTGGATTTCCAGATTGAATGACAGATTTCGTGAAAAGGGAGAAAACAAAATGATATTCTTTCTGTAGTCTGTTTCCCACGCAGGCAAATGTGACTGTGAAATGCTTCTGCGATAAACTGTAGCTTTAAAAAAATAGTTCATCCATATCTTTTTGACTTTTAGGCATTTTTTTAATATAAGCAACAAACAAGAGTAGGTTGGGGAAGAGTGTTGTATTGAAGCTCTGCTCCTGCGCTCTTTGCCATGGAACAGTTGGGATATCTTCATGAAATTCTGAAATTTATGACAAACTGGCAAGAATCTCGACAAAATAAATGCATATCTATAAAATATATTGTCATTCAGCTTGCTTGAGCCAAAATATCAATCTGACCAAACTCTAGCATTAGAGAAATTGAAATAATTTCTAGTTTTTAGTTTTGTGGGAAGGTGCTTTAGAATATGGGATGGTCTTTGAATCCACTGGTAAGTTCTAGGCCTTTTGAGTTTCCAGAGCAGCAAGAGAGTGAATTTGTGAAGACAGAGAACATTTTATTGCTTCTGAAAATACTGAAACCACTAGTACTCCAGCAAAAACAGTGAGTGGCTGTAATTATGGGAGAAGCCCCCAGATGGAGGTATCCTTCTTATGGGAACATTCTTCTCCCTCTGTAATAGTCTTTTAATATCACTCCTTAGCCCAAAATATCTGACACTTTTTTTCAAAGACCCTGTATAGGTAGGAAGAGTTAAGGATTTCTTTTTTTGCACCTGCAGATAATATCAAGGTGTACGGAAATGCTGTAATCCTGAAGAATGGGCAGCCCCAGTTCCCTAAAATGTCATCCTCCTTCCAGTCCATGTTCATTTCTCTCCTTTGCCTTCTACCAACAGTATTTTGGAATAAGCTTTTAATGTGTTTTCCTTTGTGGTTGCTATTGCTTGGAGTAGAGTTACCTTGAAGATGTTTAGCAGTCATCACACGTGATTTTGGATTAACTCAGTGACCATTCTGTGCCATTTCTCTGATATGGGTGCATTATTCTTTTTTTTTTTTCCCCTCCAATTTATGGCCTCTTTGTATTTGCTTTGCTCAAACAAATACCTAATAAAATAAATCTTAATCAGGTAATCAGGTGCATAACAGCTAATTTTTAGCTTTTTTGATTACATAGAGTACTTTCCATGCATAGAGTGCAGTGAGAACTGACGTTTTCTCCTGTTCCAAGTGTAAGAACACCTCTAATCTTTTATTTCCTAGAACATGGTGATGAGTTTCCGAGTCTCGGATCTTCAAATGTTGCTGGGATTTGTTGGCAGGAGTAAAAGTGGACTTAAACATGAACTAGTCACCAGAGCGCTGCAACTGGTGCAGTTTGACTGTAGCCCTGAAGTTTTCAAGAAGATTAAAGAGCTCTATGAGACTCGCTACGCCAAGAAGAGCTCTGAACCAGGGCAGCCCCAGCCGCAGCAGCACCGCTCTCCCGACGCGCTCTCCATACATTCTTCGTACGACCGTGGGAGCTCTGTTGCTAGGACTTCTATCTCGACTACTAATATTGACTATCCTGCACTCTATGGGAAATACCTTAACGGACTGGGAAGGTTGCCGCCCAAAGTCGTAAAGCCCGAAGTTCGGCTCGTGAAACTTCCCTTCTACACGACCCTGGATGAACTGTTGAAGCCGACAGAATTAGGTGAGTTTTCCGTGTGCTTTTCTGCCGTAATTGGACAGGGAGAGGAAACTGAAATAGATAAAAAGTGTCGAAAAGGTGGCAGTGTTTTTGAGGATCAGTAAAACTGTGTTATGGAAGTGACTCTCTACCTCAGTGGTGGAGACTGAGAGAGCTGGGCCTGTTCAGCCTGAAGAAGAGAAGGCTGAGAGGGGAGCTAATCGGTATATAGAAATACCTCAAGGGAGGGAGTGAAGAGGATGGGGCCGGACTCCTTTCAATGATGGCCAAAAAGTTCCAAAACTTAAGGAAAAATTTCTTGACAGTGAGGGTGCCAGAGCCCTGGAACAGGCTGCCCAGAGAGGCTGTGGAGTCTCCTTCTCTGGAGACCTTCAAGATCCAAGGAGACCTTGGATGCAACCCTGTGCCCCATGCTCTGGGTGACCCTGCGTGTGCAGGAGTTGGACTAGGTGATCCGTAGAGGTCCCTTCCAACCTTAAGGATTCTATGATTCGTGTTGTGATGAATGTCTCCTGCTTCCTCCCTAATACTTGAAGGACGGAGCAGAATATTCTTAGCTGTTTTCCCTTTGCCTTGTAACGCAAAGGTGGTCACTTCAAGTTGTAATTTGAAAGGCTGTCTTATTTGGCTGTAGCTCATGCACTGCAGCATTCCCAGTGAAGAGTAACATTGCAGCACTGTGCTGTGCGTCACGATCTGTTCGCTCACGTAGCAGGAGACTGAAGAAACTTCCTTTCTGTGTTGGTCTTGCACCTGTGCTAGGCAAGTAGACTGGCACATTCTGTCTTAATGCTGGTTTTCAGTGCTTAACATACTTAACATAAAGCCTTTTGAGGGCGAAAGAAGGTGGTACATGTAACAAGGAGAATTTCTGATTTTTTTTTTCCTTAGCTTGTCACAATTCTTCATGCACCTTACCAGGTATTTTGAGGAACTCGAGAAAGGCTTTCTCCTACTTTGGGCTTAGAAGTCTGACTTTTCATTACTTTAGCTCTGAGCCGTGAAGCGTATTGTCACTGAGGTTAGGTATTTTTGCAATGAAGATATCTTACACAGAGAAAGTATTATTGTATGGTGTTCAGCCTCAGTAATTCGTAAAGGAAATGTGGTAATACCAGGCCTCAGTATTAAGTGAACCTCAAACTTGGGAGTCTGATCTTCCTTTGTTGAAAAACACGTTTCTGATGTACCTGAGGACTGAAAAAACCTGTCGTAGATGAAGATAATTGCATTTTCTGCCTGTGCAGGTGCATGGTGGGCTGGCTCATATGTTATTTGAATAAAGAGGTGCACAGGGGCTCTTGCTGCCTGTTATGATCAGGATAGACAAATGTTTGGAATTTGCTGTCAGTGATCTGAGCTTTTGTGCAATTTGCCTGACCACAACTCAGAAATTGCTAAAGCTGCCCTCTTTGTATCGGTGGAAGATACATTTTTCAGAGCAGTAAATGACCATCTGGTCCAGTATGCTTGCACTCATAATTTTTTAATTCCATCTTTTTGCTTTTTTCTTAGACCTTTTCATGCTCTTCTGCCTTCATGGGCTAGTCTGAATAGCTTTTGAGCTCATTCATATCCTTTTTCAGTTGTCTTCCCTAATAATTTATTCCATATGTTTATTATCCTTTGTGCATAGCGCTGCATGACTTCCCCTGTCTACACCTATTTCTGTGGTGATGACTTCAGGGTGGCTCACCGGTGTGTTTAAAGAAAGGAAAAAAAAGAAAAGAGATAAATCAGTTATTTGATGTGTATATAATTTTTGTCTGCATTTGGAAGCAGCAGATATCTTAATATTGTGATGGCTTTAACAGTGAAGGGGTAACTGCCACTGTAAAACTAAAATTATTTTAAACAATAATTTGCACAATGGATTAATTCAGCCTTCAATGTCAAGAGAAGAAAAAAGGAGGAAAAAAATGCAAATACAATATTTTGAAGAAAAATAAATTGGAGGTGGAAATGCCTAGAGATGGGAGAGGAGCAGGGAGGTGCTTATTGCGATTAGTAGATTTTATGGAAGATTGACATTAAATTTTGTACGTGAGACCAGAAATCTCATTAAATTTAGTAACTTGGCTCTGTGTTAGCCGACATCTCCCCTGGGTCGACCTGCTCCCTAGAGCTTATTTGACTAATTTTCCCTTTCAATGAGAGCGTTTTCAGTTTAACCTTTGGGGACAGCTGCTGAGGAGATGGTATTGAACAGATGTTCAGTCTTCCTTGTCCCAGTCGACTCGTTGGGATCTAGAGACATCTTTTACACTTTGTTTCACTTTCCCAACTCTGTGGTCAGCAACTGTAGTTCCTTTTACCTTCTCCAAGGGAAAGAAGAAGTGTTTGTGCCTCAGTTCAGCTGGGGCTGTTTTCAGCGCTGTGTGGATACCTGCTGCTTCCCACTCACATTGTTGACTGCAACAGAACTGTGAGTTCCTCTGACGAGATATAGTTCTGGAGCGATCTCAAAAAAATGGAAAATATATTTGTATCGGCTCTGTTTAGTGTGGAAGGATGATAAAATACTAAGAGGGGAGGAAAAAGCCATGTTTTTCTATGCAGAAGCTGTGCCCTTCTACACTGTACGTGGAGATTAAGCTGCTTGTGGAGCTCAACTTTGCAATGTAGAAGTACTTGAAAGAGATCTGAGTGCCCGGATGCGTTTAAGGGTATCAGACTGCTGTTGTAGCAGTATGTTACCCTTGGCTACAAAAGAGGTATTTTTAAGCATAAAACTGTGGTGGTGATAGGGGAAAAGTAATTTATTTGTCCCTGACTTCAATTGGAAGCATATTTGCTAATCAAAAGGGTCTCTTGCCTCTTTAAAATTATTGCCTTGAGAGCAAAGGTGAAGTGGGCAAAGCCTAATTTGGTCTCCAGGCAAACAGATTGCCTGGAGAAGTGTCAGGTTACTGTGAGACTTGAAGACAAAGGTGGTTTCAGCCAGAGCAAATTGGTTAGGTCCATTATGAACCAGTTGATATTGCATATTTGATACCTGCCTGCATGATTTGGGACAGTTTAAGCCTTCAGTTGAGCCTTGGAGTTATCTGCATAGAAACAGCTTCTTCAGCAGCTTTCTGGGTTGATTTAAGGATGCCAGCATGAAAGAAGTCTTCTAATTTACTTAAATCATCATTATTCTCTTGGGTCCCTAAGGCTTAAAACTAAGATCCGTGAGATACCTTTTTAGGGGGAATGAATGGTAATATATTTTATACATTGTATTTTGAATAAGTAGCTAAGAAACAAGAGTGTTTAAGGGGGCTTTATGGTGGGAGTGCCTGTGCACCTTGTCAATAACTGTGCATACCTGCTGGCACCTCCTTGGGTAAAGCAGGGTAAATCTCATTTTTGACAGGTTACTGCAAGAAAACCTGGCAGATTTTTATTTTATTTATTTATTTTTCCTGAGTATTAGCCAAGTCCTTTGGGTTTTTTTAAATTTTAGTGCTTTGGCTTGTTTGGAGAATTGCTGATCAAGCTCAGTCATAAAAACTGATTTCTTGCCATTGTGATCTGTTAAAAATAAAGTTTATCCCAGCAGCAGTTGTGCAAGTCAAGAAACAAAGACTTTTGAGAAGGTCTGGAACTCACTTTTATAATACATTTATCTTTAAAATCCTAATGTCTTGTCCTGTGTTTTTTTTTTTTTTTTTTTTTTTTTAGCAAAAGTATGGCTAGTAGATACCTAAGAGCGTACCTGCTAGGGCTTGGGCTTATTTTCCAGAATTAAGATCTTGAAGGAAAACTGGGTCATTGCTCAGTTCTGTTTTCTCCCAGTTTTTGTAGGCAGTTCCCCTGCACTTTTCTCTGGAGCATCCAATTCTGATCCCTGCTGGCAACAAGATCTGCACAGACATATACTGAACCTGCCTAGAAGTCTTGTGTCTTTTGGATTTTGGTTTTGTGTGTGTGTTTTGCATGAGGTTGCAGCAGCTTTCTGTGTATGGGGAGGCTCCAGGACTGCTGTCTCCAAACTCGCTGTTGTCTGCTGCACCCGATAGCAGCAACAATTCAGTTGTTTTGGAAGAAGGTCATAGTTCTGGAGCAGTCCTTGTCCCTGGTATGCTCAGCAGCTGTTTGGGATGCTACAGAAGTGGAGAAATTACATATTAGAAGATTCATGGCTTACTAGTTTTGCAAGCACCTCTCCAGCCAAGTTTTCTAGCATCAAGCCTGCTGGGTAGCGAGCAGCGTTTGGCTCCTGTTGCTCATGACATCCTCTAATGGTGCTAGCTAGTTCTGCAGGCGGCTTGAGACAGGTTTTCTGTTGAGTAAGAGGCAGCATCTGCAGGGAGAGCTGAAATAAATGTGTGGTGCTTTTAAATCCTTTTGGTTTTCCTAACAGAGTTGCTTTGCTTTTGTATAGCTTGCCCATCAGCAGCACAGTTGTGTCTACAGACGATCCTTTAAGCAGTGATAACAACATGATTTTTGTTTGTTATTAGAAAGTGGTGAATGATACAGCCTTTAGAAAATGCTTTATTACTTGGTGGCTGTTTTGGTTGAGAGGCATTTGATTGGAAACTCTATTTAATTAAAAGTGAATAAAGACGATCATAATTTTTTTCTACTTTGCAAAACCCCTTTCTGCCTTTTTCAAGCTGAATTTTCAAAGGGAAGCATCTGTAGTCAGTGAAGCAGTTTTTCACTACATCTTTCAGATCTTAGAGCTGCTGAGGTTTTATTTTTTTCTTCATCTCATTTTTAGCCATACACAGTAAAACATATTTTCCTGCTTTTCAAACCCCGATATTTTGGCTTTGAATAAGCTAGTAATTAAAATGATAGAAAAAACTTGCTTAAAAAAGACAAAAAGCTCTTTGTGACTTCTTGTTCTGTGTGTTTGTCTAATGAGGTTCACCCAATTCAGAGCCATGATTTCAGCTGGAAATGTGCACTGATAATAACAAAAACAGCATCTTTGACTTTAGTAAGAGGTACTAAACAAAAGTTTGAAGTTTTCTAAATCACAAGCTTAATATTAAGCACATTTGTAAATACATTTGATGTTAAAACAAAATAGTGAATGGATAAAAGGCGCATGACTCCTAGAACACCCCACCTATAAATGCGTCATCATTCTCCTGCACTTGTAAATAATGTTTTCTCTCCCTTTGAGCTGTTTTGTGGTGATGTTATTTTTATCATCTACAGTGATCGTTTTTAGTTGTTTCCTTCCTCTCTCCTCCTGCTTTCTCTGGGTTTATGGTCTCTGTGATGCTACTTGTGTGTTCTTGTATGAAAATGCTCTTGTTGGCTCATTAATTATTTGCAGGGGCTGGGAAGCCAAATCCGCTGTGTATTAGCCTGCTGGCTAACAAAACGGGCAAGCAACAAATGAGCAGTGCTGTAACCAACAGTGCATTTACCAAACCTTATTTTATTATCTTCTTAAGAGAGCATATGATGTTTGGACCTCTAGTGCGACAGTTGTTTAGCTATATGGAAGCAAATTCCAGTGCTGGCTAACTTGGAAATAACCACAACTTAAATGATCATTTCTTTCCCCCTGTGCTTAGTAGTGTAAGAAGAACGTGATGTTACTGGGTTGCTGATAGCTTGATGCAGTCTTTACCTTTTTTCTCTTCAGTTCCGCAGAATAATGAGAAGCTTCAGGAAAGTCCGTGCATCTTTGCATTGACACCGAGACAAGTGGAGCTGATCAGAAATTCCAGGTATTTCTTGTTTGTGTATTAACACTGAGAAATGGTAGCTGTGCAATTGTTCCGTGCTCCCCATCTGTCGGAGCTTTGTCCTCTGTATTGCAGTGTATTTGAAGACACTAGCAGATAGGGCACTTTGAAGATGAATATCTCAGATTTTGGGGTATAGTTCTACCCACCTAACTCTCTAGGTTTTGCTCGTCCTATAATCTTCTCATTGAGTAGTATGCCTGGTCAGAAAAAATTACAAAATTGCCGATGAGCCGAATTCTTTGCTGAGCTCGCAGGGGGAATATTTGCAGTTTTTTCTTTGCATCCAAAGTTCAGAAGCTAAACGTGTGGTGCTGTTTTCCTCTGAAAGAAAGCTCCGTCTTGAAAGGGATACTATAGTAACTACAGAAGCAAACATCTCGCGCCGATTAGGATTTACCGTGACCTCTGTCATAGTGTAACTTTTGATTCAAACAATGAACGGGTGAAAGGTGTCAGCACAGGCCCTAAAGCTTCCTCTTTTGTTGACCTGTTGCTTTGACCCTCGCTGCCAGGAATAGAAAAGAGATGTCAGAGATCCTCCAAAACTAAGTGCAAAACCTTGATCTAAAACAAGAAAAAAAATCTCTGAACAGTGAACTGTACAACAGGACAGAACCAGGAGCCAGAATTGATTTCTTGTTTACTGTTGTGATCCCAGTAGGCAGAGGCAGTGCGAGGGGTGCTGAAGACTGAGGACATGATAGACCACAGAAGCCTTTTAGGGTGATAAGAGACTATCTGTGTTCTTTCTGCCTTATATTTGGATTTATGCAAAAGCTTTCATTGTCCGTAGTATGACTTTATATATAGTAATTCCATAGCAGTGGTTTCAGGGGGTGCCCTCACTTGTCTAGAGTGATGGCTGAACATAGGTTTGTTTTCCTCTGCTTCTTGTGGGTAGTATCCAAATATTTTCCATGTGGTTTCTAGAACTGCCAGAGCAGCTCCCTTCTATCAGGTAAACAGAAGTTCTTCCCTATCCACCCATCCCTCAAATTAAAAGAATTATATTAAATCACAAAATTGGACTGAGATGCTTCCAGAGGCAACTGAAGGCTAAATTATGAGTTTTTTTTCTCTCTTATCTTGCATCCTGTGCCGCATTAAGGGTAGGTTTGTACCTGTGTATCAAGTCTTCTGATAAAACACCCTTGCTCTGTGGAATATACCTTTTCCAAAATCAGGTGTAATCGTGTTTGCTGTGAATAGTACTACTCTGAGCTAGCAGTACTAACAGTTGTTCTGCTTGTTTGCATGAACAGCTTCAGTTAAGCAATTAAACAAAGAAAGTCTTAAGGAACACTGTCTGATAATCTTGACCTTAAAACCTAGGGGTATTAAATGCTAATAAATAAAATAAAATATGCCAGACAAGTCAATATCTTCCCCCAATGCATTTACAGCTTTGAAAATCCAGGGAAAGGCTATGGGAGGATGCATTGGGAAAGAAAATTTTGCAGGACTGCTGACCACTGCTGTCCGCAGAGTGAATTGTACAATATAAATAAAACTCGAGAAGATAATTCTTGTGGGGTGTTTTTTTGATGTTTTTACATAAGTTTCTTCTCTAATCTCTTAGGGAGTTGCAGCCTGGTGTGAAATCGGTTCAGGTTGTGCTAAGGTAAGTCTGAGCATGGGGTAAATTAAATCCATGAGGTGCAAGATGGGGGAGGAGGGAAGGAGCAAGCAGGTGGTAGAAGTTTCAGTGTTTTTTTTTTTTTTTTAATTATTACTTACAGAGATACAATAAGCAGTTTGTTCACAGGCTTAGCACAAGCATCTTCAGCTTTGTTTTCTAACCTTTTTTCCCCTTCAATTAGAGATGTAATAGAAAACAGCAGAGTATCAGATTCTGCTGCCCAACTGTCAGGGCAGTATCAGAGCCTTTGGGTTGGCCAGAGGAGGGAGCATGGGTTGGTGTGGTGATAACTCACAAAAATAAAAAAAAAAAAAAGGAAGAGACATGGAAATCTTAAGAGATGAACTGTGTCTTTCCAGGATCTGCTACACAGACACTAGTTCTCCTCAGGAGGATCAGTATCCCCCAAATATTGCAGTGAAAGTGAATCACAGTTACTGCTCAGTGCCGGTAAGTCCGCTCAGCTGGGAAGCGTGACATTGCAACTCAGCAGGGGCTTGGGGAATGTAAATGGAAGCAGACAAAAATAAGGAGTGTAAAAGCATACTACTTAGTTTCAAGCTATTTTTCTAATGGATTAATGGTGGCATTAAACTTTTCTTGCGGAAAGACTTGTTCCCTGTCATTCTGTGTTCAGTCTGCTCTGTTCTGCTCCCTTTTTGAAATTGTGGGCGAGTAGGATTTTGCCAAGCTGTTGAGTAGATGCTCTTCTAGCAGCATCTTCAGTAAAATCTCTTATAATAATAATAATACAAATAATCTTTCTACCTTAGGGCTACTATCCATCAAACAAACCTGGTGTGGAACCGAAAAGGCCCTGTCGTCCCATCAACCTCACCCATCTCATGTACTTGTCAGCAGCAACTAATCGCATCACCGTAACCTGGGGGAATTACGGAAAGGTACGTGCTGAGGGACATCGTGCCAAGCTACACGAGCCGGCGTGAGAGGGCACCCTCGCTCATTCTCTCCCTTCCTTCTCTCCTTAGAGTTATTCCGTGGGGCTGTACTTGGTGCGACAGATGACCTCAGCAGAGCTGCTGCAGCGGTTGAAAACCATCGGGATCAAGCATCCAGAGCTGTGCAAAGCACTTGGTGAGTGTGTCTGCCTTGGAGATGCCATGGGGAGGCTCACTGTGCATCTCTGCAATCCTTAAGGTCTGCAGCATTCCTTAGTAATCGGCTTACTAGAAATTTGTGTGGCAACAGCTGCCAAATTTCATGCCATTACTTTTCTCTGGCTCTTTGAAAACATACATATTTGCACAAACTCACTGAACTGTATATTAGTTGTGTGAAACTGCCCGAACTGTGTGCACGTCCAGCACACACTGCAGAATATGTTTCTGGTGGCTCTGCAGAAGCTGCAAAACACTTAGTTGGATTAGAATTTGTCGCCAGGTTGTCTTGTGAGTGCTGCTGCAGGCCAATGTCCTTCTGACATGAGTGGCTTCATGCCTTCACCAGAGTAATTACGAGTTGACAAACGTTACCACCTTGGCCTTGACGTGCACTATCTCCAAAGGAGATTTCTGGAGCAAGGGATCCTGGTGCAAATGCCCTGCTGCCCAATCCCCCCATGACTCCTGCGAGTGGGATTTCACCCCCCGCGTGTGCCTTGAGACCTTCAGAGAAGAGGTCTGAAAGATGCTTATCCTGGACCGCTCAGGGAAATCACTGTGGCATGAGACAAATGTTATGGTAAACATGAGGGAAAATTACCTTTCCGAGACAGTCTGACTTGCCATTTCTAAGACACTGGAGAATTTCCTTTCAGTTACTGTTACCAGAGAGAGTATCTTTAAACTCCCTAATATGGAACAAAGCACTAATGCTGTGGACCACAATTGCCTGTAAAATGTGCTGCTCAAACTACAGGCAACTCCTACCAGACATAAGAAACGTAACTTCACGATAGGTTGCACCTTATAGGAGAGATGATAATCTCAGGCGTGTCAGATCTTGAGATTTCTAATTGGAGAGAACATCTATACTGTGGGGCATGCTGCTACTTTAACCAAACTGTATCTTCATATGTGCCTCATAAGTGCAGCATTTCTGCAGCACCTGCGGAACACTTCTAGATCTGTATTCCAAACCAAATAGAGCATTCACGGCCATCTGATGTATTAGACCACCGTGACAGCCACCGCACATTTACTGACATAAAAAAGATTCCACTTGTTAAATATCCACCATTCTCGGAAGGCAGAAGCTTTGGATGGGCTCCCCTTTTTTGCTGTTCACTGGAACTTTAAGTGAATGAGCAGTGTGTGCTGTTCCCTTCCAAGTGAGCGCTTGCAGGGTGGTTTCCCAAACTGAGGGCAGAGGTCCTGGAAGCAGCTTTCCTCCCCTCTTGCCACTTGGTAACAAGTGTCTGTCTCCAGTTCTACTGAGTTAGATAAGCTCAGCTAAAGCTGTCAGGGGCAGAGATGAGTTGTGTTTGGTGATTTTATATTCAACCAAATAGGAAGATGATCTTGTTTTGTTTTTTTTGGCCTGCTTGGAAATCGTTTGGATATTTGAAACTGGCAGACCCAGATACTTGTAAACTTTGCTGTTCACGCTCTAGTCTGTTTTGGAAGTGGTTCCACATTCTGATCATTGTAATATCCCTCAGTACATACTAAAGCTGCTCTCAGACTTCAACTGCATCTCGGGGCTGACTCATCTTCCTTTGCATATGCTTCTGTTGACTTTAGTAGGAACGTTGTCTGGAAACAGAGCTGCTTATATACATAGCTGTGAACCTAAGAGCAAGCTTAAGGCAGCTTGATTTAGGATCAGGAGATCTTGGAAAAGCTCTTTTTTCCCTTCCCTTGAGTCACTGCAACTGATGTGTTTTAATGTGAATAAAAACACCAAATCCTGGAATCCCAATTGAGAAGTTGCTCGCAAATTGGAGCTGTGTTGCAAAACTGCATGTATATTCATTGACTGCAGACATCTTGTTACAGTATGGAAAGGTTAAAATAAATGATAGACTTGCTTCCAAGGAAAATGGTGATGGAAACATGATGCAGCTACACCGGCAATAGCTGTTCTGTAAGAGCTGTTTAATAGATTGAAGTTAACTTTCTGTGTTAGTTCTGCACCTTGAGGAGGGACCTTCATTTATGGGACCTGCACATCTGCTCTTGTTCCCGATTCGCCTGCAAGTTCCTCTGGCTTTTTTGTTCTAGGATGTGGCAGCAAGGAGAGAGTTCTTACCTCCTTTTTTTTTTTTTTCATTCCTTTCAAATACCCTGGCTTGCTGCTTTTGACAATTTTTTTTGCATGGCTGACACCTTGGCTTACTCTTCAAGATTTCTGCTCTGATACCTCTTGGGTCTCTTTGTGGTTCCTGTGAGACAGGCTGCTGGGATAAATGAGCTGGAGAGTTGCAGTTGAGTGACATTAGAGGAGGCTGATTTGCTAATTTGTTAGGGAAATGATGGGATAGGGTTTCTTGCCAATTTGACTGTGTCCTGTGTTGGCTCATTTTTAGGGGCCCTCCCTCTGAATCTCAGCAGAGGAGAGGTGACCCTGTCTTATTGCCACTGATCTCGGGAGGGAATAAAATTCATCCTGCGTTTGCTAATGACCAGATAAGCCTCAAACAACTTTGCTTCAGAAGTCTATTGCCACGTGCTAGAGCTTTCCATCTCCGCCTGACCAGTAATAAATAGCAGAAAGTCCAGGGTGTCTTAGCTTTTTCTGAATGTCGATGGCAAAGTTAACTCCCTGCTGGATGCTTCAGTATACTAATAGCATAAAAAAAGACAGTCAGGAGTGTGGTCTTCTCTATGTACTTCAGCTGTTTAGCTTGTAGCTCCTCAAAGAGAGGAGGAAGGTCATGTCGGAGAGCATTACCAGTGAAGCTAGTGGTTACCAGGCAGGCAGTGCTCTCTCCTCATCCCCACGCCTTTGAAGTCTGTCCCTTCTCCTTCATTTGCTCTGCCTGGACAAGGCATCTTGTGCTGTTTGCCTGGGAGGGTTGAGTCATTGGGAAGGGGGTCAAATGCGTGTGTTGAGTAGGGACTTAAATATTCCAGCTGCCTCCTCATGCACAAGGTTTTCAGCAAGCTAAGCTGTGTCTCAGCCCTGGTAATGAGAAAACTCCAGAGCTCTGCAGTCTAGTGTTCTCTGTTCAATTCAACGACGCTTTCTGTGTCTAACACAATTGCTGTCTCTCTTCTGTGTCCTCCGGCCCTGGCTGGCAGAGGTTGTCATCTGCAGAAGTGACTTGCACACAGTCAAGGGCTGTTGGTGAGCTCTTTGACCTGCACTACACATTGTTGCCAGGTTTGAGTTTGGATCTGTTATTTTTTATCTTTTTGCTTTTACTGCAGTAAAAGAGAAGCTACGCTTGGATCCAGACAGTGAAATTGCTACTACAGGTGTTCGTGTCTCTCTCATCTGTCCGGTAAGTCTTTGCAATATATTTTAATCTGTTTTTACTAAGAAGTCCTATTTTGCTGTCAGACCAGTTTTGCAGGCCAACAAACCTTTTCTTTTATGTCAGAGCTTTTTTGTTTAGGTGGAGAAGTGTCTGCTGATAACCTGGGTGGGGTTTATTGCTGATCTTCTGCTCTTTGGTCCTACAGCTAGTGAAGATGCGACTGTCTGTCCCATGCCGGGCGGAGACCTGTGCACATCTGCAGTGCTTTGATGCAGTCTTCTACCTACAGATGAATGAGAAAAAACCCACGTGGATGTGCCCTGTGTGTGACAAACCAGCACCCTACGACCAGTTAATAATTGACGGGTGAGTTGCATACACTCCTCTCTTCTCAGCTTCTTTTCTCTGCTGGGTTCAGGGTCTTCTCTTTAGTCTTTGCATCTGATTGAGGTCTGCCTCAAAACAATGCCAAAAATAAACATTCTGCTGGTGCACAATATTCTAACTTAATTGTCTTAATGTGTTTGAGCAAGCCTTGACTGTTGCTCTGCTCCTCTTGATTCTCAGATTATGCTAAAGCATTTTGAGAATCGAGCATTTATTGCCTCACTCTTTTCATCAGGCTGATGAACCCACACAACCAGCTGCGTTGTTTGACAGATGTCACGCTGCATGGAATAAACCACTTTATAAGCACACGATAAGGTGATTTTTTTTTTGGTAGGAAATATCTTCCTGTTTTCTTGTTGATGTGGGCTGCTTAGCAGCTTGCAGGCGATTCTTGGCGTGCGCTCAAGGGGGTCTTGTCTGCCAGCTATTAAAGCAAATATCTTGAAATATCCTTCTCGCTGAGATAGATGTAAAAATGCGGTATTTGGATATGCTTTTTGTATAGTTCTTGTGCTATGAATGCCTAATCCAAGCAGAAGAGAGGGACTGTCCCATGGAGGGACAGTTAAGCTGCTCTGGGAATGTTGTCCAGGTTGAGTGGCTTTGCCACTCTCCTGCAGCACCCAGCAGTGGCAGTGGGAAACCCTGGGGTGCTCAGCAGGGCTTGGGGACGCCTGGCTGGCCCCAAAATGGAGCTCGTCAGGAGGGGACCCGCATTTGGGACAGCTCTCTGAGCAAAGAGGGTCCCTGTGTGGCGGACCCTGAGGTCTCAGTGCTGCCCCAGATCCTGCAGCCGTCTGGGGGCCATGCACTGCCCCGCAACGGGCTGGGAATGTGGAGCCGCTCCAGCATCCCGACTCCCTGCTCCCAGCACGGCAGCCCTTGCCGCTCCTGCATTAGGGATGTTCTATTTTTACTGTCTCTGAATTTGGCATAGCTGGAGCAATGCGGTAAAAGCACAGGAGGGAACTGGAGCAAAGGAAATTCCAAAAAGCATTTGGAGCAATGTGAGGCAGAAATTGCGTGTGTTCCCTGAGCCGCGGCAAGGATTCTCTGGCCACAAACTGGTGGAAGGCGGCATGAGACCAGCCACCCGACCTGTCAGCCGCATTTGAACCCTTGTGGGAGTGATATTTCCCGTGTCTGCAGACTTCAGTTGCTTTTGTTGCCTCATTTTCCGAAGAGGAAAGAAGACTTACTTTAAATGAAGGAAGATGGAGGACTGTATTTTGGCAATGTAAGAGAACTTTGGAGGTGGCGATGTTCATCTGAGGTTTGATATTGTAGAACTCGAAAGCACAGGTGTCTTTTTCAGGAGGATTTCTCTAAAATGGAAGTTCTCCCTCTCCCTTTTGCTGACCTGGCAGGTGGGAGTCCTGTACACAAGCTGCAGAACTAGTTAGGCTGTCGGCAGAGGCCACCTGAGGCAAACTAGGAAGCTGGCTACGATACTCATTATCTCCAGAAATAGGGGTTCCAGAGGCTGGTCTCCAGAGAGGAGCTCGATACGTTGCCTGGCTGTCATCCAAGAGCAAGGGAAGGAACATGGAGTGCGTTAACGTGAGCAATGATCCCCACCCACCCCCAGATGAAGCTCGGTTGCCTAGAAATGCAGGGGGTTTTATGGGCTGGGATCACTGACATCCGCTGTGGCGCCAGCCCAGCTGACGGCAACGCTGAGGACTGGTGGAGCGAGATGCACTTGGCTTCTGGAAAATGATCTCCACCCTCCTGCCTCGTATAATTGGCCTCTCTTGAAGATTCCCTCAAATGCAGAGAGTTAAGAGAAATGGCTGGGGTGCATCCAGCTCCTCTGGCGCACGGCGCAGCGAGCGGACGAGCCTCGGCCTGGGTGGTTTCTCCCACCACGCGCTGACGGGACTCCAGACGTTGCTGCATTCACAAGACAGATGCGATCCGGTCGCCGCGGCTTTTCAGACTCTGTGAAACAGCCTGGGCACAGACAACCTGTTTGCTCTGTCCTCTGACCAGTAGCAGGAGGAAAATCCAGTTCCTTCCAGATCACTAACAAAGCTGCAGTGGGGGAAAGCACGAAGAACTGTGGGACCTCCACAGGTCAGCAGGGAACGTATTCTTCCTCCTCCAGAGGAGGTTCTTGAGAAAACCCATAAATTTGTGTCTCTGCTTTGCTAACTGGGTTTCAACTCTGGTTCTGCCATACCAAGGTAGTCTAAAGACCTCCCAAAAAGTAAGTTGGAGGGAAGCCTGGCTGAATGTTAAGTTAGTCCAAAAAAAAAAACAAAAAGAAAAGGGGGGTCATAGGCTCCTGAGGAGGTAGTTGGCTGGTTGAGTTGGAGGTCCTCTGGGCCCTGTTAGCTTTTCTGGAATTGCAGCCTTGGTGGTTGCTCTGCTAGATGACAGAGCCGTCTGCAGAGGCACGTGTCCAACTTGAGCTGGGAGAAGCGGTGCCCAGACCAGGCTTGTGTGCCGTGAATAGCTCTCTTGGGCTTGTGAGATGTTGGGAATCAGCTCCCTTTTCTGCTGAAAGGAAATAGTGTAGCCCAGATGTGGATGAAGGCCTTGCAGAACAGTGATTTTTGATAGTGTTTCCAAATAAACATTTTCACCAAACAGTGGGATATGACAGAGTAAAGTGTCCAGCTTCTAAGATGAAACAAGCCTTAATTAAGGGCCTTGCATTGGGTACCTCTCCATGAGGAGGGTAATGGGGATATTTTGTCCTTTTCTAATGCCTCAGTATGAAGGTACCTGCACCAGCCCTGCTAGAGCTCTAGATGGGGCGTCAGACGACTGGGAAACTGGGTGAAGAGGCAAGACCGTCCTCTAATTGCACGTAATTAGAAAGCTAGCTCATGGTTGAGGTAGGTTGTCAGAAGGCACTCGGGTAGTTTGTGTTGTTAGAACCTGTACTTGTTTCATGGGGAGTCAAATAAGCCCTCGACTGCACAGACTGTCTGCTTGGCAGCCTTCTGCTACCACCAGATTTCTCTTAATTTAAGGCTGTTTGTGATGAAGATCCAGGTTGCTGGCCTGTTGCTAAACGCGTTCTGCCCGTAACCATGAGATTAACTGATGGCCTCTTTTCTCCTGCTCAGGCTCCTGTCGAAGATACTGACAGAATGTGAAGATGCAGATGAAATAGAGTATCTGGTGGATGGCTCCTGGTGTCCCATCAGAGCAGAGAAAGAGCGGAGCTGCAGCCCTCAGTGTCCAATACTAGTTCTAGGTGAGTATCGAGGGGGCTAAAGGTTTGAAATGACCGTAGAGAACGTGCACGCGCGGCAGAGCTGGAGCTCCCAGCTGGCTGGGGAAGAGCCACGGGGTTCAGAGAGCTCCTCTGGAGAGCCCCTTCCTTTCCCCCTCTCCAGTAATGAACAGGGCCCCAGGGATGTGTTAGCTCCCGCGGAGGAGGGTGGCTGCTGCTGGGAAGCTGCATCCCATGAATTGTGCTTCTGCAAACCCAAATGGGTCACTTAGCAAAGCGGGGTGCTTCTCAGCGCAGCGCCGAGTGGTTTGTTGCCATTTGAGTTTCTGGAACGACCTGAAATGTTTCCAGCAAGACCAGCCTGGGCCGGCACTGTGCTTTTTCTCTGTGGGAAACCAGGGTTTTGATTGTCTGTTGGGCAGCCCGCGTGAGGTCACATCTAGGAATGGTGCTTTTTACTGACACTGCTCACGGTGGGCAGGTAACGTCTGCTTTGGTGGAGCCCATTCCCAGTTTGTGGATGGATCCCTCCTCAGCAGGCAGTGCAGGAGCTTTGGGGCATGGCAGGAGGCCCAGCCCGCAGGTTTGCAGCAGGGCTTGGGCTTAGGCAGCTGCTTGGCTGGAATTTGTCTGCTGCCACCGTTTGGCCAAGCGCAACAGAGCCCTGAAAGACCAGGAGCGCTGGAGCATCCCCAGAGCTGCACGATCAGGGGTCTTAATTAGTCCTCCCTCCCCTCCTCAGGTTCTTCAGATGTGAATGGGCTGTTGCCCCCTCCGAACAGCAACGGTGAGAACGGCAAGGCCACTGCTGATGTTGTGGATTTGACACTGGACAGCTCCTCGTCGGAGGAGGAGGAGGAGGAAGACGAGGAGGAAGATGACGACGATGACGGACCCCAACCAAAATGACGCTGCTCTTACGAGAAAGGTTTAGTTTCTGCCTGCTGACTGTGGAAGTGGCTCTGGATCGTAGAATGGACAGACTTGAATACTCTGGTGCTTACTAAACTGGAGGAGGGGGAGAATGTCTTCTCCCACCTCATCTCCCTTCCTCCCTGATCACCTTTGACTTTCCTATTCCAAGTTAACCATTAAAACGAGAGAAAACAAAACACAAAAAAAAAGGCAAAACAAAAAAATAAAAATAAAACCATTGAGCTGCTTCTTGGTTGGAAAACTACCCCAGTCAAAGCCTGACCCAGAACCGGAGTTTGAAGTAAGGAAAGTGTCTTAAGCCAGGCGGTGGGAAGGAGCAGCTCGCTGCTCCCTGCGGTTTGGATCTGCGGAGTTCACCTGCAGGTCTCCAGGACAGCCAGCTCCTGAGCATCTCCAAAGCTGTGTGCATTTTATTGTCTTGTTAAATAACCATTCCTGATTATCTAACGTTTTGCTGGACATGTGAGTGGGGAGGGTCGTGGGGGCGGGAGGGGGCGGGCGAGGGGGGGGTCATGTAACCCAGCAAGTGTAGAGGGGTTTTTAGGGGTGGGCAGGGGGGCACGGGGTGGAAGGGAAGAGACGATTGGAACCGCACCGGCCTTACGGGCGGCTCTGCACCTCATGTAAAGAAACGATTTGAATCTTTTAACCTAACCTGACGGTGATGTAGAAATTGTGCGTAGTGGATCATTTTAGTTGAGCAGAAGCCATGGGGGGGGGAGCGGGGGGGGAGGGCTCGAACCACAAATCTGTTGTATTTTTGAAGTGCAATAACTTGGTGTTTTTTGAAGACTGAAAGGGCTGCGCATCCCCTTTTCGTTGAGAAGGCCGAGGAGGGACCCGCAGGACAGCGCGGTGCCTGGCGCGCGGGGAGGGGGTGCAAGGGATGCTCGGGCCTTCGAGAAAAATGCCAGGTGGGGGAATCTCAGTTTCTAGCCAACTACCTCGGTAATCTCCAATTCAGGTTTCTTTCGGTCACGACCCAGTGCGCGGCCCGTCGCCGGCGCTCCCCACGGCGCCGCGGTCCATGTTGAGGACGGAGCCGAGGGACGATGCGTGGAGCCCGTGACCGCGTGTTCGCAGCCTCTGGACTTTCCACTTCTCTGTTCGAGACTTTGGTCCCAGACCCAAAGCTACTGCTATGCTCTTGATGGCAAAAGTGTCGCTTTTGAGTTTCCAAACCTTTTGACTTTGTCGTAGAGAATTTTTTTTTTTTTTTTTGTGATTAACTTTGCCTAAGCAGCTCTGCTGGTCCCACTAAAGCCTCAGAAATCTGTTGCGCTTTGGAGCGCTCTGACTTGCTCAGCGGTGGATGACAACAAGGGTGGGAAGGGGCTGGCGGGCGGCTCTGCCCCTTGGGCTGTAACGCGGCGCCAGCAGCCGCAGCGGGAGCCCCGGGGCTGCTACAGCCTTCGGGTCGCTCCCCGGCAGCCAAAAAGCCATCGAGCTCCATGCGGAACCGCTCGGAGCCCAAAGCGGGTGGGAAGAGGGCACGGAACCACCCGCTCCGCTCGGTGCCGCAGGCCGAGGGCGCAGAACCAGCCGCTCGTCCTCGGCTGCCACCCCCTGCGCTCCTGTTCCTGCCCCAGAGAAATTGAAGGCAAAATAGGGGGGATCACCCCAGCGCTCGCCCCATCCCGGCGCTCCGGAGGCGGCAGCGGCGCGGGGAGGGCGGCCACCGCCTCCTCCTTGTGCTCCCCGTGGTCCCCCTCGCTCCCGCAGAGCAGCTCTCATTTGTTCGGCACCGGCTTTGCTTTCCTTGTTCCTTTTTTTTTCTTTTTATTCTATTTTTTTTGCCAGGAAGCAATATGTTTTCAGGTTTAAATTGGGGTGATGGGAGGAGGAGGGGGATTCATGAATGGAAAAAAAAATGGGTAGAGCTCAAACAAAAACAAGTTTTACTGTATAAAGTTCTGTGGCTTGCATCCCCGGCCGCATGGTAGCTTTAGAGTCCAGTTTTTCTAATATTTGTATTCTAATTTAATTGCTTTTAAATTTTCCAGGCCAAGCCACTGTTTGGAAACATCGTGCTTCTGTTACTGCTTTCTGTTTGCGTTGGCCAGCTCTTCCTGTACATATGTTTTTTCTTATATCCTGTCTTTTTTTTTTCTCCTTTTTTTTTGTAAAGAGAAGAGAAAAAAGCAAAATGAAAATTATTTTTCTTTCCCTCAGTACACGTTCTTCAAAGTTCAAATTATAGTGTTTGTTAAATAAAAAAAAAATAAAATAAAGAAAGATTTACACTTAACTCCGTGTCTCCCCTTGCTGCGTTTTGCCGGGGGCGGCTCCGGTGCTGGGGGGATCTGGCTGCATCCTGGGGGGCTCCGTTCCATAGGGTGTCGAGGTTGAACAGGGATTGGGATCCGGATTTGCCCGTCGTGAGGACGTGCAGGAAGCTCCGACCGCGGCCCCGGAGCTCTTGGCTCCCCTGGGAATGGGGGACCATCGGGAGCACCGGGAGCCCCGGGGTCCCTGCTCGGCCCCTGGGGTCGGACCTGCTGCTGCGGCCGGGCCGGCGCCTCCGCCCTCCCTGCTGGTGCCGCTTCAAAAATTCCTCCACCTCGAGCGGATTAATCATTTTATTTATTAGGCTTAAAGGGCAAATCCTGCTAAACCCGGGGCTTTGCCAGATAAACAGGCTGCTTTGCGAAGGCGGCCCGTTTGTGACAACACAATTAGCAAACGCTGTAATCTGCACTAATGATCGGGCCGGCGGCGCGCGC
>JAWLRI010000152.1:498233-511561 GCA_034781795.1 Crypturellus tataupa
GGCCCGGCCCGGCCTGTCCCGGCCTGCAGGAGGCACCGACCCGCGGGGACGGCGCCGCTGCCCCCCGGCCCGGGGAGCCCCCGCAGCCCCCGGCCGGCCGGGCCACCATTCCGCTCCAGAGTGAACGGCTCCCGCTGGGCCCGTGCGCTGGGCTTATCCGCACGGAGCAGGCAGAGCGCGAGGCAGGGGCCCGGGAGTGAATGGGGAGAAGTTGAGGGAAATAAAAGTTAAGTAAAAATGGAAAGGAAGCAGGAAGGAAAGAAAGGAAAGAAAGCAGGAAGGAAGGAAGGAAAGCAGGAAGGAAGGAAGGAAAGAAAGCAGGAAAGAAGGAAGGAAAGATAGCAAAAAGGAAAGTAAGCAGGAAGGAAAGGAAGCAAGCAGGAAAACAGGGAAGCAAGCAGGAAGGAAAGCAGGCAGGAAAGAGGGAAGGAAAGAGGGAAGGAAAGCAGGAATGAAGCAAAGCAAGCAGGAAGGAAAGCAAACGGGAAGGAAGGAAGGAAAGCAGGAAGGAGAGAAGAAAAGCAGGAAGGGAGGAAAGCAGCTTTAATCGAGCGCTCCCAAGTCCGCTGCCCGTGCGGGCGTCCGCAGAGGACACGGGGCCAGGACGAGCTCCTGCCCCACAGCCCACGCGGGACCCCCGCTGTCCCGGGGCTTTCCCCCTTCCTCCCTTTTCCACGTCCCTCCGCTCCAGGGTGGAACGAGGGCCCTGCCGGAGCCCTCCCCGCGCCGGCGAGGAGCCCCCAATCCCTCGCGGGGCTTTATAAGGATTTGGGGTTATTAACCCCATTCTGCAGAGGGGGAAACTGAGGCAGGGAAGGGAGGAGGAGCAGGCGACGCCGCGGGGAGCAGGAAGGGCTGGAGCGCCCTGGGGTGCCCCCGGCGCCCACCCGGAGCCCGGCCACGCGCGCGGGCCCTGCGCTCGCTTTCGCTTTCTGCTGCCGCTGACGTGGGCCCCGGGGAGCGCCCGCCGGAAAGCAGCTTTCCGGCCCTCCCTGCGCCGCAGCGAGGCCCCCGAACGGCCCCCAACGTTGGATAATTTTGGGCGTTTCGGTTTGGCCGCGCGGGACCGAACGCGGGGATTCCGTGGGCTCCCGCCGGCTGCGGCACCGGGCCGTGTGCGCCCTGCGCACCCTTCGAGCTTCCCTTCGGCGTCCCTCAAAGCCCGCTCGAGCTAGAAAGGAGAAGAGCAAAGGCCTGTAAGTGTAAAGTGCCGTTTATTTATTAATTTTGTATCCTCCACGAGGAAAATACCAAGGTTAAAAACAAAATTGCATCAAACGGACCCTCAGCCTGCGCTCTCCTCCTCCTCCTCCAAAACCCAAGCGCCAAAGCTAAACCATCCCCAAAGGAGCCTCGAGCTGCTCACTCGTCCCAGTCCCTACCTTTTCCTTGAATCAAAGGCAAAAATTGAAGCATCGCGGCTGCCCCGGCGGCCCCTCGCCAATCCCCCCGCGCCCAAGCTCCGGAGGGGACGGTTATCCCGGCTCTTTGGTGCAGAGCGGCGGGAGAAACGGGACATCGGGGCCTGTGAAAGGAAAGCCCTTTATAACCCGCGTCGCGACCAGGTAGCGCTGCGGATGGGGAGTCAGATGGGAAAGTTGTCGAAGGGAGAAGCGTCGGTGCCGGAGGCGCTGCCGCGGCTCAGGGAAACGGGTCCCTCCCGCTATTTGGTTGTGGAAGCGGCGCTGCCGGCCCCCGCTCGCGCCCTGCGCCGGCTCCAGGTGACAACTGCACCCCGGAGGGGGACAGGGTGACACGGCCCCGCTGGCTCCTGTCCCCGCCGACACATCCCGCTTTTGGGGGACGTTGCAGCAGGTAAAGCCGGGGGGACGCGGAGCAGGGAACACGTCGGCAGCCCCAAAAGAGAGAAAAAACAACAAAAAAAAACATCCAGGCGGCAACCTGCTCCCTCCTGCCCCATTGCACTTGCTCCGTCGCCACGGTCAGGGATGCAGCATCCAGCCCCAACGTGGGGAAAGGGCAAGGGAAGGGGCTGCTCCAGTGACTCGTTTTTCCATAGCGAGACAAGAGGGGGGATAAGCAGCATAAAACCCAATGAGGGCATAAAGCTACCCCAGCCACAAGACCCTCTTGCAGCCCCTGTGCAGTGGGGCCCGTCGGTGTCTGGAATCCCCCTGCGCCAGAGGAGCTCGCGAGAAGCAGGAGCTGGAAGCAGCGAGCAGCCTGGTTCGCGTTATTGAACCTTTAAGTCCTTTCCCTTAAGGAAACAAGAACCAGGTCTGCCCTGATGGAGAGAAACATTGGATATATTCACTTGGAAAACTCTGAAAAAAAGAAAAAATATATAAATATATGTCAGAGAGTCACAAGATAAAGCCAGTGCGGGACAGCCCTGCGGGAGCTGCCTGTCGCAGAGCAGGGCGGGCTGCTCGGGTTTGAGCATGGGGGTTAATTTAACAGAGCTAAAGCAGGACCAAAAATACTGCCGTCCCGCTTGGAGACCCCGTTAGCGTTCGGCAGCTCCCCTTCCCCGAGGCCCTGGGGTGAGCTTTGCTGCGGGGTTTTCAGTTGCCTCCGAGCAGGCTGCTGAGCGTCCCCGAACCTCCTGCTTCCCGGTGCCTCCGGCGGCGCCGGAACCCGAGGCCAAGCCGCAGGGAGCGGGGCCGGCACCGTCCCGGGAGAGCCCCGCGCCGCGGAGCGGGACTGCCGAGCCCCTTACGGGGCAGCTTATTCCTTATTCCCCTTCTGCAATAAGCCCAGAGCTCGGCCTGAAGTCCGAAGAACAAGGCAATCCACTAACTATCCAGTGCATGACATAACAGGCTTTAAAAACAACCACTTTAAAAAAAAAAAAAAACACCCAAAACACCAATCCTGTCGTCTCTTCTACCCACCGACAGACCCCGGCCCTCGCGGGGTCGGTTTTGCAGCCCTGGCACGAGCGGGCACTCGGCTGCAAGGGGGTGGCAGAGAATTCCCTGCTCACGCTCGGCTCCAGCGAAGCTAAAAATAATCCCCTAGACCTCCCCCCCGGCCTCGCCGTGCACCTGCCGACGGCCCCGGCGGCCTCCCCTGCTCCTGCCGGCCCCGGCGGGACGGCGGCAGCAGTTTGGGGCTTGCACGAGCCCCTCGGCCGGCGGCTCCGAGCCGGGAGCTTCCACGGCCGACCGGGATTGCTCCGCTAAGCGCCTCCGAGACCGCACCAAAACCAAGGAGGAGATGGAAGGTCCGCAGCCCTCATGCCCGCGCCCCTGCCGCCTTCGCACACACACACGCAAGCGCGCACACGGCACACGTGGTTTTGTTCTTTTTTTTTTTTTAACCCAAGTGAACACGTTTCCAAAAAAGAGAAAAAATTGACACAAGCAGCACCACGTTTCCCAAGTGTCAGGAGCTCCGAGAGACCGCGCGGAGCTGGAGCGGGGGCCTGGAAAACCCCCCAAAGCCAAAGAAACGAAGCCCCTTTTCACTCGCGGGGGGGTCGGCCGGCAGACGTTCCGAGCGCCGGTGCGTTGCCGTTTGGACACGAGGTGGGAGAGGGCCAGGGACGAGGCAGGAGGGCGGTTCTGTCATTTACTGGAGGGCAGGAAATGGTGGCAGATAGGCAGATGCACTGAGGCCGGGCGGGCAGCTCACATGGCGGTGCGGGTCGGAGTGCTGGGCTGGTTTAACCGCAGAGTTTTGCAGAGCCAGCCGGCAAAATCCACCTCTTCCACCTCGGAGCGCTTGATGAACGTGTGATTCTGGAAGGGGAACAAGGCAGTGTGAGGAACGCGGCTCTTCAGCGTCCTGGACCCTCCTCGGCTCCCTGCAAGGGTGAGCAGGCACCCGAAGCTGCAGCGATACCTTCTCGGAGCCCTTAACCTTTCGGGGCTGCTTCACACTGCTGGCTGATGAGAAACCCTCTGCAGCCCCAGGCAGGTCCTTGCTGCACACAGGTCCGTGCCAAAGCCAGGAGACCCCTGGACTGCAGCTCCGGCCGTTCTCGGGCAGTGCAGCCCCATCCCGAGAGGAATTGCTAAGTACTGAGTATTTTCAGCCCCGTGAGAGGGGTTTTGGCGCTAGCGCTGGGCACACAGCGCTCCGCTCGCGCGATGCGCGTGGATGGGGCGTAACGAGGAGTTAATAGAGCAAAACGCGGCCAGTCTCCGGCCCTGGGAGCAGGCCAGGCTGCACAATGTGTGGGTCGGTGCTGCAGCCCTCAATGCAGGCGTCTCATTTGCCCCCTTGAAGGAAACGTTGCTGCCTTGGGGACATCTCCACCACGGGTAGATGAAGGACAGAAAAGGGCAACTGTCACACAAGGGGCAGCTGGGACCAGGGAGCTACAGCATCACACCGAGGAGGAAAACCGAGGAAAAACATGGAAAAGAGAGACTCCTCCACCCTGTTTGGCCCAGGTACCTTCTCAGAAACAGGCTGGTGTTGGAGCCATACAGTTCCCATCCCCGGCTCTGCTGGGGAGGGACAGCAGAGACTCCGCAAGGGCCAGATAACATCGTTGCCTCTGAATCAAAGGTGAGTGAGTCACTCCCCAGCTCTGTTTGTCTCCCGGCCTCAGCTGGGGAGTTTCTGCGCTTTTGAGCGAAGGAGGCAGAGAGGGATGGGATGGGGCAGCACTTTGCAGACCTGCAGCCACCCATTATAGAAAGAAAATTGCTCTCCGCACTCACCATCAGCATCTTCAGATCTGCCCGTTCTGCTGGGTTTTTAATTAAGCTGAAATGAGAAGAACAAAAGAGCAAAACTAGCAGTGAGACACTTCTGGTGAGAAGCTGCTTATCTGCCCGGAGAGGTCTCCAGCTCCGCTGAAAACCACCCCTCCTTCCCCAGCAGACCGGCAGCATGGAAATGGCTCAGGAAGCATCACTTCCAAGGCCTCGGCTTTCAGGCAGAGCTGCAGATCCATCTGTTCTAGGCTGCAGATGGACTGCTCCCTCCCTGACCCCTGCAAACAGAAATGGACCTACAGTTTTTCAAGCATTATGATTTTTGCAATGTCCACTTTGCAACGTACAATTAAGGGGGGCTGCAGCAACGTATTTAGGTGGGACCTCAGTATCAGAGTCTCAAAAATCAACTGTGGGCCTGAAGGCTGCAAAGCTGCAGACCAAATCATGGCCAAAACCTCCAGCCACAGCAGGGCCCCATCACACTGGCACCTGCTAACAGTCTGCCCTGCTGTCCCACGGGTTACGTTTGCAGGTTGCAGGGACAGCGTGAAATGTAACCATGAATAAACTGCTTTTATTCCAACCCTTCCCAAGGAAGGAGCTTCCAGTGCAATGCAGGGTCACTGCAGCCAGGACAGAAGAGGGAGAGATTGCCTGAAGAGCGTGGAGAAACACTGCATTTCACTGAATATTTTTTGCTTGGAAATGGAACTTGCTGAGCCATTAGCGAGTACGTTCAGGTCTTCACTTCAGAAGCGAGCAGGGATCCTTACCATTTATTTACAAACTCCTGGAAGTCTTGTGTGAAAACTCCATTCGGCAGCTTGGGAGGTGGCTGTGGAAAGAAGGAGAAAGGTTTTCTGCATTGCTGTGCGTTAATGGGTCAAGAAGCACAACGTCACCGAGAACCTTTAATGAGACAGAAAAGCTCCCAAACCTCCTTTCTCCTGAAAACTACCCTTGGAAACCAGGAACCTGCTGCCTTCCATTCCCACTCTGGCGGCACATGGCAGGGCTGGCAAGAAACTGCTGCCCCAGCACCAGGGAGCAAATGAGGGTGGGGGTGGCAGCTCTGAATTACTGCCAAAGCTGAGGCCAAAATTGCAGCATCAGATTCTGGATCCAACCTTGCAAATCCCAGCTCCATCAACACCTATGGCAGATGAAACCATTCCAAAAAAAACGGCAATTAGAGGCAACTCCTACCGCCTTAAAGGGGGAAGCTGCTCTTTCCCCAGACTCATCAACTCGCTGCTTGAACAGAAACTGCTGCAAAAGGTGAGACGTTTCTGCCTGGGATTTTAGCACTGGCCAACTTTGAGATCGCCCTTTTCAAAGGGATCGAGCGGAGCCGGTGTCTGCGTGGAGGGAGCGTCCGTCCTTTGCAGAGCTAGGGAGGAGCGCGCTCCAAACATCTGACTGCAGAAGGAACAAGTCATTACACCCAAGAGCTCCCCTCCCTCGCTGCTCTCCCGATGCTGTTTTCAAGGGTATAATGAACTCCCATCTGCAGAGCCTTATTTCAAAATCAGAGGTGTTTTTGTGCTGCAGATGGGAGGAGAAAGCAGGGAATGAGAAGGGAAAGATTTCAACGCAGCTCGGAGAAGAGGCTCTGTCAAAACCCTCAGTTCTTATTAATTGGCAAGCGAAGGTTTTCTAGCTTATCCTGAGCCAGCAGAGTGGGCAGGACAGCCCCTTGGCGCCCTGCGAGGAGCCTGGCAGAGGTGGGAGCAAAGAAACACCCACCTCATTAACTATATAGTCCAGCAGCTCGAAGATGGCCATCGCAGGCCGGCTGTCCATCCCGTAGCCTGCGTGGTTAAGATGACAGAAATGATGGTGAGACATTGCTCAGGGACAGCAAAAGGCTTCATTTTAAGTCAACAGAAGCGTGTTGTGGGGCGTTCTGTCGATTAGCTTGGGAACTGACTTGTGGTCGAAAAATAAGAAAAGAAAACACCTCTCCCAAACCAAACAAAAATCATTATTCCCAAATTCATGATTTCTATCACCAATGCTATAGGCCAGATTTATTTCCTAGCTGGGAGTGCCTGGAGAGCACCAGACCATTCGGCTTAGCAGACTGGAAGCGGTTCCAGAGCCTTCTGCTTCCAAACAAGTGACTTGAAGCCTCCAGCATCACTCATGCTGAGGCCTGGGCAAGTCTCGTAGCTTCAGGAAAGCTCCCGAAAAGAACATTCCCAGTAAAGCTGCCCTAGCTTGAACACAGTGTTTCAGGAGCACAGGCAGAGTCCAAGGAGGGACATGGGACATCATCAACTGCTCTCAAAGCTTCTCCTCAAGGAGGTTCACAGCTTGGTATAGTTCACCCTGTCGAGGTCTATGGTGTCCTGAGCAGAGGTGGCTTTGCTGTACGGCCTGAGCCTGCTGCACTGGCACCCGAAACAGCCTCCCCCACTCCCAGAGGGAGCTCAGAATAGACAGTAAAGAACATTGCATCGTCGGAAGGGCAACACTTCCCACTTGAATCCCACAGAGAGGTGGATAAGCCGATTTTTTGGGGGCCTTTCTGCGAGCCGCAACACAGGCAAAAAAAACCCACGATGCCCTGATAAACTGACACCTTCCAAATCAAAACATGAAACCTTTAATACATCCTCACTAGCCTGGGCTGCACCTTCACATTATCCTGAAAGCAGCAGCCTCAGCTTCCCGAGGCCAGAATCCCACGTCTATCTATGAGGGATTACAAAACCCCTCCGTAGGAGTGGATTCTGCTGGTGCGTTCGCACAGGTTAACGCTGCTTTGCAGAGAGGAGCGATGCAAAAGCCCTCCCTCGAAACAAGCGCCACCCCCAGCACCCTCATCTAAAATAGTCCTTTGCTAACCCAGTCACAGAAGCAACATTCAACCCCTTCGCCCCCGCATCGCTGCGTCGTTTCCAATGCATACGGCAGCCCCTACCACTGATGGGGCGTCCTGGGGGCCTGGCCCGCGGCGAGATGCTGTGAGACTCTCCCTCTGCACCGTCCACCACAGGGCGGCCAAATATTGCTTCCAGCTCCTTGGAGTCTGGCGGGGGGATTGGGTACCTTCCAATCGACAGCTCCACTAACGACAGACCCATGCTCCAGATGTCAGACTGCACCGAGTAATGGGTGCCCTGCAACCGCTCGGGCTGGGGGGAAAGACCAGAGAAAGAAAATACACGGCTTAGTAACGCGGAGGCACTTCAGTACACAGATTAATGTAACAATCATATCCTGAGATTGAACTGAGACTCTATATCTTGACCCCCACACTCTCCAAGGGAAAGGTTTGGCTCTTGCAAGCCATATTGCTTCCCTCACCGTGTTGCGGGGTAAAGCTGTACGGAAACTCGAAGTAATCGTAAAAGTTTTTTATGATTAGGAGCCCTCCAAGGCTGCTGGAGGCTGCCAGAAGCACTGATACGAGCAGAGGAAGCGAGTACGATGAGTGGAGGCCCCTTTCCTGGAAAGGTCATGTGCAAACATAACGCACCTGTACGCATCTAATCAGCAGCTCTGGGTGAGCAGCATTTACAACTGCTTATGCTCGGGAGTTCAGAGTACACAACGAGTCCACATCGCAGTGAGCTCAGCTTTGATGAACTCAATTAACGAAGAAAATATTTTTTTTCTGCTCCTTCCTTTTAATTCCCAAGAGGGCTCCAAGAAGGATAAAATCTATCCTAGCCTCTTAGCCCTGCAAAAATCCGCACAAGTCATCTGTGCTGGTAGCTTTGAGTCAGCCGTGCGGAGCCAACGGAGGAGACGCTGCTTTTAAATAGACCCTGTCTAACTATAACTGTACTTTAGTAACTGTTCCCAAAATACAAGAGCAGCTCAGAGCTCTGCACAGAAGCACGGGCTGGTGGCTTTCCTAGTAACCCATGGCTGGCAACCAGCTCCGAGCACATGGAGCACCGGGAGCGGATACCCACCCTACCCAGGGCTCTGCGGCCAGGGGCACGTGGGGACCCAGCACGATCTGGGAGGTTATTTTATTGTCACGGCATCCGGCTCCAAGGAAAGCCAAGGACAGGAGCCAGGGCACGGAGCCCCACTGAGCACAGGGGACTCTCCCCAGCGCTGTCTGCTGCACGGTGTCACTGCCGCCACACTGCGCTGGGTATAAAGCAGTAGCCTAAAGGTATCGAATAACCCGTGGTTCAGCAGATCTCCAGACCGAACTCTTCCCTGTTCTGCAGCTGGGTCATTACATGCTGATGAGGACGTTCTTTTAAGGAGGAGGAGCAGCCAGCTCCTTCTGCAGCGCACCTGCCCTGCGCGCAGGTTGGACACCCCTTTTGCAAGCCAGGGAACACACTTGGGACACAGGTGTGGTAGCAGTGTCATTGTCTCCTCCTCATCAGGGCACGCCATTCCTCACATTTGGATAGGTTTTTACTTAAAGGAGGAGGAGAGGGTATTTTTGAACCCACAAACACCAACTGAAGACACTAGAAGCATCTATAGGATTAGAATTTTTTTTCCTTGCAAGGCTCTCTGGGCGTCCCCATACACCAGCACTGCCTGGGCACAGGTCAGAGCTCACTAGCTGTCCTGCAGTAACCACTAGAAAGCAGCGCTGCAGCTCAGGTGAAGCAGAAATGGTCGTGAAACTACGACCTGACAGGACGTTGTTGCCTTAAGACATTTTGCTTCTATCATATAGAAAGAGTGTCCTCTGGTCTAACCCTCAAAGAGTGATATTGAGACAGGCATAATCAGACAGTGCCCCAAAACAGACAGGACAGTCCAGGTGAGGGTGGAAACACGAAGCAAAACCGTAAACAAATGGGACACCACCCAACGAAGTGTAAAAATGCTTAACTCTCACCCCAAGTTGAGCTGTAAAAACCCACCCAAAAGTTGAAAGGAACTTACAGACATGTACGACCGAGTTCCCACAAAAGAGTTTGCCATGGAGTCAATCAGCTGGCCACTGACCCCAAAATCACACAGCTTAATCTCTCCTCGGGAATTAACCAGGATGTTAGAGGGCTTCACATCTGAGAACAGCAAGAGAAAAGAGCATCAACACAACGCGAGGTAAAAATAATCCAGGGCTCTTGTACCACAAGAGGGTTTTTTTAGGTTCTTCCTCTCACCTCTGTGCATGATTTGGTGTTTCTCTCGCAGATATGCCAAACCTCTGAGAACCTACAAGAAAGCCAATGACAGGATGAGATAGAGGCTGGAAGTGCTTTCCCTTCAGCAAGGCACTTCACATAAACTTTGCGAGCTGCCACAGTGCAGTTTCACTAGGAAAGCCTCCTTGTAGCAACTAAGTGTCTCAGAATTTGCACTTCAACACCATGGACTGCAGTGAGCAATGTCGGTTGTTTAAATCTGCTCAAAACAATCTCTGCCAAGTTAGTCACAAATCCTGGGTTTTCTACCCAAGAAAGCTACGCCTGAAACTTTTCCAGGAAAGGCCAACGCTGTTTGGTGTGGTGCTTTTCACTGCAAGGGGCCAGAGCTATAGAAAGTGGATGGAAATAGATTCTTCCTTTCCATCACTAACGCACCACAATCTATTACCCCAGTTTGGGATAGAAAAGCAATACTTGGGGGAAATCAGGAAAGCCTGCTGACACGCAGCGTTCCCACAAAGTGCCTAGAGAACACTTTCTCTAAGCCTGAAGTGTAACTCACCGCTATACTGACTTTCCCCAAGATCTCCTCAGGAATTCTTTTGGCTTCTTTCAACACTTGATCCAGAGAACCGCCATCCTGGAACAAAGAAGTTATTAATACACAAAGCCCAGCACAAAAACAGACACAGTCCAGCACGTTCACTGAGGTTAAGTGGTGTAGGAGTGGTACACAGCAACCCAGCTCAGCAATGATTTGCTACCAAAAACCCTCCCATTACAAGGAAAAGGATCTCTGATGATCTAAGCTTAAGCATCTCTGTTAAAACTGATTCTTGACGAAAACTATTTTCATGCTGTCATCCATCATCTCTACTTCTTGCTGTCAGTTTTTGGTATGACTTCCCCCAGAGGTCAATGCAAAAACGATGCCGTCAGCACTGATCTGGAGGAGAACCAGCATTCTTCCCTGCCAGAGACAACAGAAAACGCACACTGCACTCAGGGAGCTCTGTAGAGCGGCTGGTTTACAACATTTCCGCTTGGCCAGACCCCAAACCTCTGCTTCCGCTTTCCAAAAAGTTGCCTTCTCCGTCGTTGAGATACCCAAGGAGGAGCGCGCAGCTCCTAACAGGAGCTGAACGGCCTTGCAGGACTCTGAGCAAGAAGCAATTGCTGCTGCTGGCCAAGAGAACCATCAGGCTTATCCATTTTGCCCGCAATTTCCATCTTGGGGATATCCGACTCGCAGCACGAAGGCAGTGAGCAGCAGCGTGCAGAGGAGGAACGTGGACTCACCATGTGCTCCATGCAGATGGAAATCTCCCCGTCGCTGTAGAAGGCTCCATAGAAACCCACGATGTACGGGGAGTTACACTCATGCAGCACTTGCAGCTCCCGGATAATCTGATTCCTGATGGCTGGTTTGATTTCTAAATGAATTAGCTACAAAGAAAAAAAAAAAACATAGTACCTGGGAAAAAAAAAATCAAACCAAAGAAAACACAACAACAAAAGAAAAATAATGAGAACATGTGAACATGTCCTCGGTGCTGGAAAGAAATGAAAAAGCATTTGAGGAAGCTCTGCTTTGAGCTAGACTTTGTTTTCCAGCTAAACATTTAGGATAAAGGGGACAACCAGCACGCTGCACAACCTGTTAGCAACCGAGGCAAGCACAGAGATCGCACAGGATACAGAGCAGAAAGATAACTCTGAAGCTAGGTGCAGATCTGACTCAGCACCCAACATTTTCACAAGCTCTGTAGGTGTTGTAAGAATATAAGAGGTGTTCTAGTCTCAAGGAAACCACAGAAAGAAAAAAAATATATATATATATGCACTTGACAGACCAAATGCATTATTCCTTAGGCTTCAAGTAGAGTCAGCTAACAAAGTTGTAGGTAGGGAAGCCTTAGAGGCTAGAAAACATAATGCCAGGTTACAAATGCATTTACTGTTACTGCCAGCTCCAAGACTGCCATGACCAGGGTCTTCCCTCACTGAGCACCAGCTTTTCTAACAGGCATATAAATCATCTGCTTTTCTATTTCAGGGCATCAAAATAAGAGATAACTCGCATAAACCTATGTTTGAGGAGAACTGTGGTCACAACAGACTTGCAAGGCTGCTTAGATCTATCTGGGGATCAATTAAAAGGGCGCCGAGAGGTATTTCTCATTTTCTCATGTCTGTGTAAAAGCAGCTGAGCGCTTGGGCTTGCAGTAGGGAAGCACTGCAGCAGTTACAGGGAATCCTTCCCCCTGTAACTTCCACCAGCAACTTTCATTCCTCGTTCGCCACAGTCTAGGACTCTGCTGCCTGTTTTCCTTCATCCTGCTTAGATGACGGAAAAATAATAAGTTTCCAAGATGCGTTGCAGAACTCCAGGGATGTGCTGCATCCCCTGGGAGGGACGGCCAACGAAGGGACGAACAGCTGGATTGCCAAGGGACCAAGGGAGAGGGGCTCAGGACAGCAGGGACAGTCCTTACCCACCCCGATGAAGAGGTTTGCACGCAAATTTGAAGGGCAGAGCATGACCTGGTGCCAGGTATGGCAAGAAGGCGCAGGAAACCATATCCCCCTCCCTCTGCTATGTGCAAGAGCCCCCCTGGGCTGACGTCTCAAACAGCGAGGTCTGTTCCAGGGCATTGGAGAGAGTCTCCAGAGCGGATAACCACGACAGAAAGCGATTTCACGGTGGTAACACTCAGGTCATCGTGAGAATGGGTTACTGCAGAGAGATCCCGGCTGAATCCTGCTTTCTTGGGGTGGGATAAGCAGCTCGCCTCCCCCTCCTGGCACCTGCCTGCGCGTTACCTTTCGTGCCATGACGAGTCCCGAGGGCTTGTGCTGCACTTTGGTGACCACGCCACCGTTGCCGGCTCCCAGTTCCGAGATCCGCTCGAAGTCGTCATCCTTCAGCTCGCCGACCTTGGCCTTCTGCGTGAGAAAGGCTTCCAGGCGCTTCTTTTGCTGCTCGTCTAGCTCCAATTCCTCGAGTTTCTTCTGGAGGTCTACGAGGTTTGCCCTAAAGACGAGGAGAGGGAGAAAACATTAGGAATTTGCAAGGCCGTTGCCTGGTAGAGAGGGTCTGTCCTGTCCAGAGGCCAAATGAAAACACAACTCACAAGTGAAAGGAGGGCAACAGGGACCAGCAAAGCCAGGGGGAAGATCTTTCCCCAAACCCTTCAGTGGGAAACGCTCAGCACTGCAGGGAAGGAGGGGGAATTACGAGAAACACCTTGTGCCTAATCAGGCCCAAAACGCGATGCAGCAGCGGGACCGAAGCAAAGCTCGGGAGAGCCGCGCGCTGCGGACGGGGCCGTGCGAGCGGCGCGGATCGGTGATGCAATATCTGCCCAACACTTGCATCTCGCCCAGGGAGGGTTTTTTTTTTTTTTTTTTTTAATAGTCAGCTGTTTCAGGAAACCCCAAGGAGTGAATGGGAGGGGGAGGAGATATATTCAACCCTTAAAGGGGCAGCGGAGCTGGGCATGGAGAGAGCGACAGCGGCAGCGAGCGCCGGCGCCCGGGCTTGGGTTTCAGCGCGAAACCCGACCCGGCGCCCGGCAAATCCCGCCGCTGCGGCCGGCCCAGCGCGGGGGAT